>CM039502.1:33363661-33594858 GCA_022432975.1 Begonia masoniana
AGCAAACGAACCAAAACAGTGAACCAGAATAGTAACCGAACCGATACTATTCACTTGAACCGGTACTGTTCACAACCGGGCACTATTCATCCGAACCAAACCAAACCAAATCTGAACCAATCCGAATTTTTGACCCGACTCAAAATTCGACCCGAACCGATTTACGATTTTACCGGTAAGGAATTTCTACCTAAAGTCTTATGAAATTGGTTTATTAAAGTGAGAAATTTATATTGGATATTTTATTTAGGTAGAAATTTCTGAAAGTTGACCGAATCAATTTAATTCGATCATATCCGACCTACGAGTCACGAAATTATTTGAAAATTCAGAGAAAATCCCGATAACCCTACTCGCTCGGAATTCAGGTAAGTGAAAGTACAAGTTTTTCAATATTTTGGCTACGGCCCTACATCACAATAAATTTATGTTATTTTGTATAATTGTTTTATTACACGATTTGTTTTATTACACGATTTGATATATGAGCACTCATATTTAGACATTGTTATATAATAGTTTAAAAAATAAAATTGTAGGACATTTGCATGTGTATGAAAATGATGGAATTGACGGTAAAGCTACGAGCTTAAAAGTAGAAGAGGTGGCAACACCTGATTAAAAGTAAAAGAGGTGGCAACACCTAATTAAAAGTAAAAGATGACGAAGCCATGATGGCCAAGTCTTAAAAGATGGTTCAGGAATGAGATCCAACCAGTATGTAACAGTTAACAGGATTCGGTAAAAGTACATATTTTGCAACTGCACGTATTCTCACTTACTGAGATTATTTCTCACAGTTATATAAATTGTGATGTAGGTGAATTTTTATCTGAGGAAGAAATGGCTCTGATCGAGAACCCTCCAGAGGCAATTGAGTATACAGAAGAATGAAATCTTTTAAAGGAAATTGTGTAAATTAGTATGTTTAAATTTTCAAGGATATTTCACGTTTTATTGTCAAAAACTTTGAATAAGTTTTGTTGAATTTTATTGGATTTTATAAAGTTTTATGAATTATTACTTATGTTTTTATTTCAAGGATTACCCATTTAATTATGTTTAAATTTTAAAGTTTCCGCGCATTAAATGTTTAGTCATTATTTAAAAAGAAATTTTAAATATTATAGAATTAGAGTTTTAACGCTCGAATTTAATTTGATAAAATGATTTGGGGAAAAATTTTAGGGTTTTGAAATTAGGGTTTCAAATTGGAGAAATCAAATTGGGGATTTAAAATTGGAGTGTTACAATACAATATTTCCATGTACACGTTACGAATAGGCCACAGTCCTGCACATGCTAATTTGGCATAAATCAGCCTTGCGCAGCTCACAAATTGGGCAACATAAGGCTAACCTGCCTAACAATTTAAAGAACATGGGATACATAAAAAGCTCATTGAGCAGCGTGCCATTTGATGAGTCTCACTTCTACGTGCACTATACAAAAATCCAAAACATGAACAATTTTAAGAGTTACGAAAACAATTTCCATAAATTCATCTTTAAACTGATGCAAAAGCGTTAAGCTATTATCTTAGACAATGTTATACTTACTTGAACATATCGCATAAAAGCAACAGTCTGTCGCAACATCAGGCATATAACAACCTAGCAAGAAGAATTTAGGACATAAAAACGCCAAAAAAAAGTTGCTGACATTAACAGGGACTCGAAACGAAAGTAATATCATGTTTGCTTCTCATTTCTTACATGACTAGCCAATATAAAGTAATTACCTTGCTAAAGTACCCAGCAAGCTGTGTGCTGTGGGAATGTGCTGATTCCAAAAAAGAAAACAAGAAGCCCATCAGCTGCAAAACGGTTCAACCAATTAAACCTTCCTTTTTAATTGAAAATGCAAGCAGAATTTGAGTTGCATTGTCAGAGCTTCTCACCTTCTCATCCTCTACCAAAGTTTTGAGTATAATATCCACTTCGCAAGTAAAAATCTCACAAGCAATAAAAGGAAACCTGTTAACACAATGTATACAAGATAACCACAAACGATGTCAATCAAAAGAGGATCATAAGAGTAACATTTTACTCACAAAAACTTACTTGAAAGTCCTCCTTCTTTCAGTATCCTCGGGAACTTCTTCCACAATAAACTTAATAAGTTGTTCGACCTGAGCTCTCTCTCGCAAACTGCAACAAACCACATCATTCACGATAAATGACACAAACAGTAGAGAGCATATAACCTAAAAGTTATCAATACAAATATAGTGAAAAGATATATGTATTACAAGTTTATTAATCGGCTATTAAGAGATTTGCATTCTTGAATTATTTCATCATCTTCGTCAAGAAGCTCCTCCAATGTAAAATTTTCCTTATCCAAAATCGTCTCTACCTGCAACAAACATTAATTTGAATAAAAGAGGTAAAGGAACATCAAAATTTTGCAATAAATTCAAACAAATGAATGTTCACATTAAGCACCAAAATTAGTTCTCACAACAAAAACAAGGAATGATAACCTCGTGGAAATATCATGCCAACAACAAGTAATCAGTTTATCAGTGATAATCAAAAAATATTTAACAGTAAAAAAACTGTGGTCTACCTACGTTTTATTTTGCATATATACGAAAAAAAATAATAATAAGAGGAACAGAGGCTCTCGCGTAGGAGTTTACTTTCTAGTCAGCCAAATTATACTTGGCGTAAAGTGAGAGTTGTAAAAACAAGCAGTTTTCAAAGAAAAAATAAAAGATGAAGTAAATGGAAACCAAGTTATTCCATCACATTAACTAAGAAAGTTTGACAATAATAGTAGTATTCTGATATCCTAAGTCTTTCCATGATTTAGAGCAAAAAAAAAAAACATCCAATATTACATGCCAAACCATGTAGGAGTTGGTCACACACTAAATTAATTGACTAGAGTATATCGTAATAGGGTTAAACCAGTCATTGTGGACTATTTACAATATCTAGTTTTATCTGATCCTTGCAAGTAACAATAATGTTTAGGCACCTAAGCATAAAGACGATATTGCAAAGATTTTATATATAAGAGCCAATATTTTCTCATTCGTCACTACTGTTTGGAGTCAGATTTTTGAAAATGATTGTGTTAGGAATGTAACCAGAGTACCCCGTCATTATAGAAACCCCAAATCTTTTAAAGAGTTTTTAACTCCTTACTTCATGTTTCTTGATAAATTACTAACAACTTCACAAGGTTTAAGCTATTGGGTTGAAGTTCAATTAATCATTTATATTCTTAACATACCACTACTATGTAGAATAATTTTTTTTATTTATCCTCCCATGTAAATATTTTAATTTTTAAATGGGGTAATTTTTTTATTATGCTGGGATTGAAACTTAAATTCATTGGCTCTAATATGATGATAAATTATTAACAATCTAAAACACCTAATATGTTTTGTTGAAGTTACATTAACTATTCATGTTCTTAACACTTCCCATCCAAACATAGAGTGAAGGAAGCTTCGAATGAACATTTTGGATGACATCAAAGGTTGTTTAAAAACAAAGAAAATTTAGCTCCAAATAGTTGTACTAAATACAAACATTACGTAAATGTTAGTTTTTCTGTAGCCATTACAAAAGGAGCAACAACTTAGAGAGAGCACTAGATGTGCATTTTTTACAGTGAATTTGGTCCTTGCGTATAACTTTCTCATAATTAAGACTCAAGCTACCACTTGAACTTTAGTTGAAATTTTTTTATTTCAAATGAGATCAAAGTAATAAAATGTGAGGAATCTGCGGAAGTAAGTTTTGAAAAGAATGATTTCGATGTGAACCTCTATGTCGACGAGTTTTAGATCGAAAGAGTGAAAAGTGAGACTTAATTTATGACAATTTTCTTTCGATTAAAGAGAATAATTCTTAAAAAATTGAAAATTATAAGCTCATTTAACAATAGTAAAATTAATGTTGTCCTAAAGATCAAACTTTTCATCCTAAAAAACAATAACATGCGACTAAAACTAAATAACTAAAAAAAATTATCAAAACACCTCGTGATTAAAAATTTCTACATAGAAAATCTGATTGTCATGGTACAACTTCAAAGTCAGTACCGAAGAGAGAGAAAATGTGAATTCAATTGTCTTTATTAATGGTAATGCATCAAAAAAACTCAAAATTAATTATTATGTGACTATAATCTTTCTTTATAAGGATCATGAGTCTTGCAAAGAGAACAACAATGGGCACAAAGAGCCAACAATACATATATAACTTTTCCTTTATAAAGATCGAGACGAACACTTGAATTCTGAATGACACCACATCAACTATATTTTCTAATTTAGTTTGGTCTGCAGCATAAAACAAAATGATATTGTAAACAAAATGCAAAGGGGAGGATTGTATGTTTTCACCCTTGTCATGAAGCCTCTTAATTAATTGAGACCACAAGCCTTCTCTAGAATTTTCCCAAGTATGTATCCTATAAGAAGAAAGAGAAATAGTAAAAGACGATGATCTTGATTTGAATTCGTATTAATAAGAAAAAATTTGAACCATGTAGATGCCCTAAAATCCACTTCTGCCACATTGTACCAAAATCTTTCTTGCTTAGAACAAAGTCTAAGAAATCCCAATCAACATTGTCATGTGCCTTAACAAAGTCGATTTTGAGTAAGATCCCTTTCTTCTTCTTCAATCTATACTCTTCAACTGTTTAGGCAAAATCCAGAATATTTCAACCCACAATAAACATTTCCACTCTTTAGAAATTATATCACCAATGAAATCTCTTAATCTAGAAGAAAGGACCTTCGCTAAAAATTTGTAAAGACTCAAAACCAGGCTTATTAGCGTATAGTCATCCTATTTCTCAAATTTGTTGTTCATGAGATAAGGCATAGGTAGGTCTCATGGGTGCTAACATTTACCACTCCATTATAATGAAGCTTAGTGAACACCTTATTACGATCAGCTTTTATGATTTCCCTAGAATCTTGGAATAAATTCATGGTAAAGCCACAAGCCCCGAAGCGTTGTCTCTGTTATTATATGCATTGTCTCTGTTATTATAAAGACAACCATACAAATTTTGTTCTCAAAGCTTCTTGTTAGATGATTCCCTAAGGTAGAACAAATGAATCAAATCCATTAAGCTTGACCCAAGAACCCAATGTTGTTTCGTAGAGATTCTAAAAAAAAGTCAACTTTTTGAACAAGCGCTTCATCTTCTTCAATGGCAAACCTGTATTTACACACTTATGTGTTCACTATCTTCCTACTGTCAACCACATGATCAAACATTTGGGTGTTGTTGTCACATTTAACAATAGTTTCAACTATGATTTTTTATCTCCAAGATTGTGCCTCTGACAAAAGGATTTCTTCATATTTTGCCTTAAATGCATGTCTCTTTTATCGCCAACTCTCATCCAAATCATTACTTAGATATACTTCATCCACAATCTGAATTGTGCTCTCAATTGTCCTTTTCTCACTTCTTGCATTCACAAATATCAACCAGTTTCACTTCTTTAGTTCTAATTTCACTCCTTAGACCCTTTTTCATAAGCTTTGAGTCTTCCCGGCCATTTACAACATTATTACTCCCCCAAATTGATATTTTCAATGGATTGTGTCACAAGAAAGCCACATGTTTACAAATATGAACAATGATTGCTTGCCCATTTAAACTTGGAAGTAACGAGGATTATAGGCTAATGCTTTGAAACTAGTCGTACTATATGTCTTGCTTATTGGAATAAATCTTCCCAATCTTTGGTAAATAAAAATATATCTTCTCAATCTATGGTGAATATAAATCTATCTTGTCTATAGCTAAACAGAGTCTCCGTGAGATTCAAACAAGTGAATAACGAGCTGCCAAGCAAGATGTCTCATAATTGTGCATCGCATACAAAATATCAAAAGCTTTCATACTACTAGTGTTTCCTCCCGAGGTGGACTTCCCATGAGAGAATCTCCCCACATTAAAATCTTCTCTTACACACCATCTTTGCTAGCAAAGACCAAATAGATCATCCAATTCTGGCACAAATTCCTAACGGTGTCAACAAGCATATTGGAAGGTTGCTAATCGAGTAATCCCCACTTTGGGGAGAACAAGTATGAATGAAGAAGAATCAAATCAATATAGTAAGATGAGGTCTTGGGAGAACCAAACCTATTTTGAGGTTTCTTCTTTGTCTAGCAAAGATTGTCTTGCTTCATTTTAATCAAGCCACTCAATCCCATCTCATCACTACACGTCTGCCTCCTTCCCATGTGAATGTGGTATTCAGCTTTTTCAATTGGCAATACTATGTCATGTATATAGATTCAAAACCTTTGACTTCATCCTAGAGAATGAAATTCTCCAGTTCCACCTCATGCTTATCTACTTCTAATCAACTCCCATAGAAGTCTCTCACTTTTCTCCATGTCTCATAACACCGAAGGTATAAACTTCCACATACAACTATTCATCGATCGCAACTTATCTCTTCATGTGGTTCCAGCAGGTCTTCCTCCTAGACTTTGAATGTTATCAATAACGACACCTAGTGAAAAACATCCTTCAAATAGACAAACTAAATAACATAGTTGTTGTTTCACCAACTCATTTTTCAAGAAAACAAATGTCTAACCTAGATGAAAAGAGTTGAATGAAATGTCGAATGTTTCTATACGATTTTGATGTGACCCTAAGTGTTGTCGGTATAGTTTTCAATGCATACAAAGCTTCCTTAATTTCTCCTTCCACTATTGTTGCAGTTCTGTGCATTCTATTGTACATCCTGAAAGTTTTTCTATACACCCTTATTGGCCTTTTCTTAGCTTTGGCTCCTTACAACGCGGTGGTGGGTCATCTAACCTTCTTCATCCTCTATTTAAGAATCCTCAGCTCTATCTTTTGCAACTTCATTAGCCTAGGGTAAAATGTCGACATACCTAATCTAGCAAGCAGTACCGCATTTGTGGGAGTCAATTCCCCAGTCAAAGTTTCTCGTGCTCCCCGATTGCGGCCTATTTATGCATCCCTCCTCGACGCCTCTCTCTCTCTCTCTCTCCTTCACATCATCGCCATCTCTTTTTATCCAACTAATACGTATTTGATTAAGTTGTCGTGAGAGACATTATAATATGGACTATTCAACTTTTCTGGATCATTGGCTCTCCCAAAAGTCTCAATACCGATTTCCTAATTTCCAAAATTAAAAATCTCAAAAACAATTTTCTTCCCTGGCTTAACAACTGCTTATTTGAAAGCGGCAACACTCTCTATAATTAGATACATCTGTTTAGAACTCAATGCCAGCAAACTTATACAAAAAGAGACAGAGAAAATAGCACCCAATCCCAAGCAATGATAACGTTAGGCGTACTTTTTCCTACAAAGTAAAAGTTGCCAATAGTGCTACAAAACTTGATTGGAGTTCTCACTTCACACTGTTCCACTGACTTCTTTTTTCATATCACTCCACCTTTGAGCACAGCCATTTCATGAAATCGGTATTTTTAAAAATACGGAAGTGGTAAAGTAACTAAAAAAGAAAAGAGTGGAACATAAAAGAGAGAAATTCAAACAAAGTATCTGTGAAATTTTAGTTTTAGATGGGGAAGAAAATCTTCAACAATGGACAACTGTCCACCCCATCTTTGAGCACTTCAACAATGGATAAATGAAATTCAAATTTCCAGTTCCATTTTCCTTCAGCTACATTTTCTGGAAAACAGAAAGAAGCGGAGGAAGAAACAGAGAAACAAACCCCTCCGATAGGGGAAAATACAAATCACTCGTGAAATTCCATAGAGAAATCCAACATTCGAAGAACTAGTGTAAAAAAAAGCAAAAAGAAAATAGAAAAAACAACTCACAGGAGACGCAGTGGACAACCCGGTCATACGCCAAAACATCTTGAATTGTGCAAATAAAACAATTCACTAAACACAGATCTCTGATCCCAGCTATTTCAACAATCCTACCGCTGCTCCCCGCCAAATCGAGATTTGGAAGCCACCAATGAGAACAAAAATGATCTAAAACCCTACAATCTGGAATTCATAGATAAAAGGTTCGATCAAGTCGTGTATTATGATAAAGGTTGAGAGAGAAACATACGTAGGTCAGAGAGGGAGAGAGAGGCAAACACCTGCAAATGGTGGAGGGATTGGCGATAAAAATTGAAAATGGCAAGCATATCATTTACTTTTCCTTAGTTTTTTAAACAAATGTTATATTTAATTTTTATTTATTTTGAATTATTAAATTTCAACAAATAATTTCATTTTGTTTGATGCATAGGAACAAGTATAAAAATTTATTTTAAAATAAATTAATAATTTTAAATAATTAAATTTTAAAACATCGTTATCTGAACACCGGAGTTAAAATAAAGGAACAAAATTACAATTTTTTTCCATAAATTGTGATAATATCAAAAAAATCATATATGATGAATACCAGAACACAACCCATCATTGACCTCTATGGTAGTGTTAGCTGATACTACCAATGCAATATTATCCGTTTTAGACCTGAATCTGTACGGACTTATTATTAAAATTAACTCAAAACGTATTGTACTAAGTAAGTAGAAAAACAAATATTTATTTCAATTTTTTTAAAAATATGAAAAGTGATAAGTCATAAATATCGCAATATTTAAAAAAAAAATTGCAAATGCCTAAATTCAAATCAGATAATACTAATTTATTAGGTCATAACTGAATCGATACGATACACTTAAGCAGATGAATTAATAAATAAGTTAGTTGATCCCTGTACATTTATTTTATAATTGTTACTTAAAAAGATGAATAGTTCTCCTGTTATTACTATTAAAAAATAAAATTAGTTGGTAAGTATAATTAGAATGGTTTAATTGAATTAAATCCTCCAATATTAATAATGACTATGATCACTTTCACGCACATAAACACTTACTGTTGTTTTTTCTTTATTTTGGGATAATTAATTTTCCCTTATTTAATAGTTGAAACGTTTGGTGAAAGATACTTGGACCAAATTATTTTACTTGCTTTATTACTTTATTGTTTTGACTAGTAATTAGGCCTGAGTATTTAGATATTACAATACATAACAAAAAAAATTACAACATTGACAATTCAAATGGTCCAACAAATTTTGTGACTTTATTGAAATCCAAAAAAAAAAAGAAAAAGATCGTTGTAAATCATATTAAAAAATCATACGTGCATAATGGAACTTAACCCTTTATCTATGAAGAAATAAAAATCAAAAGTAGCATATTGATGAAAAATAGAAAACTTTGACTTATTATCTATAAGTAAATAAGAACTACAAATATAAGAAAAATTATAGACGCTACATTTAAAAAAGACGAGAAGATTATGAGTGATAAGTCTAGAAAAAATTCGAAGTATTCTTCAATATCAAAATTTCAATTGATATTGTCTGATAAAACAGCAAAACCCTAATTTTATTCGTCATCTCATTAATGGCAAAACTGTAAATAAACCAAATACACAATTAAGTATATTAAAATTATTTTAAAATAAAAGAAAATGTTAAGACTTAAAAGGCGAGACAATGACGTGAGCCATGACACATCATTGATTTTTTTATTATATAGATTTCATATTCTCTTTCATGAAACGAGGATGATATATTAAGTACCTTTAGAGGTTCATCATTCTTAGATATTTGGAAGAGCATGGATCAAGTCACATTTTGCTGAGAAATTTTTAAATGGTGTAAAATTCGTAATTTTGAACTATTCAAGACTATATTTTAGGATAGATGTAGTTTTCATGGATAATTAATTTATCTAAAATGGTGTTTTGCAATTAACTCGATTGAATGACTATAATATCAAGTCTATGCATTATTCTTGGTCATGGTAGAAAAGTCATCCATTCAATTTCAATTATTATATTTTTGGCTCAACTAGGTTGGATATAATACTTATATGTATTATACTCATTGAACCTTTTCTTTGAAATTTTATTTTTGTCACAATCTGGAGGTAGGTTTAACAGAACGTCAGGTCAGACGACCTGATTCTTGGGAAGGACCTGACTGCCCAACCACAACTTGGTTTATAGTAGAAAACATGATCATATTATCAAATATCAAATATCCACACAATGATTACAAATATAATAGTGCGATAATACAATAGCAGTTCACAAATTCAATTATCTTATACATACACAAATTAAGGAGAAGTTCCCTCCGAGAATAACTAAACTTTTAAACAACAAATAAGAAAAAGGAAATGATGTGCCCCCAGCCCCATTACTCAAACCAAGGCCTAATCTATGTTTATACATTTTACTTACAAGTTTCCATCTTTTGTAGGAGATGATGTCATTAATGGCTTGGATGGAAAACTAGCACAAGACATGGCTCAACCTTGCATGGTGTAACGATTTGAAAATTTAAAACTCAATTAAAAATAATATAATTAATTAGAAGTGGAGTTGAAAAGTCATAGGGTAAAGATAAATGAGATTTGAGAAAAGAAAAATGGTTTGGACTTTTTGTCAATAAAACGGATCGGATTTTTAATTACAAAAAATTCGATATCGTGTATATTTATATATAATGGACGTATAAATATACGTTGGAGAAGTCGGATCAAAGAAAGGATGCGTTAAAAAGATAAAATTTAACGTTTTGGATATATATATATATATAATATAAGTAATAAAATAAAACAAACATGTGGCTGAAGATTTTGATTGACGTGGAAGGAAAATAAACCAATTGAAGGAGAGAGAGAGAATGAGAAGAGGTGGCAGGGGGTTGCTGCTTTTCGGGGAAAAAAAAAGATGAAATTACAGAGAGGATTTCAGAGAGAAAATCGTGAGAAATCTGTGAGGAGAAATAGGGAAAAGGGAAAGGAATGGTCGATTTTTGACGATCCGTCTTTTAGGATGAAGTGTTCAGGGCGTCAAGAAGATCGTTTTGACGTAGAAATCGTTAAGCTCGGTGGAGGTTTTCAATTAAAGAGGTGGAACCGACATACAGTAAATACTTCTAATTACTAAAATAGCTAGATTAGACTTTATTGCCTTGATAAATAGAGATAGATTTAAACTCTATCTTGGATCTAGATATGATAGATTTGATTGGGATGATTGAAGTGAAATTGAGTGTTGAAGTGATCAAAATGATATTGTTTTTATGAAAAAAAAAACAAATAATGACTTGTGAAAATGGTTTGTTTCAAATATTTTACTGAAATATTCAATGGTAATGTGTTGAAAACGTTTAAAACTAGATTGACGTGTTGGTTTTCAAAATTGATTATTTTTAATTGAATTGCTAAGGTTGTTTAAATTCGATTTATATTAAATCATTAAATGTAGTATTTTGAAACTACGTTTTATATTGGTTTGAAACTCATTGATTTTAAATATAAAATTCATGGCAGAATGCGTGTTTTGTACATACATAACATTGCTTTATAACTGTTTTAAAGCATGCATTTAGGAAAGAGGGAGAATGAATAATGTGGTAACATAAGAACCCATTGGCTTGGTCTAGCCTCTTCATGTGCAATAAGTATGACTATGAAAATATTGGGAGATTAACTACACGTCATCCTTGAGTTGAAAGTTCTTAAACCTCGCGAGACAGCAATATGTGGGTCCTACAGCTCTACCAGCAAAACCCTAGTATTTTCTGCTCTCTGTTAGTAAGTCTTCCTGTTAAAAGCTGTCAAACTTTGTCTTTAAAACTATGTCTTCCGATTACATCTACCAGTAGGAATTTTGCCTACATCTACCGTCTGACGTCATCTATTTTGTCTTATTACATCCACCGGTGAACTCAATTCTGTTTGTGGTTCACATCCACCGGTTATCACTGTTCATCTTTTGTCGTATCTGTATCTACCGCCAAACAGTAATTCTGTTTAGGTTTTGCTCCTGCCGATTCTGTTTATTGCATTCGTCTTCTGATGACGTCATCTCCTCTTCCGATGACGTCACCATAGCTTTTCTTCGGCCGATTTCAACTGCTGCCTGCATCTTCCGATGACGTCATCCATCTTCCGGCTGACATCATCACCTTCTGCCGATTACGTTTATTATCTGTATCTGCCGATGACATCATCACATCTTCCAATGACGTCATCACACATTCCGATCCCATCTGCTGCCTACATCTTCCGATGACGTCATCCACATCATCCGGCCACGTCATCTGCCTAAATCTTCCAGTATCATTTCTGCTTGCATCCACCGATTCCACTCGATGCCTGCTTCTTCCGTCAACGCCTTCTGCCAGTTTATTTACTTTTGCTTTCATCACTTCCTGCTTTTCTTCTATCATCCATTTTGCGTTCCGATTCTGTTAACTGTTTTTCCCGTTTGATTTCGAATCCAGAGAACTTTCTCTCTCTGTAAATGTTTTAAAAGTTTAATGTACAAAAAAAAATAGTCCCCGTTTTCTGTTATCTGTCCTGGAGTGATGGCTTCGATGCCGGACCCCGATCGGGTTCGGTTTCGGGCTGTCACAGGTTCTCTGACTACTGATATCTGAACACCCATATATTAACCATTAGATAAGCCAAATCCTGAAGAAGACGACTCTCTATTTCTTCAGTTTCTGGTGTGATTGATAAGAAATGCTATAGAAAACCCATGACTTCTAGAACAGGCTTCTGAGATGTTAAAAACCTTGGTGGAGTCCCCTATCGTGAAGGTGCTGTTGTTTCAGTGCTTGTTTGATTTGATCATAGATTCCAGAAAGCCCCATGAAGATTGATTGCTAATTTTAATTTCTTAGAACCATTAAGAAACTAGTTTGTAGGTTTAGATTTTTGTTTCAAATCAGATACAAGATAGAAAAATTAAGTGGAGTTTGGAGGAAATGATTTTCATGTAGTTGACCTGATCAACGGCATTCCAAACATTCAAATTTTTTTACTTTAAATTGCCTTTGACAGCAAGCAAATAGGCTGTAGAATCGAAACCGAACCGGAACTTTCGGTTCGGTTTCGGTAAGTGAAAATACTGGTTTTGGTTTGGTAAATCCGAAACTAAAAGTGATCGGTTCGGTTTCGGTTCCACCCCAAAATCGAACCGAAACCGATTTTGCACACCCCTAGATGAAAGTGAACTCATAGTGAAAATTATAGAAGCTTTAGAAACCCTAGAGATAGAATCAAATTTCGAAGAATTCCAACACTTAGGAACTCAAGAGGTTAACATTTGGTATGATCCATTTGTTGTGAATCCTAGGGAGAATAGTTTAGCAAAGGATTTTGAGAAATTGACCTATGCTATAGAGGACCCTTTGATGCAATGTATGCATATATCCCAATTTTTCAAACCTAATTAGAGATTTACCAATTGAATGAGAGTTACCTTGACCTCTTTATAATCCAAACTGAGAAAGATCATTATGCATTGGAAAGAAAAGGCTTTTTTATTCTTGCCTCATTGGCAAAAGAAGAAAATGATCTTTCTAGGACCTTAAGCCATTCTAGCACCCTTAAGCTAAATTCAAAGAATGAAATGTCAAGGAAGCCCTTAAGAGATATTATTCCTATATTCATTCCACGAAACACCTTAATTACTTGAATATTTAAAGTTGGTTGGAATAAAGACTATAAGATTTTGAGTGATAAGTTACCATATGGATACAATATTGATAAACTTGCCCTTATTCACTCTTTGTTCATTTTGATGAAACTGAACCCTCTTAAGTTTTTAGAGGAAAACTTATACAATGCCATAACAGGAATACCTCTTAGTAAACCAATTGTTTTTAAAAATATTTTATCCGAGGATGCCTTTTATGATGGAGTATCCATGTCACACCATTTAGGATTTTTAAAACATATCTCGAATTTTGGTGAATTACACTTTAAGATTGAGCTAGACCTAAGAAGGATAATTTGTGAGGAATTTTTGGAATATTATGTTCAAACTATTTATTGGTGGCTCAATGGATTACAATTGTTTATCATTATGCTTAGTGACTCAATTTTTCCCTTAGTAGCAGATTATTTAGTGAGTCAAATGGAGAAATATGAGTCCACCTTAGGAAAGGAAGAAGCCCTTGAGATAGAACAATTGGAATATAGGATTAACTCTTTTGATTATAGTTTCAATCGATCATTATTGAGAGACATTGAGTTAATATTTGTTTTAAGGCAATGCATTGCATTGAATGACTTACTTCCTTGGATTCATAGAAGTGAATGGTATGATAAACCCGCAAAAGTCATTCCCCAAACTAGGCCAAACCCTTAGCCCAATTTTATACCCAATGAGCATGCCTTTTTTGTGGGTGCCACCCTTAGAGGCCCTAGTGGAGGCCCAAAAGTCTTAAAAGGGCTTAAAAGACTCAAAGTATTTCTAGTCAAGGTAAAGGGCTTAAGGAAACCAAATGGGTAGGATATATTGACCCTCATGCATTGTGTGGCCACAAACCACTTGCTTGGAAAGTCTACTAATAGAAAGGAGTAGAAGAAGATTTTGGACGGGGCCAACCATTAGATTTGAGGTCAAATCTTCAATCCTCTGGAGAGGATGATGTGCCCCTAGGCCCATTACTCAAACCAAGGCCCAAGCTATGTTTATACATTTTACTTACAAGTTTCCATCTTTTGTAGGAGGTGATGTCCTCAATGGCTTGGACAGAAAACTAGCACAAGACATGACTCAACCTTGCATGGAAAGCATGGATGAAGTTCAAGAAGGAATTTGTTTTCCCAATGGACAAATTAATGTGACCATGTTTTTCATACTTTTGTATTTTGTTGGGAAACTCTAACCATTATGTAAATTTGGAAAACATTAGTCATATAGTTGCATGCATGCATTAGATGAATGCTAGGGTTAGATTGTGTGGTTAGGATTAGATGATGGCTTGGATTGGTTGTGCAAAAATGGCAAAAAAGCCCAACATATGCTCGCCCACACCAAGGAATCGCTAAAGGCACCAAAACCGTGCACACTTGACTTCCAACTCTTCTTTTGCATGGATTGATGACTTGGCCACATGGAAGACTTCAAGGAGGCATGCCATAGAAGGGTGACATGGCAAGGAAACTTCTTGTTCAGATTTTTCTAAGTAAAAGGAAGAAGCTTGCAAAAGGGAAACATCACACTCTAAATGGAGGGACCACTCCAACATGTGACTAAGCTTACTTGGCATTAGGAGAGGCACCAAAGAGGATTTCCAAGGATGGATGACATGGCTTACTCGTGGCCTTTGATGGAGATTGCAAGAAGAGACCTCGGCCGCCCATGCCTTACCTTCCAACGGTTCTTTGAGCCAACTTTTAAACACCAAACCTTAAGCCACCTTTAGGTCTATAAATACATGGTCATTGGTGTTTGTATTTGGTTGTTGATGATATGAGAAGAAGTAGACCATTTTGTTAAAGGAAGAACCCAATGTGGTTAAGTGCTTGCCGAGTAGGTAAGTAACCTCGGTTGTTGACAACCGAGAGGAGTGCGCCTCCTACCAAGCTCACAAGCCCATGGTTGCTTGCTGAGTCTTTATTAAATCTTTCTCTCAACTCTTGAAGGGTTGGTGGCAAGAGAAAGTGGTCATTAACCTGTTTCCTCTTGCTGTGAATCTTCCTTGGAAAGTTGTTTGCCGAGAGCACTAATCTTTGCTCATCGGACAACATTTGGGTTTGCTTTCATAACTTTCATTTCTTGCCTTGAAATTTTAAGGAGATTCACCTAACTCCTAAATAGAGTTACCCTTAAAATTTCGTTCCATTTGGTTGTTCATCTAATCGGTTCCTTTTGGCTGCTTTCTCAGCCTAGCCGAGAACTAATGTCTAACCGGTTTTTGTTTTGTGGGTGATATGCAGCCTTAGTGAGGTTTGGCGCCCAACCGGAAACTGCTTCTGAATATCAGCTACTCACTGCTCTTGTTCTTGTCTAGGAAGAGAGTTGTTAGGGGTAAGTGACTAATGCAGTAGGAATATTATACTAAATGTAATATATTTAAAACTTCTTTGACCTTTCATTTGAAAACATGATGAGACTATGAATGATTTTCAAACATCTTTCTAAGAAAACTCATTTTTATCGTTTTAAGAAAAACATACTCCATAAACAACTGATGTGACATTATTTAAAACGTTGTTGTATACATAGAAACTAAACTAAAATAGGCAATCATCGTACATTTCACTTTAAAATTGTCCAAGTGAAAAAGGAGAGTCACACAATGAAGAATAGTGATCCAAAGATCCATCAACGTTACCTCTGGTGGCCGGTGAGCTAGCCCCGCTATAGCACTACCCGTAACCTATATAAATAAACATACCTTGATCAAGTTTAGATTAAACCCAAGGACCACGTCATCAGTGCCCTTTTAGTTATTTTCTCAACATGCAAACAAGACAATTTTCACGTAGTTGAAGGTGTACTAGAATAGCGTTAAAATACTTTGACACCAAAACCGTCCAAAGTATCAAGAAGATTCATCCCCAACATATATATCACATTAAAAATAAATTATCGTGCGGCTATGGTAAACGTGTAAAATCAATCGTACATATACATAAAGAAGCTGTCGTGTTGCCGACCTGATGTCGTCAACTTTTTCATGGGTAATAATTCACCAAAATAAGGTTTTCATAAAATCATGCAATGCAATGTAAAAAGAATCAAACTCCTACATCGACGAGTTCTGCTCTTCCTACAAACAGCAGCGACAATCTCTGGTACTGTCTCGTAGTCCACAAACTCGTTCGAGGCTAAAACAAACAAAGGTTTGGGAAAACATGGATGAGTTCTATACTGGGACTAGGAACCCAATCTGAAAACACTACAAATGATCGCGTGATATGCCTCGAAGGCCTATGACTCGGTCCCAAACTAAATCAATATTACCAAATAATCATTTTTCTAACATGTGAGCTATTTTTGGAGGTAAGGTCCTATTGGATTGCTTAGATTGGGAGTCAACGCCTCTGGATATGGACAAGCCAACACACATGCTTTCATGGAAGACCAATGCCGAACCATGTCAAACTAAAAAGAAAATTTTTCTTTCCATGGACAAGAATGCTTAACAAATTATTTAATTTGGATTTTTGGCAAACATTGACCTTATTTGTATTTTGGTTAAACTTTATAATTTAGCATGCATGCATAGATGGATGTTAGGATTAGTGGTGGTTAAAGGAGTTGTCACGCACAAGGAGCCAAAATTGTGCGTGGCTACTTAAATTATGAGATCGTTTATGCACTCTTAAAATAGGGGGCCTAAGTAAAGAAAGTGCAGCGCGCTCAAAAGAAGGACAAATGAATCACAATTGAAGGCTTGACCCATCATACAAATAAGATTACCATTCAACTATTTTTTTGTCAAGGAATCATGCTTGAGAAGTGGGCTAAAATACATGGCCGAAGTTGAAGAGCAAAGTGTCCACCCAATTTTGGTTTGTCACTAAGTTTCATTTCAAATTCAAAAACCACCAGCTCACTATCCACACAAGGACTCAAGACCTTGCAAGGATGCAATTTTCCTTACAAAGATTTGATCTCTACGATTTTTTTTGTCTTTGCCTTCCTTTTGCCACCTTAGGTATAATAAGCATGGTTATTAAAGTTTGTATTAATTTTGATTGGATTAATAAAAGATTGGTGTGTTTTCTCTCAAGAGCCGAAGGAGGATTGATCTGAAGGTAAGCCCTCGAAATATACGTCTGAGTAGAGTTGCACCTCCGAAAGCTATCAAAATCCATAGTTATTTGGTGGCACATATTAACATTGTATTCCTTCATCTTATCTAAGCAATAGATAAGAGTGGAAAAGGTGTAAATCAGACATTGTACTGTTATAATCATCCTTGGATGGTTATATTAACCAGAGGTGCTCAAAGATACCTCTCGGACCGGTTACGGGTTCTCTTGCATATGTTCTTCATTTTGTGTTGTTTTTTGTATGAAACTTACAGGGTTTGTTCTTAGCACATGAGGTAAGAGTATCTCCAAAATTCGTTGCAATTGGATCTCATTTACTTATATAATTACTTGCTGAATTTAGGGTGTTCTCGGGTAGAACCGTGAATACCGAACCTTTGGTTTGTTCTTGTGTTTAACTTTGGTTTTGCAGGTTCAAACCATGTCATTTGGTATCAGAGAACAAGGTGCTTTCCTGTGATGAATTGAATGATTTTTTCTTTAGAAATTTCATATTATTTTAGATCTCTCTCAAATCGTTACTAATAGGTTTTGTTGATTTAGCTAAGGAGGGTTTCTAAAACCTAAGGCCTTATAAACTTTGTGATAAACCGATAGTTGTTTCAATTATTTTAAATCATAAATCTATCAAATTGAATCAACATATTACTGTGATTTCATTAGTTGTTAAGTTTGTTCATTTGCTAAAAAAATTTCAAATCATTTGTAACGCCCCGAGTTTTCTGAACCCGGTTTGTTACTCATAAGCTGTACATAACTAAGAAACCTTGGACTAGATTTAAAACTCTCTCGAAAGTCTAAATTTAACATTTTTTTTTAAGAAACTTCAAAACATTTAAATGCTTGCAGCGGAAATCATTTGAACCACAATGAAGTTATACAAAACTACGAAATGCTGTTGAATTGTTAAGAAACAATCGGCAATTTGAAAATTTCTAGTTTAAACAGCGAAATACTAGAGAAGTCGTAGAAGTCAAACACATCTGCCGATTGATAAAGTGAACGGTAGAAGCAGAAAACAACCAAAATAGAAGGCTCCTGCCGATGACGTCAGGCGAATGAAAAACAAAGGACATCTCTCGGTAGACTGTATCTACCGGTGACTAAATGACAAAATGCACTCTACATCTTCCGATGACGTCAGCACGCATCTGCCGATGAGTTTACTGAGACATCATCCGATGAACTTAGACCTACATCTTCCGATGACGTTAGCTCGCATCTGCCGATCACTAAACGTCAAACGTAGTACCCACTCATACCGATAGGGCAAATCCTACATCTTCCGATGGAACAAACCTCATGTACCGGTGACTTTATTGAGACATCATCCGATGACTATTCTTAAGGCATCTTCTGATAGAATCAACCTACATCATCCGATGACTTTTCTTAAGGCATCTTCCGATAGACAACAACACAACTTTCTCCGATAGGAAACAATAAACTTCTACACACATCCACCGATAGCTTTTACCAAAACATCATCCGATAGACAAATTACTCGACTCCTGCCGATGGACCAAACAACATGGCAGTAGACTTTACTATAAATCAAGAAAGTCCCGACTATCAAGAGGACTTAAACATTTGACCAAAAACCATTCAGAGGCAGTTTAAATCATTGTATTGCTCAAATTAAATAAAAACAACATTATAAAATCCAACGGAACACTAATGTCAGGAAATCTCCAAAACTAATTCAAAAGGTTGCTACCACTACTGTCATGAAAACTCAATGTACTCAGATTGAATCATTATCAATTAGACCTTCACAACCGCAGACACCAGTTAACCCGCCTCATCAGTTTACCAGACCGAAGTATGAATGTACCCCTCCAACCACATCTACTGATCTGTGCACACGGGAAATTCACCTGCAGTAATCTCTTCACCTACATCACAAAACTCATCTATTAGCCTAATGCTAAGCAAGTAAAGCAAGAAATGAAATGTGTACTGAAATGTAAATCCTAAATATGCAGTTTCTACTTTCATTCCTCAGTTATGTTGCATTCGTTCACTGGTCTGATGATCCCTGATACAATGGGAGGTGGATCAGTTTTCCCAGGGTATGAATCCATATACTCAATTAAGGGGCGGATTAATTCCCTTAACATCTGATTTGATCCCTGATACAATGGGAGGTGGATCAATTTTGCCAAGGTATGAATCCGTATGTTCGATTAAGGGGCGGATTAATTCCCTTAAAAGTATACTGTTACGATCTGTTCACATCTCACCATGCTACTTCATGTAAATTCATTTTCGTTTTCTTTCAAAATATGATGCATGGCAACTGAAAAGAAACATTCATTCATGCACACACAAATCCTACTGTTTTGTGATGTAGGCCCGAAGGCACATACAAACTTTACTTACCTGGTCTCCTGGAAAAACTTGGTTGCAAGCTACTTCGGGTATTACTCAAACCTAAAACCATAGACAGAGCATACATTAAATTTCCTCTCATCTTCATTCTAAACCACTAGAAATCTAAGGGAAACTGTTTTGGGAACTCTAGTCATTGCATTCCCGATTTCAACTTAAATCGAAACCACCACTCGCTTACCGCCTTCTCAAAACCTCATATATCATCCCTCCTATCAACGATAGATACAATGTAACAAGAAATAGAAGCAAAACTCACCGAGTTCGGAGGAAATCGCTTGAGGAAGTCGAAGGGGGTCTCCTATCGCGCTCTGCTAAGCTGAGGAGCTGAGAATGGAGGGGAAATGAAATAAACAGTGGCGGCTACTTCATTAATAGTTTCCTTAAATACGTTAACCTTTATTACTATCAGATTACCATACTGCCCTCCCTTAGTCATACATTAACTTAGTCATTAATCCTCCATAACAATAATGTCTCATGATTTGATTAGATAATTAGATTGTGATTAAACCGGGTGCTGCATCATTAAACATAATAGTAATCAAAATTTCCACCAAGCTGAGAACCATTAAAAGAAATTACTTTGTGTTGCCGTGTTCCTTGTTTATCCTTTATATATTTGACATGCACAAGAATATCATATGTTCAATGGATTATATTTGGATTTAGCGTGCTGTAAATTTAAAACTCTCTCTTCATTGTTGCACAATTTTTTTCTAATTAAGCATCACTTCCTAATCGGTATTATGAACAAGAATATTATTATTTCCTAATACGGTTTAAGTTATTATTGTCTCAAACGTTATTAGCTATTTTCCTAAAATTCAGAAATTAAGTAGATCCATTATAATGACTACAAGAAGTGAAGTTAATTACAATCCAAATCTTGCACATGACCGGGGCAAGGAAGGACCCCATAATGAAACTCGAGACCCCTCAAGTGGGTGAGGCAAGCTCCCAAATTCAAAAGAATGATCTTAACCAAAAGTTGGAATAACTTTTACAAAAGTTTGGTGAACGTGAAAAAGGATCACCAAGAACTCATGCATTGGAAGAGATCTGAACCTTACTTTTAAGAGGCCATGTATAAGAGGAGAACTGAACTGGACTTTCAAGAGCCCATGCATAGGATGAGAACTGAACCGAACCTTTCAGAACTCATGAATAGGAGGAGAACTGAACCATACTTTCCAGAACCCATGCATAGGCGAAGAACCTAACCAGAAATACAAGAACCCATGCACGGGAGGGAAACTGAACATCCTAGTGAAGGATTCCAGAACTGTGAATGTTATGATGAAGGATGGGTTGAAGGAGAGGACGATTTTATTTCAAACTGTCGCAGAGAGAAAGAATTTAGACATGCAAAGTTGTTTCATACCCTCATTTAATGGAGCATGCAACAGAGACGCGTTTCTGGATTGGATAGACAAAGTTGAGAAGGTGTTTGACTACTACGGCTATTCCGATAGAGTAAGATTACAACTAGTTGAGATCAAACTTACCGGCTATGCCGCCTTATGGTGCGAAAACGTGAAAGATCAAAGGAGAAGAGACAAGTATGAACCCATCACCACTTGGGAATCCATGAAGACTCTCAAGCAAAGGAGGTTTGTGCCCAATCACTACAAGCAGGAGCTGTTTCTGCAAATTGAAAACTTCAGACAAGGAGTATAGTCTATAGAAGAGTATCTCATCGAGTTTAAGATGCTCAAAATCAAAGGAGGAATGGAAGATCCTGAAGAACAGGTTATGGCTAGGTTCATTAGGATATTGAACCAAGAAGTTGGCAATATGGTGGAGTTACAGCCATTAAACTCAATGGATGACGTGGTACAGTTAGCCATAAAAGCAGAGAGGCAACTGAAAATGAAAGGTAAGACTACCACAAACAGGTTTAACCCAAAGGGCCACGGATATACTAAGACCTCTACAAGGATAGAAGAGAAGAAACCTTTTACCAAGAGTTGGCCTCCTAAGGATACTAGCAACAAACCCACTATAACAAATACCAATCAATCTAAAACTCATGAAATAAATTGTTTAAAATGTCTTGGAACGAGACATATGATGGCATAGTATCCTAACCGACGAGTGATGGTACTCAAGGATAGTACGAGGAAAATTGAAAGTGAAGACGAGCAAATTGAAGAGACTGTTGAGGAACATGAGTCTGAGGACGAAGTTTTCCATGCACGTGAAGGTCATTTGCTAATGGTCATAAGACGAGTTCTCGTAACTAAGATCTCTGACGAAAATTGTCAACGCGTAAATATTTTTCACAGTCGCTGCTTAATAAAGGACAAAGTATGCTCGTTAATTATTGATAGAGGTAGTTGCGTCAATGTATCATCCAAAGATTTGGTAAAGAAACTAGGATTAAAAATTAGTCCACACCCAAGCCCCTACAAACTACGATGGTTGGACGAAAGAGAAGATATGAAGGTTACCCAACAAGTTGTTGTTGAATTTACCATTGAAAGGTACAAAGACTCTGTTTTTTGTGACGTCGTGCTTATGAAGGTCAGTCATCTCCTTTTCGGGCGCCCATGGCAATACGATCGAAAGGTGACTCATGAGGGTTTTACCAACCATTATTCACTAAGGTTCGATGGTAAAACAATCAAGCTTGTGACTTTATTACCATAACAAATAGCCAGAGATGAAGTGGCCAAGAGAAAAGAAAAGGACAAGGTCAACCTATTTATGACAAAAGGTGAAATAGAGACTACAATATTAAAAGGGGAACTCCTTATTTTAATAATGTTCCGAGACGGAGTCATGGAATTAAGAGATATACCAGCTCTAGTCCTAAAATTACTCAATCAGTTCCAGGATGTCTTCCCCGAAGAGATACCACAAGGATTACCACCATTACGTGGTATTGAACATCAAATCGATCTGCAACCAGGGGCTATATTACCAAACTGACCCGCTTATCGGTTGAAACCTGAAGAGACCAAGGAAATGCAGAACCGAGTGAACGAACTATTAGGGAAATGCTAGATTAGAGAATCTTTGAGCCATTGTACAGTTTTTACATTATGTAGCACCCGGTTCCATCGAACCGATTTTACCTTGTCATCTAATAGTGTACACTTTATGGATAAAATTGGAAGAATTACTGATTAGGTTAATGAGAGACTAAGCAAGGGCAAAAGGGTAAATAGAGATTTATAGTGGATAACGTATTTAAGGGAGGGTTTAATGAGGTTTAGCCGCCACTGTTTTCTCATTTTCCATTCTCAGTATTCAGCTCAAGCTCAACAGAGCTCTCCAGGCGATTTCCTCTCCGATTTTCATTCCTTAACCTAGGTGAGTTTTCTTGAGGTTTAGTGGCTAGATAGCAGAGAGAGTACAATGTGTGTTTTGGGAATGCTATGAAATAAGAGTAGGTTCAGGTTTAGGTGATAAACCGAGAATGCACGATTAATAGAGTTTCAAGTTAGCTTCCTTAGGTTTCTGAATGGTTTAGAATGAGTTATAGTGAAGATTGAATTAACGCTCTGTTTATGATTTTAGGTGAGCAAAATCCCGAGATAGCTTGCAACCCAACTTTTCCCAGGAAGTCAGGTAAGTAGAGTATGTGTGTGTCTTCAGGTCTACATCACAAAACATTAGGTTTATGCTTGTTTAAATGTTTTCTGTATGTTATGTATCATGTTTTGGAAAGAACACGAAAATGAATTTACATGTAATGGCATGACAAGGTATGAACAGAATGTAACAGATCAGCTGTTAAGAGAACTAATCTACCCCTTAATTGATGAAGAAGATTTATAACTTTGGGAAAATTGATTCGCTTCCCAATAGAATTTAGGATCAGATCAGCTGTTAAGGGAACTAATCCGCCCCTTAATTTATGAAGATGATGTATGACTTTGGGAAAAATGACCCAACTCCCAATGGAACCGAGGGATCAGATCAGTGAAAGAACATGAATGCAACAGAGATGTGAAAGTAGAAATTGCATGTCTAGGATTTATGTTTCAGCATATCATTTCATTGTTACTTTACTTACTTAGCATTAGGCTAATAGATGAGTTTTGTGATGTTGGTGAAGAAGCTTCAGAAGGTGTGTTCTCTGAGCATGTTGAGGACTAGGCTGGTTGGGAGAGCGCTTCAATGCCACATTTTGATGTTTTGATGAGGCGGTTTAACTATTGTCTATATATGAAGTTTCAGTGGTTAGGAGTTTTATGGAAGTGTGCAGAGGGTTTTAATAACATTAGTAGTTTTGATGTTTTTAATAACTTTATGGTTTTCTTGTTCCGAGTATGAAAAACATGATTTGGTTTAGAGGTAGTTGCTTTGCTGGATATTTTTAGAAAGTTGTGGATTTATGTTGTTTTGAATAGCTGCTGTGAAAATTTACAAGTTCTTTTAGTTGGCAGAGTTGTCTGTTTGTTTAGAGTGTTATTGTTCACCGGTGGATGTAGTCTATCGGTGGACATAATCTATCGATGGATGTAGTCTATCGGTGGATGTAATCTACCGGTGGATGTAGTCTATCGGTAGATGTAGTCTATCGGTGGATGTTGTCGAATGGTAGACGTGAGTAATAGGTTTTGTCGTTTTATAATCGGTGGATGTGATATTAGGCTTTTGTCGTTTTATGACCGGTGGATGTGAGCATAAATGTGAGAAATAGAGTTTGTCGTTTTGTGACCGGTGGACGTGTGTAGTCGATGCATCGTTCGACTAACGTGACCGGTGGACATGTGTGAATTCGACGTGTCGTTCGGCTGACGTGAGCGGTGGGCGTTGGTAGCAGAAGGAGCCTTTTGTTTCTGCTTCTACCGCCGACACTGTTTAGCGGTGGATGTCTTCTATTCCTGTTTCTACTGCCGAGACTATTCTATCTCTAGTAATACCGCTAGAACTATTCAGCGATAGATGTGTTCTGTTTTTCTTTTGTCTTCTTTCAACCAACAGTCTTTAATATTTTAATTATTTAATGAATGTCGTTTTATACAAATATTTTCCGCTGCAAGTTTTTACGTTTAAGGATCAAATTGACCGTCAAGTGAAATTTTAAGATTTTCTCAGAGTGTCATAGTGTGGTTCAGTATTATGTGTAGCGAACCGAGTTTATATAATTCGGGGCGTTACACCTTACTAGTTTCTAAGAAAGACAGATCAATGCGAATGTGCGTGAACAGTAGGGCCATAAACCAAATTACTATAAAGTACAAGTTTCTTATTCCACGTCTTGAAGATATGTTAGACGAACTCAGTGGAGCTGCCATAATTTCAAAGGTAGACCTAAAGAGCAGTTACCACCAGATCAGGATGAAGGAGGTCGACGAATGGAAGACTGCCTTCTGTAACGCCCCGAGTTTTCTGAACTCGGTTTGTTACTCATAAACCCTTACATAACTAAGAAAATTTCGGACCAAATTTAAAACTTGCAGCGGAAAATCTTTGAGCAAAGCAAGGTCAAGCAAAATTGTAAAATAGTGTTTGATTAATCAATCAGAATATTAAAGAAATGATTTAGCCGGAAGGGATGAAGGCTTAGACATGAAATGTTTAAAGTTTAAAAAGTCAAACACAACATCCGCTGAACAAAGTCAACAAAAAGGGGGCGGAAATCAACCGAAGGCCTCCACTGGTGACGTCAGCCGGATGAATCACTCATCCAGCCTTTGCCAACCACAACATGACAAATCATTTGCTCACGCCTTCCGGTTAAACAAACTACATCCACCGGTCACTAAACGACAAAACTTCTGCTACATCATCCAATTGGTTTAATACACGACATCCACCGGTCACTAAACGATAAAACTTCTACTACATCCGATTGGTTTAATACACCACATCCACGGTCACTAAACCACCGGTCACTAAACGACAAAACTTCTGCTACATCATCCGATTGGTTTAATACACGACATCCACCGGTCACTAAACGACAAAACTTCTACTACATCATCCGATTGGTTTAATACACGACATCCACCGGTCACTAAACGACAAAACTTCTACTACATCATCCGATTGGTTTAATACACCACATCCACCGGTCACTAAACGACAAAACTTCTACTACATCATCCGATTGGTTTAATACACCACATCCACCGGTCACTAAACGACAAAACTTCTACTACATCATCCGATTGGTTTAATACACCACATCCACCGGTCACTAAACGACAAAACTTCTACTACATCATCCGATTGGTTTAATACACGACATCCACCGGTCACTAAACGACAAAACTTCTACTACATCATCCGATTGGTTTAATACACCACATCCACCGGTCACTAAACGACAAAACTTCTACTACATCATTCGATAGACCAAAAACACACGTTTCCCACACACACCATCCGATGACGTCAGCCAGATGATTCAATCCGTCAACATCAATCGGTGAACAAAACACACAACATCCACCGGTGAATTTCATTCACCGATGATTGAACTTACAAATTTTACCCAAAACATTCAAAACCACCTGACCCTAAGTAACTTTAGAAATCCAACAAATAACCATTTGAAACCAATATATAAAAATATATTCATATCCAGTAAAAATCTCAAGCTTGCAATTTGTAACAAAACTAAATCAAATTCTTCACAGCAGAAGGAACTCAAATATTCTAATCCCTCAACCATTACTACTACCAAATTCTTTGCACTCTCAACAGGACATTAGGAAATTAGGCTCCACATACAGATAAATGTTAAACCGCCTCATCAAATACCAAACCGTGGCATTAACAAGCTTCAGCAACTTTACCTATTCCTCAGCAATTTCAGAAAATTCTTCAGTAGTTACCTCAGCACCTACATCACAAAACTCATCTATTAGCCTAATACTAAGCAAGTAAAGCAATAATGAAATGGAATACTGAAACATAAATCCTAATCATGCAGTTTCTACTTTCACATCTCAGTTGCAATTTTGTTCATTCACTGATATGATCCCTCGGTTCTATTGGGAAGTGGATCAATTTTTCCAAAGTCATACATCCTCTTCTCGATTAAGGGGCGGATTAGTTCCCTTAACAGCTGATCTGATCCCTCCATTCCATTGGGAGTGGGATCGATTCTCCCAAAGTAATAATTCCTCTACTCGATTAAGGGGCAGATTAATTCCCTTAATAGCTAATCTGTTTCAACCTGTTCATACCTTGCCATAACATTACATATGAAAATCATTTTCGTATTTCTTCGAAAACATGATACATGACATACAGAAAACACACAAATATGCATAAACCTACTGTTTTGTGATGTAGGCCCGAAGGCACCCACAATACTTCACTTACCTGGTTTTTCCCTGATAGATTCCTGGTTAAAAGCTACCTCGAGAGTTGGCTCACCTAAAACATAAGCACAACATTACTTAACTTCATTCTAAACCATTCAGAAATTTTAGGAGAAATTAGTTGGAAGCTCGGTTCCTCGAGCATTCCCGATTCATCAACAAAACTTGAACTCAGCTCACACACACAGCATACCTAGAACACTCATTCTACCAGAAGCAAATCACCAAATGTATAACCTACATTTATCCTAAACCATCAGCAGAAAGGGCTCAAAGAAGAACTTACCTACGTTGATGAAGAATCAGGCAAGAAAATTACCGAGAGAGAGTCTGTTGAGCGAGCCGAATACCAAACAAGGAAATGAAACAGTGGCGGCTAAAACCCTTAGCTAGCCGCTTTTAATACTAACCTTTGCAAAATTACGCATTTGCCCTTGACCAACCAACTTTAACCTAATTGATCAACCAATTAAATTCACTTAGTTCCATACAAATAAACCTCAAAAGTGCAGCTATAAGAATATCAAGTTAGACAATTACCGAATGCTGCACCTTCAAAACAAAATATGGACTTTTTGAGTGGGTGGTTATGTCATTCGGATTATCAAATGCTCCAAGCACATTCATGTGACTAATGCATCATGTATTAAAGGAGTTCTTAGGAAAGTTTATTGTCGTCTACTTTGACGACATACTGGTTTACAGCTTGGATTTACCTACGCATCTAATCCATCTTAATACCCTATTCAAATCCATTAGGAATGCAAAACTGTTCGGTAATCTTAAGAAGTGTTCATTCGCGCAAGAAAGGGTGTATTTCTTAGGATTTATTATTACTAAAGATGGGATGGAGGGGGATGAAGCTAAAATAGAAGCCATCAAAGATTGACTCATTCCCACTGGAATAACAGAAGTGTGAAGTTTCCATGGCTTAGCCTCTTTTTATCAGTGGTTTATTAAGGAATTCAGTGCTATATGACACCGATAACAGACTCCACCAAGAAGGGCAGAGCATTCCAGTGGACCCCAAGTTGTCAGCAGAGTTTAAACTAATTAAGAAGAAACTTTGCAAATCATCGGTCTTAGCACTCCAGGATTTCAATAAAGTATTTGAAATTGAATGTGATGCATTTGGAGTAGGCATCGGGGTTGTCTTGATGCAAGAGGGAAGACCTCTAGCATATTTCAGTGAAAAGTTCAAGGGAGCAACCCTAAAATATTCGACGTATGACAAAGAGTTTTACGTAGTCATACGGGCCCTTGAGCAATGAAAACACTATCTCTTATCTAAAGAGTTCGTTATACACACTGACCACTAAGCATTAAAGCATATCAAAAGTCAGGATAAACTAAGCAAGAGACATACAAAATGGGTCGAGTTTCTCGAAAGGTACCCTTATACATTAAAGTATTTGAAATGAGAAACTAACGTAGTAGCTGATGCTCTATCTAGAAGACACCTACTTTTAACTGAACTAGGGACCAAGTTTTTCGGGTTCGAATGAATTAATGACAGTATGAGACAGACCCGGACTTTGGCAAACTTTATCAAAAGTGTCAAAACAAGGCAGAAGGGAACTACCATATCATAGATGAGTATCTATTCAGAAATAGCAAGATATGTATTCCTTGTGGAGGAATGTGGAGATGTTTGGTTAAATAGGCTCACAGTGGAAGTTTGTCCAGCCACTTTGGAGGAAAAAGAACCACGGACATGCTCAAAGAGCGATTTTTCTAGCCCCACATCTTGCGTTATGTACACCGCATCATTGATCAATGTATTGTATATATAAAGACAAAAAGTAAGGTCCTACCTCAAGGACTATACCTACCTCTTCCCATACCAACCCATCCATGAGTTAATGTTAGCATGGATTTCGTTCTAGGACATCTGCGAACAGCTAGAGCTAAGGACTCAATCATGGTGGTAGTCAGCCGATTTTATAAGATGACACATTTCACTGTCTGTGCTAAAATTGATGATTCCTTGATTATTGCCAACCTTTTCTTTAAGGAGATAGTTCAGATACACAAAATAGCAAACATCATAGTGTCAGATAAAGACACTAAGTTCCTGAGCTCCTTTTGGAAGACCATGTGGAAGAAATTTGGAACAAAACTTCTATTTAGTACTTCGTTTCATCCACAAACTGACAGTCAGACTGAAATAGTCAATCAGACCCTTGGTACCCTTCTCAGAAGCGTTATAGGAAAGAAGTTAAGCGAATGGGATATCCAACTCCCATATTTGGAATTTGCCAACAACCGAAGTGTCCGCTCTACTACTCATCAAACACCCTTTGAAGTTGTGTATGGTTTCAACCCTACTACACCATTAGATGTAATGCCACTTCCTACCAAAGACCTTGCAAACCCAGTAGGATTCGATAAGGCAGCCGAGGTTAAGCAATTACATGAGCGGCTTAGTAAAGCCATACAAAGAAACAATGAGTCTTACGCCAAAAACGCTAACAAGGGGGGTAAAGAAATAATTTTTAAGGAAGATGACTTAGTGTGGTTACACTTAAGAAATGAAAGATTTTCTCAACAACGGTGATCCAAGCTCCTTTCCAGAGCAGATGGTCCATTCATAATTTTAGAACGCGTTAATAATAATGCATATAAGTTGGAGCTGCAGGGGATTATGGGGTGTCGACCACCTTTAACGTGCATGACCTCTCACCTTACATTAGTGATGAAGATGAAATCGAGGGGGACGAATCATTAGATTTTGGGTCAAATCCTCTTTCACCTGTAGAGCATGATATGCCTCGGAGGCCTATGACTCAGTCCCAAACAAAATCAATATTACCAAATAATCATTTTTCTAACATGTACACTATTTTTTGTAACACCCAGTTCCATTGAACCGATTTTACCTTGTCAACTAATAGTGTACATTTTATGGATGAAATTGGAAGAATTACTGATTAGGTTAATGAGAGACTAAGCAAGGGCATAAGAGTAAATAGAGATTTATAGTGATAACCTATTTAAGGAAAGAGGTTTTTACGATTAATGCACGGTAGCCGCCACTCTTTTCTATACTTCCTCTTTCGGTATTCAGCTCAAGCTCAGCAGAGCTCTCCAAGCGATTTCCTCTCCGATTTCCATTCCTCAACCTAAGTGAGTTTTCTTGAGTTTTAGTGGCTAGATAGCAGAGAGAGTACAATGTGTGTTTTGGGAATGCTGTGATTGAGAGTAGGTTCGGGTTTAGGTGATAAACCGAAAATGCACGATTAATAGAGTTCCAAGTTAGCTTCCTTAGGTTTCTGAATGGTTTAGAATGAGTTATAGTGAATATTGAATTAACGCTCTGTTTATGATTTTAGGTGAGCAAAATCCTGAGATAGTTTGCAACCCAACTTTTCCCAGAAAGTCAGGTAAGTAGAGTATGTGTGTGCCTTCGGGTCTACATCACAAAACATTAGGTTTATGCTTGTTTAAATGTTTTCTGTATGTCATGTATCATGTTTTGGAAAGAACACGAAAATGAATTCAGATGTAATGGCATGACAAGGTATGAACAGAATGTAACATATCAGCTGTTAAGGGAACTAATCCGCCCCTTAATTGATGAAGAGGATTTATAACTTTGGGAAAATTGATCCGCTTCCCAATGGAATTTAGGATCAGATTAGCTGTTAAGGGAACTAATCCACCTCTTAATTTATGAAGAGGATGTATGACTTTGGGAAAATTGATCCAACTCCCAATGGAACCGAGGGATCAGATCAGAGAAAGAACATGAATGCGACTGAGATGTGAAAGTAGAAACTACATGACTAGGATTTATGTTTCAGCATATCATTTCATTATTGCTTTACTTACTTAGCATTAGGCTAATAGATGAGTTTTGTGATGTAGGTGAAGAAGCCTCTGAAGGTGTGTTCTCTGAACATGTTGAGGACTAGGTTGGTTGGGGGAGCACTTTAATGCCACGGTTTGGTATTCTGATGAGGCGGTTTAACTATTGTCTATATATGAAGTTTCAGTGGTTAGGTGTTTTATGGAAGTGTGCAGAGGGTTTTAATAACATTAGTAGTTTTGATGTTTTTAACAACTTTATGGTTTTCTTGTTATGAGTATGAAAAACATGATTTGGTTTAGAGGTAGGTGCTTTGCTGGATATTTTTAGAAAGATGTGGACTTATGTTGTTTTAAACGATTTTCAGTAAAATGTACAAGCCCTTTTGGTAGTCGGAGTTTTTCTTTATTTAAAATGAAAATGGTTGAAATGCTGTTATGTTGAGTGTTATTGTCGATCGGTGGACATAGTCCACCGGTGGACGTTGAGTATTATAATCTATCGGTGGATGTAATCTACCGGTGGATGTAGTCTATCGGTGGATGTAATCTACCGATGGATATAATCTATCGGTGGATGTAGTCTATCGGTGGATGTGAGTATTAGGCTTTTGTTGTTTTATGATCGGTAGATGCGAGTATTAGGCTTTTGTCGTTTTATGACCGGTGGATGTGAGCGTAGATGTGAGTAATAGAGTTTGTCGTTTTGTGACCAGTGGACGTGTGTAGTCGACGCGTCGTTCGCCTGACGTGATCGATGGACGTGTGCAGTCGACGTGTCGTTCGACTGACGTGAGCAGTTGGTGTTCATTGTTGTAGACGTATTCGGTCTCTACGTCCACTGCCGAGATTATTTGTTTCTGCTTCTGCCGCTAACACTGTTTATCGGTGGATGCCTTTTGTTTCTATTTCTATCGCTGGAATTGTTCAGCGGTGGACATGTTCTATTTTGTTTTGTTTTCCTTCAACCAATTGTCTTTAATATTTTAATTAATTATTAAATGTCGTTTTATACAAATGAATTTCCGCTGCAAGTTTTAACGTTTTAAGGGTCGAACTTTGACCGTTAAGTGAAATTTTGAATTTTTCTCAGAATGTCATAGTGTGGCTCAGTATTATGAGTAGCGAACCGGGTTTATATAATTCACGGCGTTACATTTTTGCAGGTAAGGGCCTACTGGATTGCTTAGATTGGGAGTCAACGCCTCTAGATATGGACAAGCCAACACATATGCTTTCATGGAAGACCAAGGTCGGACCACATCAAGCTAAAGAGAGAATTTTTCTTCCCATGGACGAGAATGTGTAACCATGTATTTAATTTGGATTTTTGGCAAACATTGGCCTTATTTGTATTTTGGTTGAACTTTATAATTTAGCATGTATGCATTAGATGGACGTTAGGACTAGTGGTGGTTAAAGGAGTTGTCATGCACAAGGAGCAACAATTGCACGCGCCTACTTAAATTATGGGCCCGTTTATGCACTCTTAAAACAGGGGCCTAAGTGAAGAAGGAGCGGCGAGCTCAAAAGAAGGACCAATGGATCACAATTGAAGGCTTGGCCCATCATACAAAGAAGATTACCATCCGACTATTTTTTTGTCAAAAAGTCACGCTTGAGAAGTGGGCTAAAATACATAGTTGAAGTTGAAGACCAAAGTGTCCTCCCAATTTTGGTTTGCCACTGAGTTTCATTTCAAATTTAAAAACCACCAGCTCACTATCCATAGAAGGACTCAAGACCACCTACCTTGCAAGGATGCAATTTTCCTTATAAAGAATTGATCTCCACGATTGAAGAATTGAAGGCGCGACCAAGATGATTTCTAGCGAATTTGGGTGCTCTTTTTGTGTCCTTTCCTTCCTTTTGCTACCTTAGGTATAATAAGCATGGTTATTGGAGTTTGTATCTATTTTGATTAGATTAATAAAAGATTGGTGTGTTTTCTCTTAAGAGCTGAAGGAGCATTGCTCTCAAGGTAAGGCCTCAGAACATACGTCCGAGCAGAGTTGCGCCTCCAAAAGCTATCCAAATCCGTGGTTATTTGGTGGCACATATTAACATCGTATTCCTTCATCTTATCTAAGTAATAGATAAGAGATGAAAAGGTGGAAATCAGACCTTGTACCAATATAATCATCCTTACCCTTTCCGGGCCATCACAGGACTTAACTTGATGTTGACTTTGACTTAGACATTTTAGGCGTAAAATTTTTTGAGCTTTTGAAAAATTTAAAACGAGGCTAAAACTATTTTTCGATAAAATATTGACTCGGTTTTTGGGTACTTAAAATCCTTTAAAATACGTGGGGGACGCTCGTAAAATACGTTTAAAAAGTATCGTAAAAGGTCGAGTTGAAACGTGTTTTGAAAAGTCAAACGTTTAAAAAAAACATTTTTGGACCACATGTGGCGCGTAGCGCGAGTGCAGATGTGCCGATAGATCGACAGCTCTTCTGCCACGCGTCCGCGTCTCCAGCGGGTGTGCCGATCAATCGGCACCCAGCGCCAATCGATCGGCTAGGGCGCGCGCGAGCCCAGCGCACCCCCAGCTGCACTCCTTCCTTCTTCTCACCATTTTCCCCACTTTTCTTCATTCCATTCATCTTCATTTCACACTAAACTTACTTCAAACATTTCCCAACATAAAACACCTCAAACCCCAAAAACCCGACTAAAAAACGTACCCGAAAACATAGTGAAAATTCATGAAAACCAACTGCATGGATCGCTTTAAAAACCGAACATATCCATACAGGTTTAAAAACATCCAAACAATTCCAGTATAATTTCCAAAATAAAACTTTACTTTCTATACATTCTACTGCCACACATTCACATCAAAACTCGACATTCTATACGTCTTTCCATCATACTTCAATACACATACATAAACTTTCTAATCATTTACATAGACAAGACGGACACGTACACATACACAAACGGATACGCACACATACTAGCCATGGATTCGTACCCATACTAACCCCGGTCGGAATCGCCCTAACAATATTGCCGGGTTGCCACCATAGTCGTACTCCTCCAACCGCGTCTGTAATCCTAGCGTGCTCGTGAAATCTCACCGCGCTACTCTTCTTCACCTACATCACAGAACTCAAACTATAAGCCTAATGTTTAGCAAGTAATGCAGATATGAATTTAAAACATTTCACTTAACATAATGCAGTTTCTACTATTCTATCGTACATAAACGTTTCGTTTCTGTTTCTATTGTTTCTATCGTTTCGAATATACATACTTGAACTCCTTTACCAAGTGGAGAGCGGATTAGTTTCTCCACACCTAGACGTTCCACATCTACATCTGAAGGGTGAACCACTTCCTCCAGACACCACTCATTTTCTGGACGTTCCAAATCTACATCTGGAGGGTGAACCACTTTCTCCAGACACCCCACATTTACCTGGTTGTAGTTTCTACATTCTACTCATGAAAACACATGCTCAAAATATTTTTGTATATTTCTAAAACATGATGCATAAACTAGACATACATAAAGCACACAACATAACCTAACGTTCTATGATGTAGGCCAGAAAGGCAACACGCATGCATACACTACTTACCTGGTGTCCTTAGCAACTTATCTTGATCCGAACTCTTAACCGTGGAACCTGAAAAACCTAACATAATAAATGTTTCATTAGCAATCGCTCGGCAAAACTAAATTCTCATTTTCGTAAAAACATCTCAAGTGCATTTAATCCTATAGTAATATGTTAAAACATAATTATCACATCCATAACTAATTTGGAGCTCAATTCCTCATAAACTCTAATCCAAAACTAATCAACCAGTCATTTAGGCAACTTATCAAACACCTTACATGCACATATTCATTCACAATTTTCTCTCTAATCCGACATCCGATTTCAACGATTCAAACGCCCGTACGTCACCCATAACGTCTACTTTAACATGCCATAGCTAATTATTGAACTAAACCTAAAAATTTTCTCCCAACCAAACGAAACTCCTAACTAAGGTAATTTTTCCTAAAACTCTAATTTATGTCATTCGGGCATTCTATCGAGCAATTCGCGCTCACAATGCGTTAAACTCCATTAATGGCATTCCAACAACCTCCAACAACCATAATTAACCCTAACCATCAACCAATCACTATTAATCCATTCAATCTACCAAAATAACAACAATTGCATGATCATTGACCACAAATACGGCTAACCCTCGATTTACAACAAAAATCGTTAAAGAAAATCGTTGACTACACGATTCAGCAACCATCATTGACTACACGTCTAGGATAGTAGAGTCTTACCTAGGGTGTTGAATCGTCAAAGAAAATCGGAAGAAAGATGGTTGCTAGAGGAGCCATCGTCGCACGAGAGGGGGAATCACCGCGGGAGGGAGAGGAGAAGCACAACATGGAGGGTATTCTGGAAAAGGATTGTAACGCCCAGTTCTTTTTCGGGTTTTAGATTTTTAGCTATGCAATGGCATTTTCATAAATATGCCAAATTAAGCCCGTTTTGCAAATGAGAAGTTTTATTGGAACCCTATAAATAAAGTGGAGTATCTGGAGAAATGAGGAAATTTTTGAAGATGTAACGCCGATTTTACGAGATTTTGATATTTCTCGTAATATAGGGGTATTTTAGTAAATATAGCAAACTAAGCCTGTTTTCTAAACGGAGAGCTTTATTAGGATCCTTATGATTTATAGGGATTTTAGGAAAAATAAGGGAATTTTGAAAATTCAAATCGATGGTATAACGCTAAAATTACATTTATAACCCTATAGCGTTTTAATACGTAAAAATAGTAAATTTAGTCCGTTTTGCGAACGAAGAGTTTCGTTAGAACCCTAAGGATAAGTTGGAATATTTAGAGGAATAAGAAAATTTGGAGAAAACAAATCGATAATTAAATAATGAAATAAGGAAAGGTTAAGTATAAAGGGCAAATTAGTAAGTTAAATTTATATTAAAAACAAAACCCCCCTTCCTCCTTATGCATTCCACAATTTCTTCTCTGCAATTCCTCCCCTTTCCAGCCGACGATTCCACGCCAAGCTCCCTCCCTTGTTGAAGATTGAAGGTAAGTTGGATTTTTGGTTTAATGATAGTTAATTTTAGTGTTTATGAGTGAGAAACTAGGGTTTTGTTGAGATTTAGAGATTGAGTTTTCTCCAAAAACCCTAACCTACGAATTCTCCTTCAAAAAGGGGTTGTTTGATGAGTTAAATATGTTTAAATGGCATTCTAAGGATTAGTTTTAGATTGTAATGGAAGATGGTGCATAATAGAAGAAAGAATTAGAAATGGGTTTGAAATATGCACAAAACAGAACACTTTCAGTTTCTAAAGGAACTGACTTAGCTCGTGATTTTTATTGGTTAAATAAATTATTCCATTGGATAGGGGACTCTTAGAGGAGTCCATAGCAACTTGAACCACTCGATTTCATTAAGAATTGATTAAGTTATGAATTTTTGAAGTTATTGTGCAAAAACTGGAAAATTTCAGCGGCCAGTTCGGTTTTCGGTTTTTTGCCCCAATTCTGTTTTGTTTTGGTATAAATGGATGATTCCATAAACATAACGAGGTTTCCAAAACAGGTTGTATCATTGAAAACAGATAAAAATTGAGAGAGTTACGACCGTTTGAAGTTTACCCAATTTTATAGTGTAAATCCAAAAGCTATGGTGAGCGTTTTAAGTGTTTAATTTTGATGTCTTGATTAGGTTATTTGTGATTAGCAAAAGTAAAGCCAAAGACTTTCAAGCTCGAATTTGCTAAGGACCCGAGGTAAGTTCTCGTGACTTACTGTGGCCGATTGGTCTACACTATAAGTCGAGTTTTGATGTTGAGGATTATTTGGTGATATTTATGTTTATATGCTTTGATTGGGTAGTTTAGGGTTAGTTGTTTTGTAGGTTATATTTTTATTGTTTTGATGGTACGCACGTTGTATGTTTATGTTACGCTTTTATTGTCATGCATCATCGTTTTACAAATGTCATGAAAAATAGATTTATACATGGATTTCACGAAAGAAAATGAAATGTGATGACTTAAATTGACGACTGAAATGAGACGACTAAGATGACTGAAATGAGACGACTAAGACGACTGAAATGAGACGACTAAGACGACTGAGACGACTGAAATGAGACGACTAAGACGACTGAAATGAGACGACTAAGACGACTGAAATGAGACGACTAAGACGACTGAAATGAGACGACTAAGACGACTGAAATGAGACGACTAAGACGACTGAAATGAGACGACTAAGACGACTGAAATGAGACGACTAAGACGACTGAAATGAGACGACTAAGACGACTGAAATGAGACGACTAAGACGACTGAAATGAGACGACTAAGACGACTGAAATGAGACGACTAAGACGACTGAAATGAGACGACTAAGACGACTGAAATGAGACGACTAAGACGACTGAAATGAGACGACTAAGACGACTGAAATGAGACGACTAAGACGACTGAAATGAGACGACTAAGACGACTGAAATGAGACGACTAAGACGACTGAAATGAGACGACTAAGACGACTGAAATGAGACGACTAAGACGACTGAAATGAGACGACTAAGACGACTGAAATGAGACGACTAAGACGACTGAAATGAGACGCCGAAAGTTTATGAAAGTTGCATATACATGTTAATGCATTGTCACTTACGTAGAATTTACTGAGATTTATTTCATAGGTGTCTGTATGGTGTAGGTGAACTCGAATCAGGTGAGGAAGACATTCCTCCGCTCGATGAACACGCAGGTTGAAGAAGGATGCCCGTGGGAGTGCTGTAACGCCCAGAAATTTGGCTATGGATTTTGAATTTTAAGTTTACAGGTTTTGAGATTTAAGCCTTATAGCGTATTAATTCGTAGAAATAGTAAATTAAGTCCGATTGGCAAACGGGAAGTTTCGTAGGAGCCCTAGGAATAAATAGGAATATTTTGGGAAATAAGGGATTTTTGGAGGAACCAAATAGTTAGGTAAATTGTTAACAAAACAATGAAATTAAACTAAGGGTAAAATAGTAATTTAGAAAGTCAAAATTTTTAACTAAAAAGGATTTTTTTTCTCTTTCCTCCCTCACTTCTCCCATCCTTCACGATTTCCTCTCCCTCGCGATTTCCCTCTCCTCCATCGCCGATTCCCTACACGTCGATCGACTCCCCCGATTCCGGCGTTTTTCCTTCAAGTTTCTTCAACAAATCAACCATCCAAGTAAGCTCTATGTTTTAGTTAAGTTAGTTGTCGTTTTTGGGGTGGTTTTGGTTTAGGGTTTGTGAAGAAATTTAAGGATTTCGTTGGAAATCGATAGGGTTGTTAATTTATTACTCATTGATGATATAATGATGGTTATGTAAGTGAGTTTAACAAATTTATGATGTTTGTAGTTGATTAGAGTTAATGTAGGTTGTTGAAGGTGGTTGGAGAAAAACATTAATGGAGTTTTAGTAAATGCGAGCACAATGTGCTCGACGAAATGCCCGAACGAAGTGAAGTAAAGTTTTTGGAAGAATTGGCTTAGCTCGGGATTTTGTTTAGTTTATAATTTGATGATTTTGAGTTAAAACTAATGACGTTTTATGAAACTGCCTTAGGTAACCCAAGCTCAAGGACGGTGCTCGGCATATTTAGGACTCCAGGTAAGTGAGTGTTAGGTTTCCGGCCCCTAAGGCCCTACGTCATATCGATGTTAGAATTGATTGTTGTGTTAGTGATTGATGGTGGTAGGAGTCTTGGTAAGTCGGGAAGCCTATTGTAGCGTGTTAGCCATTAGTTAATAGTTTTGTCCGCCTACGGGCCATAAATGTTAAAGGGACGTTAGGAGTTGTTTTGATGAGAGTAGTGTATGTGTTTGTCTCCTCATGCATCATATTTTATGAACTGTGCATACGAACTATTTACGAGCATGTTTTTATGATGAATTGAATGATAAAGATTTAATGATTACATGTGTTCTCACGGGGTAAGACATGGTTCTCACGGGGCAAGTTACGGTTCTTACGGGGCAAGTCACGGTTCTCACGGGGCAAGGAAATGGTCTACTACGTAGACAAATGCGTTAATGTCAACAAAACAAAACGAAATGAACATATTTTATAAATGACATGCACATATGTAACAGTTATATTTAGTGCACTCTTTACTAAGCATTAGGCTTAATGTATTTATCGTATGATGTAGGTGACGAGAACGAAGGTGAGGAACCTCCTTATGATGATCAAGCGTAGTTGGTCGATGGGCGGAGCTCGTGGCGGCGGGGCGTGTTTTGGCTAGGCTGGTTGACTCATGGTTAGATAATTTTTGAGAGTTTTTGGTGATGTTTGGGTTAATGGTGGATTAGATAGATTCATCGTAGAATTTGATACATTTTAGGATGTTTGGTGACCGAATAGATAATATATTGCATTTTGTAGTGCTTTTGATATTTTTTTCAAACAGGAAGAAATGTTAAAGTTTTAAACGGAACCACGCGGTTCATTTTCATGAAATTTGATTATATTTAAAGTGAATTGTGTCGGTTTTGAGTGTTTGGATAAATTTCATGTTGGAAGTGTATATTGTAAGTTGTAGGTAAGGATGGTGTGAAGAAGGAGTGAGAAGGGAGATGAGGTTGTTGTGTGTTTTGTGTTGTGAATGTGAAATGCAGGGTGTGAGGAAACGAAGGAAGAAAGAAAGAGGGGAGGAGAAAGCTGTGCTCTCTGGAGAAATTCCAGAGAGCATGGCGATTGATCGCCTCTTGGAGGCGATCAATTGCCTCACCCTGCCTGGAAATCGTTGGAGAGGCTATTGCTAGGCGATTGCTGGTCGCCACTCTCTGGAGAAATCCAGAGAGCGTGGCTACTGATCGCCACAAACTGTGGCGATCAGTCGCCACAGGCGATTTGCAACAGGCGACTGGTTGCCTGTTGCAATCGCTGAAGGGCGATCAGTCGCCCCGTTTATGGACGACTGATTGCCATAGCATGATAATTTTTTTTAAGTTTTATTTTAATTAGTTAATAGTTTTAATTGATTTAATTGTTTTAAGTTTTAATTGTTTTAGTATTTGTTTTAAACGATTTACTAAACAAACTTCGATTTCAATTTCGATTGAGATTTTGCCTTAAGTACAGTTAAAGTTTAAAAGTGTAAAAAAAAAAATGATAGTACGGGAAATTGGGTACAATATTAGGGTCGTGACAGTTATGGTATCAGAGAGACGGAGTTTTAAAAGCGATTGTGTGATTTGCCTGCCAAACAAACCGCCGTACGGGAACTCTCCATCGACTGTAAGTGTTTACGTTTAAGTATAATTCCTAGATATTTATATCGCTTTGTATTGTCTAATGTGTTTAGGAACAAAATATGCCGAGAGCACCTAGACCGCCTCCAGGGAACCCTATGGACCAATTCATGGATATATTGCAACAACAGTCGGATCAGATTGGGGTTTTACTAAATCGAGAGGGAAATGGGAATGGACAAGGAAGTTCTTCACGGGACCAAGGTGGAGAGAGATTTCGACGCCTTGGGCCTCAAGCCTTCGATGGACAGTCTTCAGATCCTACGAGTGCCGAACAGTGGATTCGTAAGATTGAAAGTATGTTTGCCTATGCAAAAGTAGAGGAAGCCGATAAGGTGATGTTGGCAGTATTCAATTTGGAGAAAGACGCTATATTTTGGTGGGACACGATTAAGGCTACTACAGATGTGGAGGTTATGAGATGGGAAAGATTCAAAACGGTATTCTACAACAAGTATTTTAGCCGCACTCTTCGGGCTAGTAAGAAGGTGGAGTTCGTCCAATTGCGCCAAATGAGGACTGGTGGCCGAATACGTGCGAAGGTTTGAGTCATTATCTCGGTATGCCAGATATATGATCTATGAAGAGGAGGACAAAATTCATCAGTTTGTACAAGGTCAGAAATTAGAAATTCAAAAAGGGGTGATGACAGTGGATGACGAGAATGTGCCTTATCATAAGATAGTGGAAAGGGCTCTTGGACTTGATGACATAGAAATGAAGCTTCAGCGACAGAGAGAAGCGTCGAGAAGGTTTGTCAGAGATGTGCGACCACAACAACAGAATCAGGGCTGGTAGCCACAACCACAACATGGTGTCAAACGGGCGAATGAGACGCCTAGAGTTCAAGATAGGGGTAAACATCCGCAAGGGGCGTCGCAGGCTCCTTTATGCCCTATTTCCCAAAAGAACCATCATGGGGAGTGCAGACTTCATAGTGGACGATGTTTTCGATGTGATAAAGTGGGCCACAAGGCCGTTGATTGCCTAGAGCCAAGTAGGAGGCCACTGGGCGGTCCCTCCGGATCTTTTCTCTGATTGAAGACGAGGAAGCTGCTCAACCTTCAGTTGTTACAGGTACTATTTTGGTTTGTGGAAACACGGCTCATGTTCTAATTGACACTGGGGCAACCCATTCCTTTATAGCACAGAAGTATACGGTTAAATGGAAGTTAGATGTCGTCCTAGCTGATCGTGATTATAGTGTTATGTTGCCTTCCGGAGAGTATTTGCACTCCGATCAGGCGATAAGGGGTGAAATTATATCTGTTGGTAGTCGGCAACTGTATGCGAACCTAATCATCATAAGTATGAAGGGGTATGATGTAATCTTGGGTATGGATTGGTTGTTTCGGCACTATGCCACAATCAATTGCAGGTCTGGAGTAGTAGATTTTAGACCCCCGAGCGGGGAGAATTACAGTTTTCCAGCGACCCTCCGTACGAGTGAGATGCCTCTTGTATTGTCAATGAGCGCCCAGTATTCCATAAAACCCAGATGTTTCAGTTTTGCAGCAAGCATCGTGGATGTAAGAAAGCAAGATGAGCGGAAGTTAAGTGACATTTCGGTGGAGGAAAGTTTTTCGAAAGTGTTCCTAGACGAGTTACCCGGCTCGCCTGTAAGTGCTTTATACTTGATGAAGCATGGGTGTTTTGGATTTATAGCAAGTGTTGAGGAAGTGAGCGTGCGAGATGAATTAAAGTTAGGTGACATTCCAGTGGTTAAGGACTTTACGGAAGTATTCCTGGACGTGTTGCCCGGACTGCCTCCAGATCGGGAAATGGAGTTCAAAATTGAGATTATTCCTGGTTCGACGCTAGTATCCAAGAATCCTTATAGAATGGCACCGGTTGAACTGAGGGAATTGCAAATTCAGCTGAAAGAGCTAACAGACAAGGGTTTTGTACGGCCGAGCGTTTCTCCTTGGGGTGCTTCGGTTTTATTTGTAAAGAAGAAAGATGGCTTTTTAAGAATGTGCGTAGATTACCGTGAGTTGAATAAGCTGACTATAAAGAATAAATACCCGTTACCGAGGATAGATGATCTATTTGACCAGTTGCATGGAGCCACAGTATTTTCTAAGATCGACTTGCGTTTCGGGTACTATCAGTTAAAAATTAGAGCTGAGGATGTACCGAAGACTGCCTTCAGAACACGTTACGGGCACTATGAGTTTAGGGTTATGTCCTTCGGTTTAACCAATGCTCCAGCGGCGTTTATGGACCTCATGAACAGAGTGTTTCGGGAGTTCTTGGATAAGTTTGTTATAGTGTTCATAGATGATATTTTGATTTATTCCCGAAACGACGAAGAACATGCAGAGCACTTAAGGGCTATTATGACTACTTTGAAGTGACACCAGTTGTATGCTAAGCTTTCTAAGTGCGAATTCTGGTTGAGTCAGGTGAATTTATTTGGCCACGTAATTTCAAAAGAAGGAGTTTCTGTGGATCCGGCCAAGATTCAAGTGGTAAGGGAGTGGCCTAGACCGAGAAATGCAAGTGATGTACGGAGTTTCGTAGGCCTAGCAGGGTATTATCAGGAAGTTTATTCAAGGGTTTTCAGTAATAGCCAAACCTTTGACGAACTTAACGAAGAAAGAAGTGAAGTACGAGTGGACTAAGGCATGTGAAGAAAGCTTTCAGACTTTGAAGCAAAAGTTGACCACAGCGCCTTTACTGACTCTACCAATGGAGAATGGGGTATACTGTATTTATTGTGACGCGTCCAAAGTTGGATTGGGATGCGTGTTGATGCAGGAAGGAAAGGTCGTTGCCTATGCTTCTAGGCAATTGAAAAGTTATGAGGAAAATTACCCGACTGCACGACTTAGAACTGGCAGCAGTGGTATTCGCATTAAAGATATGGAGACACTACCTCTACGGACAGAAGTGTGAAGTGTTTTTGGACCATAAAAGTTTAAAATACCTGTTTACATAGAAAGATTTAAATATGAGGCAGAGGAGATGGTTAGAATTCGTGAAAGACTACGACTTCGAAATCAAGTATCATCCTGGAAAGGCAAATACAGTGGCAGATGCTTTGAGTAGGATGCCTAGGACAGAGGAGTCAGTTGCTTTCTGTATGTCAGCTTCATTGAGAAAGGAGATGCAAGGGGTTTGAACTTGAATTAGTTTCAGAACTTTCGGCCCTACTCGCTGACTTGACAATACGGCCCACCCTGTTGGACAAAATAAAAGAGGCTCAACAGTTAGATACGGAAGAAAAGGTGGCTATTGTATCAAAATTATCAATTGTACCTTCCGATTTCTGTTACTCAGTGGATGGCATTTTGAGGTTTCGAGACCGCTGGTACGTTCCAAAGGACGAGGAGTTGAGGAAGTTGGTTATGTTAGAGGCACATTCATCGTTGTTCTCAGTGCATCCAGGTAACACCAAGATGTACCGAGATCTGAAGGTGCACTATTGGTGGCCGAATATGAAGCGTGATGTGGCCAGTTATGTACAATTCTGTCTTGTCTGCCAACAAGTTAAGGCAGAACTGTAACACCCGGTTCAATTGAACCAGCTCTTTTATTATTAATGGTATACACCTGATTATTCAATAATTTAAGTATGGTTATTAAAAGACTAGGCAGGGGCACTAGAGTAAATTTACAATTTTCAAAAGTGGATAACGTATTTAAGGAAAGAGGGTTAGGGTTTAATGCATTGTAGCCGCCACCAATTTCATACTTTTCCTCTTCGGGTTTTCAGCTCAAGCAGCCGAGCTCTCTAGGTGATTTTCCTCGCCCGATTCTCCTTTAACTTAGGTAAGTTTTCCTCATTTCTCTTAAGATATAGTGGTTAGTTACCTGAGGGAGTACAATGTGAAAATTTTAAAGGTGCTGAGATTGAGAGTAGGTTCGGGTTCTTAGAGATAAAAGGGATTACACGGGTAGCAGAGTTTCAAATCGGTTTCCTCAATCTTATTATTGATTTTTGTAAGGTCTAGTGAGAGTTGGATTAATGTATTGCCATAAAGTTAGGTAAGCGAGCTTTTGGAGTAGTCGAAACCGAGCACTACCAGGAGAGCAAGGTAAGTAAAGTTTGCTTGTGCCTTCGGGCCTACATCACAAAACGTTAGGGTTTGTTTGCTAGAATGTGTTGGTATGTCATGCATCATGTTTTAAAAATAAATGAAAATGAATTTGAATGCATGTCAGCATGGTGAAGATTGAACATATTGAAACAGTTATGTGAATCAGTTTTACTGTTAAGGGAACTAATCCGCCCCTTAATGAGACAGCGGATATTTATACTTCGGGAGAATTGATCCAATTTCCAATTTCACAGGGGGATCTGAACATGTGAATCAGATTTACTGTTAAGGGAACTAATCCACCCCTTAATGAGACAGTGGATATTTATACTTTGGGAGGGTTGATCCGACTCCCAACTTCACAGGGGGATCTGAACAGAAACGAAGCATGAACAACTGAGTTGAGAAAGTAGAAATTGCATGTTTAGGAATTTATATTTCAGTTTTTCATTTCATTACTGCTTTACTTACTTAGCATTAGGCTAATAGATGAGTTTTGTGATGTAGGTGAAGAAGTGATAGCAGGTGTGTTTTCCGAGTCTACTGAGGACTAGACTGGTTTTGGAGTGCATCTTTGTAACCATCTGGCAGCTGATGGGGCAGTTTAACTGATGTCAGTTGGTGTGAAGGTTCAGTTGACAGTGTTTCAATTTTTTTGTGTGTTGAGTTTTCATGACAGTAGTGGTTTTCAATATTTCGAATATGTTCTTTTTGAGCTTTCTGATAATAGTATTTGGTTAGGCTTAAATGCGATTTTACTGAATTCGAGTAATGTAAGGATTTGGAACTGTTCTAATGGTTTTAGTGAAGTAAACTCGTCCTTCTCGTAGCTAGAGATGTTTTTGTATGGAATTTGAGTAGTTAAGATATTGTTCTACTTTCTGTTGAGTTTTCTTGAGTTACTTAGGGTCAGAGGTTTTGAATGGAGTTGGCAAGTTCAACCATCGGCGAATGGGTTCACCGGTGGATGTTGGTGTTTGTTCGCTGATAGACATTGGCGGATCAAATCATCCGGCTGACATCACCAGATGATGTCGAGTATTCTACTCACCGGTGGATGTCGTGTGAAAACCCGACGGATGATGTAGAGAGTCTCTTGTCGTTTAGTGACCGGTGGATGTCGTGTGTTAATCCACCGGAAGATGTAGGAAGTGTTTTGTCGTTTAGTGTCCGGTGGTTGTCGTGTGATAATCCACAGGAAGATGTAAGAAGCGTTTGTCGTCTAGTCACTGGTGGATGCAGTATAACGTCGATCATCCGGCTGACGTCACCGGTAGGTGTAGAGAATATTTTGTCGTTTTGTCACCGGATGATGTCTTCTATTTTCTGCTTCAACCTCTTTTTGTTGACTTTGTTCAGCGGGCGACGCGTTTGACTTTTTAAGACTCATGGAGTATTTTGCAATTTAAACTTTTATTCTTTTTTTTTTTTTTTTTTTTTTTTTTTTTTTTTTTTTTTTTTTTTTTTTTTTTTTTTTTTTTTTTTTTTTTTTTTTTTTTTTTTTTTTTTTTTTTTTTTTTTTTTTTTTTTTTTTTTTTTTTTTTTTTTTTTTTTTTTTTTTTTTTTTTTTTTTTTTTTTTTTTTTTTTTTTTTTTTTTTTTTTTTTTTTTTTTTTTTTTTTTTTTTTTTTTTTTTTTTTTTTTTTTTTTTTTTTTTTTTTTTTTTTTTTTTTTTTTTTTTTTTTTTTTTTTTTTTTTTTTTTTTTTTTTTTTTTTTTTTTTTTTTTTTTTTTTTTTTTTTTTTTTTTTTTTTTTTTTTTTTTTTTTTTTTTTTTTTTTTTTTTTTTTTTTTTTTTTTTTTTTTTTTTTTTTTTTTTTTTTTTTTTTTTTTTTTTTTTTTTTTTTTTTTTTTTTTTTTTTTTTTTTTTTTTTTTTTTTTTTTTTTTTTTTTTTTTTTTTTTTTTTTTTTTTTTTTTTTTTTCTTGCTGATATTCCTCAACATTCAACTGATTAATCAAGCATCGTACAATAGCTTTGTTTAATTTTTTTTACTTAAACGATTTCCGCTGTAAGTTCTTGAATGTTTGAAGTTTTAGAAAACATCACATTTTGACTTTTGAGTAGACCTCTAAGTTTGGTTCAAAGTTTTTCTCAGTTTCGTGCAAGATTGTGTAACAAACCGGGTTCTGAAAGTTCGGGTCGTTACAGTATGGTATCAGAGACATTCAGTTAAACCGTTCAAAAGATTACTCATCAGTGCCAATCGTTGCATGGAAGTACTTCAACAACTGTAATTGTTTATGCTAACCTTAGTTAATAGATATTTAAGAGTGTTATTAACCCTGTATAGGAATTTAGTACAATGGCCAGACGCCCAGGAAGACCTAGAGTGCCAAGAGAAATGCCAAATGTGGAGGAGCCTAGTGTGATTAGGCAGCTGACAGATTTAGTGCGTCAGCAAACTGATTTAGTGCGCCAACAGTCTGACCAACTAGAAGTACTGTTGAACCGAGAGGTGCAAGGAAGTGCCAACTCGGGTTCTAGCAATGAACATTCTAGAGATAGATTCCGGAGACTAAGACCACCCACGTTCGATGGACAGTCATCTGATCCAGTAATTACTGATGGATGGCTTAGGAAGATTGAAAGTATGTTTAGGTGTGCCAACATTGGAGAAGGAGACAAGGTCACATTGGCAACCTTTCATTTAGCTAGTGAAGCTCAACTCTGGTGGGAAACAATAGAGACCACCACTGATGTTTTGGCAATGTCCTGGTCACAATTCAAGGACATTTTCTATGAAAAGTATTTCAGCAGCACAGTCCAGACTGCGAAGAAGTTGGAGTTTCTAAACTTGAAGCAGATAGGGTCTGTGGCCGAATACAGTAGACAATTTGAGTCCTTGTCCAGGTTTGCTGGGCATTTTGCTCACAAGGAAGAGGATAAAGTGTTTAAATTTGTGCATGGACTGAAGCCAGAAATCTACCGTGGAGTTAAATTCTGTGGTATTAAAGGTTTAACGTTTAGTGAAGTTGTGTCCACTGCTCTGGAAGTGGAAGAAGTTGAAGGGAAGTGTGCTAGACCAAAGGAGGTCACACAAAGGTTTAACCAGCCACACCAGCATAGGGGAACGAAGAGGCCAAGTGAAGGCCAAAATAGCCAAGGAGAGGGTGGGAAGATGCAAAATGTCAGGAAATTTCCCCAGTGTCCTAAGTGTTTGAAGAACCACCCGGGGGAGTGCAGACTGGGCTTTGGGAAGTGTTTCAACTGTGAGGAAGTTGGACACACATACAAAGAGTGCTCGAAGCCTAGGGTCACCAGATGCTACAACTGTAACAAGGTCGGTCACATTAGTAGAGACTGTCCAGTTCCTAAGAGCAGCCCTGCTACGATTAAACCAAGAATTTTCTCCATGATGGAGTCGGGAGATGAAGAACAGCCTGCTGTGGTGTCAGGTACTATATTGATCAACTCTGTGCCTTCTTTTACTTTGATAGATTCTGGCGCAACACATTCATTTATAGCATCTGCTTTTGCTGTTAAGTTAGATGTACAGTTTACCCCTTCCATGCATGAGTTTAACGTTGCATTGCCTTCTGGTGGACGCATGCACTCTAACCAAGTGATGCTTGACAGCGAAGTATTAGTAGGGAATGTAAGTCTACCTGCTGATCTTATAATTATAGATATAATAGGATTTGATGTAATCCTAGGAATGGACTGGTAGTTTAAACATCATGCCACAATAGATTGTAGGACTGGAATAGTTAGCTTCCAACCCCCTGGTAGTTCGAAACACACCTTTCAAGCTTCAAGGAAGAGTAAGGAAATGTCTGTGATGACTTCTATTAACACAAGACCTTCCCTATGTGGAAAGTATTTGTGCTTCTTAGCTAGCGTTTTAGACACACAGCTTGTAGGAAAAGGAAATCCTCAGAATGTCCTAATTGTCCAAGACTTCCCCGAAGTATTCTTAGATGACCTTCCTGGTTTGCCGCTAGATAGGGAAATTGAATTTGTTGTTGATGTTTACCCTGGAGCCGAGCCTGTGTCTAAGAATCCATATAGACTAGCACCAACAGAACTTAAGAAACTGAAGAAGCAGTTAGAGGATCTGCTGGAGAAAGGATTCATACGCCCTAGTTTTTCATCATGGGGCGCACCTGTCCTTTTTGTCAAAAAGAAAGATGGATCAATGCGTATGTGCATTGATTATAGAGAATTGAACAAGTTAACTGTCAAGAATAAGTATCCATTGCCGAGGATTGACGATTTATTTGACCAACTTAATGGTGCAAGAGTTTTCTCTAAGATTGACCTTAGGTCTGGTTATTACCAGTTAAAAGTCAAATCTGAAGATATTCCTAAGACAGCTTTTCGCACAAGGTATGGACATTACGAGTTTTTGGTTATGTCCTTTGGATTGACTAATGCGCCAGCAGCATTCATGGATCTCATGGATAGGGTGTTTCATAAATACTTAGATAAATTTGTCATAGTGTTGATTGATGATATTTTAATTTATTCCCGTTCCAAGGACGAGCATGCTAGACACCTGACCTTGGTGTTGGAAGTATTAAAACTAGCACCAACTTTATGCCAAGTTTTCTAAGTGTGAGTTTTGGTTGGACCAAGTTCACTTCTTAGGACATGTTATCTCTGGAGATGGGATATCCGTTGATCCAGCTAAGGTTCAAGCAGTTAAGGAATGGCCCCAACCAAGGAATGCTACTGATATTCGAAGTTTCCTTGGATTAGTAGGATATTATAGAAAATTTATTGAGAGATTTTCAAAGATTGCTACACCTCTTACTAAGTTAACAAGGAAAAATGTGATGTATAGATGGACTGAGGAATGTGAGCATAGCTTTCAGACCTTGAAACAGAAACTGACAAATGCTCCAATTCTAACCCTTCCTGTCGATAATGGTAAGTTTAGCATTTACTGTGATGATTCCAAGATTGGTCTTGGATGTGTGTTAATGCAAGATGGTAAAGTAATAGTTTATGCCTCTAGACAGTTGAAAACTCATGAGAATAATTACCCTACCCATGACTTAGAACTAGCTGCTGTTGTATTTGCACTTAAGATTTAGAGGCATTACTTGTATGGACAGTCTTGCGAGATATTTTCAGATCATAAAAGTCTGAAGTATATTTTCACACAGAAAGAATTGAATATGAGGCAACGTCGGTGGTTAGAATTTGTCAAGGACTATGACTTTGAAATAAAATATCATCCTGGCAAGGCAAATGTGGTGGCAGATGTCTTGAGTAGAGTAACAACATCAACCCCAACTATGGTTTTCAGTATGCCATTAGCTTTAGAGTCAGAATTCCTAAAGTTTAATCTAGAAGCAGTATCCAGTGTATCAGCTATACTTTCAGCCATAACCTTAAAGCCTACCACTCTGGAGAAAATAAAGGAAGCCCAGACGAATGATGATGAGTGTAATAAGTACAAGTCAAGCATGGATTCTACGGACAAGTCAGATTTTAACCACTCCACCAATGGAATCCTTAAGTTTAGAAATAGATGGTTTGTTCCTGCCATTAAGGAACTTCGTGATGAGATCCTTTCTGAGGCACACTCTTCCAGGTTCTCTGTTCACCCTGGGAGCACCAAGATGTACAAGGATCTTAAACAGCATTATTGGTGGCCAAACATGAAGAGAAGTGTGGCAGAATATGTAGGATCGTGTTTGTGCTGTCAGCGGATTAAGGCCGAGCATCAGAGACCCTCTGGAGCATTGCAACCCTTACCAGTTCCTGAATGGAAATGGGAACAAATAACGATGGATTTTGTTGTTGGATTACCTAGGACAGCAAGGGGACATGATGCAATTTGGGTTATAGTTGACCGTCTAACCAAATCTGCTCATTTTATGCCAATTAAGATAACTTACTCGATGGATCAGCTTGCTGAATTGTACATGCAAGAGATTGTTAGATTGCATGGGGTTCCTTGTACCATAGTTTCAGATCGGGATTCCAGATTCACATCTAAGTTTTGGAAGAGTTTACACAAAGCTATAGGAACACAGCTTAGTTTTAGCATAGCTTTCCACCCTCAAACAGATGGACAATCCGAAAGAACCATCCAAACATTAGAAGATATGCTCCGTGCCTGCATATTAGATTTTCAAGGATCTTGGAGTAAATATTTATCATTGGTGGAGTTTTTTTATAATAACAGTTTTCAGACAACAATAGGAATGGCACCGTATGAAGCATTGTATGGGCAAAAATGTAGATCACCTTTGTACTGAGATGAAGTTGGAGAAGTGCAGTTGCTTGGTCCTGACCTTGTGCAACAAACTATTGAGAAGGTTGCCCTCATCCGTCAGAGAATTTTGGCAGCTCAGAGTCAACAGAAGAGTTATGCAGATTGCAGGCGTAGAGAGTTAGAATTTGTGATCGGTGATGAAGTTTTTCTCAAGGTGTCACCATTCAAAGGAGTTGTGAGATTTGGGAAGAGAGGAAAGTTGAACCCCAGATTCATTGGACCATTCTCGATCTTGAAAAGGGTTGGGAAGACAGCCTACCAGTTACAGCTACCAACCTCTATGGAAGGAATCCATGATGTGTTTCATATCTCCATGCTTAAGAAATGTGTACGAGATCCTTCTCAGATTGTGGAACAGCAGAGTATTGAAGTTCACCCTACTCTTACATATGAGGAGAAACCTGTAAGGATCTTAGACTATGCAGTGAAGGTTTTACGCAACAAAGAGGTTCCACTAGTGAAAGTCTTATGGCACAACAAGAACGTAGAGGAGACAACTTGGGAGCGCCAACAAGACATGTTGGACCAATACCCAGAATTATTCAGGTACTGAATTTTGAGGACAAAATTCTTTTAAGGAGGGTAGATTGTAACACCCGGTTCTATCGAACCAGCTCTTTTATTATTAATGGTATACACCTGATTAATCAATAATTTAAGTAGGGTTATTAAAAGACTAGGTAGGGGCACTAGAGTAAATTTACAATTTTCAAAAGTGGATAACGTATTTAAGGAAAGAGGGTTGGGTTTAATGCACTGTAGCCGCAACCAATTTCATACTTTTCCTCTTCGGGTTTTCAGCTCAAGCAGCCGAGCTCTCTAGGCGATTTTCCTCGCCCGATTCTCCTTCAACTTAGGTAAGTTTTCCTCTTTTCTCTTAAGATATAGTGGTTAGTTACCTGAGGGAGTACAATGTGAGGATTTTGAAGGTGCTGAGATTGAGCGTAGGTTCGGGTTCTTAGAGATAAAAGGGATTACACGGGTAGCAGAGTTTCAAATTGGTTTCCTCAATCTTATTATTGATTTTTGGTAAGGCCTAGTGAGAGTTGGATTAATGTATTGCCATAAACTTAGGTAAGCGAGCTTTTGGAGTAGTCGAAACCGAGCACCACCAGGAGAGCCAGATAAGTAAAGTTTGCTTGTGCCTTCGGGCCTACATCACAAAACGTTAGGGTTTTTTTGCTAGAATGTGTTGGTATGTCATGCATCATGTTTTAAAAATAAACGAAAATGAATTTGAATGCATGTCAACATGGTGAGGATTGAACATATTGAAACAGTTATGTGAATCAGTTGTACTGTTAAGGGAACTAATCCGCCCCTTAATGAGACAGTGGATATTTATACTTTGGGAGAATTGATCCAACTTCCAATTTCACAGGGGGATTTGAACATGTGAATCAGATTTATTGTTAAGGGAACTAATCCACCCTTAATGATACAGTGGATATTTATACTTTGGGAGGGTTGATCTGACTCCCAACTTCACAGGGGGATCTGAACAGAAACGAAGTATGAACAACTGAGTTGAGAAAGTAGAAATTGCATGTTTAGAAATTTATATTTCAGTGTTTCATTTCATTACTTCTTTACTTACTTAGCATTAGGCTAATAGATGAGTTTTGTGATGTAGGTGAAGAAGTGATAGCAGGTGCGTTTTCCGAGTCTACTGAGGACTAGACTGGTTTTGGAGTGCATCTTTGTAACCATCTGGCAGCTGATGGGGCGGTTTAACTGATGTCAGTTGGTGTAAAGGTTCAGTTGACAGTGTTTCAATTTTTTTGTGTGTTGAGTTTTCATGACAGTAGTGGTTTTCAATATTTCGAATATGTTCTTTTTGAGCTTTCTGATAATAGTATTTGGTTAGGCTTAAATGCGATTTTACTGAATTCGAGTAATGTAAGGATTTTGAACTGTTATAATGGTTTTAGTGAAGTAAACTCGTCCTTCTCGCAGCTAGAGATGTTTTTGTATGGAATTTGAGTAGTTAAGATATTGTTCTACTTTCTGTTGAGTTTTCTGGAGATACTTAGGGTCAGGGGTTTTTGAATGTCTTGAGTGAGTTTGCAAGTTCAACCATCGGCGAATGGGTTCGCCGGTGGATGTTGGGTGTTTGTTCGCTGATAGTCATTGGCGGATCAAATCATCCGGCTGACGTCACCGGATGATGTCGAGTATTCTACTCACCAGTGGATGTCGTGTGAAAACCCGACGGATGATGTAGAGAGTCTCTTGTCGTTTAGTGACCGGTGGATGTCGTGTGTTAATCCACCGGAAGATGTAGGAAGTGTTTTGTCGTTTAGTGACCGGTGGATGTCGTGTGATAATCCACCGGAAGATGTAAGAAGCGTTTTGTCGTCTAGTCACCGATGGATGCAGTATAACGTCGATCATCCGGCTGACGTCACCGGTAGGTGTAGAGAATATTTTATCGTTTTGTCACCGGATGATGTCTTCTATTTTCTGCTTCAACCTCTTTTTGTTGACTTTGTTCAGCGGGCGACGTGTTTGACTTTTTAAGACACATGGAGTATTTTGCAATTTAAACTTTTATTCTTTTTACTGATTATTCCTCAACATTTCAGCTGATTAATCAAGCATCGTACAATAGCTTTGTTTAATTTTTTTTACTTAAACGATTTCCGCTGTAAGTTCTTGAATGTTTGAAGTTTTAGAAAACATCAAATTTTGACTTTTGAGTAGACCTCTAAGTTTGGTTCAAAGTTTTTCCAAGTTTCGTGAAAGATTATGTAACAAACCGGGTTCTGAAAGTTCGGGTCGTTACAAGAACACCAGAGGCCAGGCGGGATGTTACAACCTTTACCGATTCCCGAGTGGAAATGGGATCAAATTGCAATGGACTTCGTAGTTGGATTACCGAGGACAATAAAAGGGCACGACAGTATATGGGTCGTGGTTGATAGATTGACGAAAGCGGCTCATTTCTTGCCTGTAAAGATGACTTACACGATGAATCAGTTTGCAGAACTTTATATCCAAGAGATTATTAGATTACATGGGGTCCCTGGGTCGATTGTTTCAGATCGGGATCCCAGGTTTACCTCGAGATTTTGGAAAAGTTTGCAAAGCGCTATGGGTACTAAGTTAACTTTTAGCACGGCCTTCCACCCACAGACTGACGGACAATCTGAGAGGACGATTCAGATACTCGAGGATATGCTGAGAGCATGCGTGTTGGAGTTTCAGACGTCGTGGAGCCGATATTTGCCTTTGGTTGAATTTGCTTATAATAACAGTTATCAGTCCACGATTGGAATGGCTCCATACGAAGCGCTTTATGGCAGAAAGTGTAGGTCACCGCTGTATTGGGATGAAGTGGGCGAAGCTAAATTGATCGGCCCTGAAATTTTGCAACAGTTGTCTGGGAAGCTTGCTTTGATCAGACAGAGGATGGAAACTGCACAGAGTCGCCAAAAGAGCTATGCTGATCGGAGAAGACGAAGTCTAGAATTTGTTATTGGGGATGAAGTGTTTTTGAAAGTTTCACCGTTTAAAGGCGTGGTTCGATTTGGAAGAAGAGGGAAGTTAAACCCACGATTTGTTGGACCGTTCCCAATTACAGAGAGAATCGGAGCTACAGCGTATAAGCTTCAGATACCATTGTCTATGGAGGGTGTGCATAACGTATTCCACGTGTCGATGTTGAGGAAGTATATACAGGATCCTACGCACGTGGTTGAACCAGTTGATCTTGAGATACGGCCAACCTTAACCTATGAAGAGAGGCCGATACAGATTTTGGAGTCTTCGGTTAAGGTCTTGCGTAATAAGTCAATCCCTCTTGTTAAAGTACTGTGGAGAAACCAAAACGTAGAGGAAGCAACGTGGGAGCGACAACAGGACATGATGGACAGATATCCAGAGTTGTTCAGGTACGAAATTTTGGGGACAAAATTCTAAATAAGGAGGGTAGGATGTAACGCCCAGAAATTTGGCTATGGGTTTTGAATTTTAAGTTTACAAGTTTTGAGATTTAAGCCTTATAGCGTATTAATTCGTAGAAATAGTAAATTAAGTCCGATTGGCAAACGGGAAGTTTCGTAGGAGCCGTAGTAATAAATAGGAATATTTTGGAAATAAGGGATTTTTGGAGGAACCAAATAGTTAGGTAAATTGTTAACAAAACAATGAAATTTAACTAAGGGTAAAATAGTAATTTAGAAAGTCAAAATTTTTAATTAAAAAAGATTTCTTTTATCTTTCCTCCCTCACTTCTTCCCTCCCTCACGATTTCCTCTCCCTCGCGATTTCCCTCTCCTCCATCGCCGATTCCCTACACATCGATCGACTCCCCCGATTCCGGCGTTTTTCCTTCAAGTTTCTTCAACAAATCAACCCTCCAAGTAAGCTCCATGTTTTAGTTAAGTTAGTTGTCGTTTTTGGGGTGGTTTTGGTTTAGGGTTTGTGAAGAAATTTAGGGATTTCGTTGGAAATCGATAGGGTTGTTAATTTATTACTCATTGATGATATAATGATGGTTATGTAAGTGAGTTTAACAAATTTATGATGTTTGTAGTTGATTAGAGTTAGTGTAGGTTGTTGAAGGTGGTTGGAGAAAAACATTAATGGACTTTTAGTAAATGCGAGCACAATGTGCTCGACGAAATGCCCGAACGAAGTGAAGTAAAGTTTTTGGAAGAATTGGCTTAGCTTGGGATTTTGTTTAGTTTAGAATTTGATGATTTTGAGTTAAAACTAATGACGTTTTATGAAACTGCCTTAGGTAACCCAAGCTCAAGGACGGTGCTCGGCATATTTAGGACTCCAGGTAAGTGAGTGTTAGGTTTCCTGGCCCCTAAGGCCCTACGTCATATCGATGTTAGAATTGTTTGTTGTGTTAGTGATTGATGGTGGTAGGAGTCTTGGTAAGTCGGGAAGCCTATTGTAGCGTGTTAGCCATTAGTTAATAGTTTTGTCCGCCTACGGGCCATAAATGTTAAAGGGACGTTAGGAGTTGTTTTGATGAGAGTAGTGTATGTGTTTGTCTCCTCATGCATCATATTTTATGAACTGTGCATACGAACTATTTACGAGCATGTTTTTATGATGAATTGAATGATAAAGATTTAATGATTATATGTGTTCTCACGGGGTAAGACATTGTTCTCACGGGGCAAGTTACGGTTCTTACGGGGCAAGTCACGGTTCTCAGGAGGCAAGGAAATGGTCTACTACGTAGACAAATGAGTTAATGTTAACAAAACAAAACGAAATGAACATATTTTATAAATGACATGCATATATGTAACAATTATATTTAGTGCACTCTTTACTAAGCATTAGGCTTAATGTATTTATCGTATGATGTAGGTGACGAGAACGAAGGTGAGGAACCTCCTTATGATGATCAAGCGTAGTTGGTCGATGGGCGGAGCTCGTGGCGGCGAGGCGTGTTTTGGCTAGGCTGGTTGACTCATGGTTAGATAATTTTTGAGAGTTTTTGGTGATGTTTGGGTTAATGGTGGATTAGATAGATTCATCGTAGAATTTGATACATTTTAGGATGTTTGGTGACCAAATAGATAATATATTGCATTTTGTAGTGCTTTTGATGTTTTTTTCAAACAGGAAGAAATGTTAAAGTTTTGAACGGAACCACGCGGTTCATTTTCATGAAATTTGATTATATTTAAAGTGAATTGTTTCGGTTTTGAGTGTTTGGATAAATTTCATGTTGGAAGTGTATATTGTAAGTTGTAGGTAAGGATGGTGTGAAGAAGGAGTGAGAAGGGAGATGAGGTTGTTGTGTTTTTTGTGTTGTGAATGTGAAATGCAGGGTGTGAGGAAACGAAGGAAGAAAGAAAGAGGGGAGGAGAAAGCTGTGCTCTCTGGAGAAATTCCAGAGAGCATGGCGATTGATCGCCTCTTGGAGGCGATCAATCGCCTCTCCCTGCCTGGAAATCGCTGGAGAGGCTATTGCCAGGTGATTGCTGGTCGCCGCTCTCTGGAGAAATCCAGAGAGCGTGGCGACTGATCGCCACAAACTGTGGCGATCAGTCGCTACAGGCGATTTGCAACAGGCGACTGGTCTCCTGTTGCAATCGCCGAAGGGCGATCAGTCGCCCCTTTTATGGGCGACTGATCGCCATAGCATGATAATTTTTTTTAAGTTTTATTTTAATTAGTTAATAGTTTTAATTGATTTAATTGTTTTAAGTTTTAATTGTTTTAGTATTTGTTTTAAACGATTTACTAAACGAACTTCGATTTCAATTTCGATTGAGATTTTGCCTTAAGTACAGTTAAAGTTAAAAGTGTAAAAAAAAATGATAGTATGAGAAATTGGGTACAGTATTAGGGTCGTGACAAGTGCACTGTGCAGTTGAGGCGATTTTGACCCGTGGGGATGTATGTAAGTATTTTTGGGGATATGTTAATTAGAAATGATCGATGATTGTATAAGGAGAATTAGATGGGTTGAAAGGTGACTCGTTAGGAGATGTATATGATTTGATGTTTTGGAAACCCATTTTATAAACTACTTTTGAAAGGTATTTTATTGAAGATATACTGGACTGCTTGGTGATTTTAAACTCGTAGGGATTATTCGGTTTTCAAACGGATCCATGCAGTTCGTCTTTATGAAGTTCCACTATGTTTTTATTATGTTTTGAGTAGGTTTGGTGGCTGAGGAATTAAAGAATGTATGAGATTAAGAGTGATTTATGATGAAGTGTTTAAGAGTGTTTATGTGTAGTTGAAGTGAGAAAAGGAAAGGAGAGAAGAATTGTGATATGTGTGTGAAGGATGAAGGATGCAGGGAGAGAAGAAGGCAGGCCTTCTGGACTTAAAAATCCAAAGGGTTCGCCGATTGATCGCCAGGGAGGGCGATCGATCGGCACCCCTACTGGACAATGCGTTCTGGAAACAGAACGCTGGCCGATCGATCGGCTGTTGATGGGGCGATCGATCGGCTGTTGATGGGGCGATCGATCGCCTGTTGAAGGGGCGATCGATCGCCTGTGTAATTTTGCTGGTTCGGGCAATTTTACCCCTTTGGCCGATTGCTTTCTGATGTTTTATTCTATATACGTTTATATTGTTTTATTTAGAGAGGTTTCAATCTATTTCATATACCGGAAGCTTTGATTTAATGTTTAAAAATAAAAGTTTACTAAATGTTTATCAAATGAAAAATTTCACGAGAATTTTAAAAGGGTTAGAATTAGGGTCGTTACAAGGATCGTGAAGGGAGAGGGGTGAGGGAGAGTTTTTATAAATTTTTATAATTATTTTATTCTAATTACCATTTTGCCCCTCACTCAAATCCTCTATCTATTTTGTTATTTAACCTATCGATTTGGTTTCTTCGAAATTTTCTTATTTCACCAAATATTTTTATTAATTCCTAGGTTCCTAACAAAACTTCCCGTTTGCAAAACGGGCTTAATTTACTATTTTTATGAATATAATTTTATTTAGCGGAAAATCAGGAACTCGGGCGTTACAGATTTGGATTCCTCGAAATTCCTTTATTTCTCTAACCCTCATAATCAATCACTAGGATTCTAACGAAACTTTCTGCTCGTGAAATGACCTCAATTTTCTATTTTACAAAAATACCCTTGAGAGCGGAAACCCAAAAAAACCCGAGCGTTACATCCTTGGATGGTTATATTAACCGGAGGTGCTCAAAGATAACTCTCAGACTGGTTACGATTTCTCTGGCATATGTTCTTCATTTTGTGTTGTTTTTTGTATGAAACTTGCATGGTTTGTTCTTAGCATATGGGGTAAGAATATCTCCAAAATTTGTTGCAATTGGATCTTATTTACTTATATAATTACTTGCTGAATTTGGGGTGTTCTCGGGTAGAACCGTGAATACCAAACCTTTGGTTTGTTCTTGTGTTTAACTTTGATTTTGCAGGTTCAACCATGTCATCGCGGCTCGGCGACAAAATTTTCCACTAAGTATATCACTATGTGACACATAAATCTTATAGGGATTGACACTTTAGAGCAGAGGTCGACACTTGTTCACTTTTGTCTGAACAGGGGTCTACGACCCGGTCGACATTTATATGTGACCCACCAGTCGACACTTATAGGCAAGGGTCGACACTTTCAAGTATGGGTCGACCCTTAAACCTCTCAGGTTTGGCCTTTAGTTGATATTCACTAAGCGGTCGACACTTGCTATCTCTCAAGTTAGGCATGCATTTGACACCTTCACTAAGCGATAAAGACTTTAGGTGTCGATCGACCTCTTAAAAGCGTCAACACCTCGACGGCTCTATTTCTAACAGTAAGGTTGGAAGTGTCCACCGGCCATCCACAACAGTCAACACTTTAGCAATTTTCAGTGATGGGAAGTCGCAAAAATCACGTTCATTTGTCGTTTCTTGCCTCCATTCGAACAACCAACATACAAAAAACTTAAATTTACCTAAATAGACCAAAAATAACTCATAGATTTGAGTTTTCAAGTTTAAAACAGAGAAAAACTTGCCAACTTTTAAAATCCTTGCACAAAAGATGATGCTTGGAGTCCCACGAACACGTCTCTGGCCTTAGAATGTGACTGGTGTGCACTGTGCAAAACTCTCTCCCTCTCCTCTCTCCTTGGTGCCCTTGACAAAATGAAAGGGAGAATAGGGCTTCTAAATCCTACTTAAAAAAGTATATTACTGCCATTCTCTAATTTTAATTTATATAATTTAAATAATTAATATTTAAATTAAATAAAAAAATTTATATTCTTATTTGACAATTCCAAGCGTTATCTATGTAACGCCCCGAATTATATAAACCCGGTTTGTTACTCATAACTCGAACATAACTACGAAACTTTGGACCAAATTTAAAACTTCGCTCGAAAGTCAAAATTTGACATTTTTCTAAAAACTCAAAACGTTAAAACTTGCAGCGGAAATTCTTTTGAGCAGAATAGAGTTAAGCAAAGCTATAAAACAATGTTTGAAAAATCAGTTAAAATATTAAGAAAACAATTCGGCCAGAAGAGATGAAGACTTAAGCATGAAATACTTAAAGTTTATAAAAGTCAAACACATCATCCGCTGAACAAGGTCAACAAAAGGGCATAAACAAAACCAAAGGCTCCCACCGATGACGTCAGCCGGATGAATCATTCATCCAACTTCTACCGATCGCAAAACGACAAGTTTTGCTACTCACATCTACCGATGACGTCAGCCGGATGATTCATTCACCCAGCCTCTGCCGACCACAAGACGACAAATCTTTTACTCACGTTTTCCGATAGAACAAGCTACATATACCGATCACTAAACGACAAAACTTCTACTACATCATCCGACAGGTTTAATACACGACATTCACCGATCACTAAATGACAAAACTTCTACTACATCATCCGATAGGTTTAATATACGGCATTCGCCGATCACTAAACAACAAAAATCCTTATTTCACACCTACCGATCGCAAAACGACAAAACCACTTCCTACGTCTTCCGATAGATAAAATACTCGACATCATCCGGTTACAGAACGACAAGGCTACTAAAGACTTAAACCGAAAGACATCCACCGGATGGCTTCCACTGAAGAAATCATTCGATGGCTTCCACTGAGGACATCATCCGATGGCTTCCACTGAGGACATCATCCAATGGCTTCCACTGAAGACATCATCCGATGAGCAACAGAACAACAGCTCAATATAGCAGCTTATCAAGCATTTTCACTCTACACAAAGGAAACTCTGACTACCAAAAGGACTTGAGCATTTTACTAAAAATCGTTCAAAACTACTAAAATCCGTGTATTACCCCAAACTTTGATAAAAACCACTATTAAAAACCAACAGAGTATCATTATCAGAAAAGTCTCAAATTGTATTCAAAACATCAAAACTACTACTGTCATAAAAACTCTCAACATACTTAAACTGAATCATGGTTTACCGAATCTTCACAATTGCTGACACCAGTTAAACCGCCCCATCAGTTACCAGATTGATGCATGAATGCACCCCACCAACCTGCCTAGTTCTCAGCAAACTCAGAGAACACACCTGCTGTCACTTCTTCACCTACATCACAAAACTCATCTATTAGCCTAATGCTAAATAAGTGAAGCATTAATGAAATGAAATGCTGAAATGTAATTCTTAATTATGCAGTTTCTACTTTCTCAGCTCAGCTGCATTCACATTCATCATATTCTGATCTCAATATTCCATTGGGAGTGAGATCAACTCTCCCAAAGTCATAAATCCTTTTCATCAATTAAGGGGCGTATTAATTCTCTTAACAACTATCATGATCCCCAGGTTCCCTTGGGAGTGGGATCAACTCTCCCAATGTTATAAATCCACTTCATCAATTAAGGAGCGGATTAATTCCCTTAATAGCTATCATAATACGTTCTGTTCATGCCTTACCATACATTCCATCTAAATTCATTTTTGTATTCTTTCAAAACATGATGCATGACCAAACTGAAAACATTCAACACACAGAAAACCTACTGTTTTGTGATGTAGGCCCGAAGGCACAAGCATACTTCACTTACCTGGTCTCCTGGAAAAATGCTTGGTGTTGCAAACTACCTCAGGAGCTTACTCAACCTAAAACCATGGACAGATTAGCGATTAGATTTTACTAAACCTCATTCGACACTATCCAGAAGTCTAAGGAAACAAGTTTAGGAGCTTAGTTCGTTGTACATTTCCTATTACCACAAGGACCCGAACTAGTTCGCTCACAGCATTCTCGAAACTCACACTTATACTCTCCCCAAATCATCGATAGCAACCAATGCAGCAAGGAATCGAAATAGAACTCACCTAGTTTGGGAGAAAATCGAATGGAAGAATCGCCTAGAGAGCTTTGCTGCTTGAGCTGAAGACCGAGGGGAAAAATAGGGGAAATAGTGGCGGCTACAGTGCATTAAACCCCAAAACCACTTTCCTTAAATACGTTATCCACTTTTAAATTTCTAATTACCCTTATTCCCTCGCCTAGTCATCCATTAACCCTACTTTTATTATTATCATATAAAGTGTGTCATTAATTTTAAAGAATAGAGAATTGGTTCAAAAGAACCGGGTGTTACAATCTAATTTCTTACTCAAGATAAATTTCAAATTTTACCCAAATGTTATTTTCTTTAATTTCACCACTGGTGATTTTCCAAATTACCGAATTTGACCAATTGACCGATAAAATCAAACGTGTTTGCAACGCGACAAAATGAGTCAACCCATGACATATTGACCATCTTTAACGCGAAAAAATTAATATGGAAAATAATGATGACATAAAAATAGTCATTTTTATATCCTCCCTTCCTTAAGGAAATTTTTCCTCAAAATTCAATACTATCTTAAGCAATATTCCTTAGGAGCTATTTGAAATCTAGCACACACTAAAGAGAATATCGAGTCTACTAGTAGTTAAATATAAAAGAGAACCTATCATTCTCCAATATTTCTTCATATCTATATTTTTCCATTTTCATCATTATCTAATTTTTTAGTAGTGCTCATGAGAGTACGAGATGATTTTGAGTTATTCAATCCAAATTTCATAAGTATCTCTTTAACATATTTTTCTTGACTTAAAAAACTTTTATCCTTTAATTGCTTAATTTGAAGACCAAGGAAATATCTTAGCTCACCCATCAGGCTCATATCAAATTCACTTTGTATTAGCATAGCAAAATTATCTATAGAGAAATGAATCAAAAATTATTGTCTCTATCATTCATAGAGAAGTTCACAATTATAGCTACAAGTTTAATTGTGAATCTTTCAATGTTAAAGTAATGTTACATCATACCTTCTTATAGAGAAAATATTAATTTTTTATTTAATACCATAATTTATTGAATTCTCAAAGGTATCTCACTCTCCACTAAGTGGAACAATATTTTCATTATTGACCCTCAAATTTAGGATGTTTTAAAGCTTACCTTTTGCTTAGTGCGTTCAATACATATCTTTATCATATTTTTATTGTAAATGTATTAACACATATCCAGGGATATATTTTATATAGGGACATTAAAACACAAAACCATTGATGCACTCTTTGACAAATTTTCAATTCAAGATTAGACATAATCCTTTGCTATAACAATTATTTTGGCCAAAAAAGTCATTTCAATTAATAGACATGACTAACGAGCAATCTGAGCCAAGCTGAGCCAGAAGTAGTCCAGCTCACTAAGCCTAACGAGTTAAACGAGTCGAGCCTAATGAGTCTAACGAGTCTATCGAGCCTAACGAGCCGAGCCTAACGAGCCAGCCTGAAAATTTTTTAATCTGAGCCTGCTTGCGAGCCACGAGTTAAACGAGTCGAGCTGAGCCGAGCAGCCTCAACAAGCCTTAAACGAGCCAAACAAAACGAGCTGAGCGTATATAAATATTTTCAACTTATATTAAAGTTTTTTTTAAAAAAATTCATTTAAAATTATAATAAGTATTAATAATTATATGTTAACGATATTTACTTATTTAATTTAAAAATTAGTTATGTTAGGCCAAGGTATATAAAATTAAATATATTAATAAAAAAATTATTCGAGGCTATCCAATAAAAAATATCACATAAATATCATTAAAAATATTTTGACATATACTTTAATTACAAAATTACAAAAGAAATTTAATAAAAATTACAAATTTACAAATTTGAAAAAAAAATTACTTCAAATTACAAAAGAAGTTCAATAAAAAGAATTTATAATCTTCAACATCCAACTGTGTAAACTCCTCAAGAATTTCATCATATTGTTGTTGATCTCTCGTATTGGTGTCAGTCTAATCTTTGATACAAATTAGCACCTCCACAAAGTCCGTTGCAAGTCTTCCTCTTCGTTCATCATAAACACGTCCACCTGCACTAGAAGCAGATTCTGATGCTACAGTAGAAATAAGAGGTGTTAGTAGGTCATGTGCCCTTATAGAAAGAATATGATATGTGGTAGAATGTCTTTTCCACCAATCTAAAATATCAAAATTCTCATCTCGAGAAAATTGATAACGAGGTTCAAAATAAATATTGAGTTCATTTGCAGAAGAAGTAAAATAATTTTTAGTTTTTAATTTACTCCATATATCATCAATACTATATTGTTGATTAATACTACCTCCACTACCACCACTACTACTAGGATAACTCTCGGTATGTGGAGGTTATAACACCCGAATTTTCTGTACTATGTATTTGTCCCTAAAATAATATGTACAAAATACTTTGTTAATGTAATGTATATTTTGAATGGATTGTTTTAGACGATTGACAAAAATAAAAGAAGAATAGATGAAAATTACTAAGAAGTATAGAAAAATGATAGCTCATGGATATTAAGACATGATTAAAGGTTTTATAAAAAAAAGGTTTTAATGTTGATGAATTAAGAAAATGGGGTTAAAGAGTAAAAAAACAAAGATGAAGGGGTTAATTGAAATTAAAGAACCATTTTGTAACACCCGACATTTTTAGCCATGTAATTATCCCCTTAGATTATTGAACGGGGTTAAGTTGTTATTAATATAATGAATGTTTTAGAGGAATTTGTTGGTGTGTTTAATGAAAAAACCAAACTAAAGTGTAACCAAAACAAAACTATTAGAAGGAACCAATGGAGGGGCAATTTAGGAAGGCAATTAAGGTGGTTAGGAGGGAGCCTATGCAAGCTTGACACTTGTCCAAGCTTGTTGAAGAGGCCAAAACTCTCTTCTCTTCTCTTCAACGTGAAAACACTTCTAATTTTTCCTCACCTCTTTGCCCTTTCTCTTCCAGACGACGAGCGACGATTTCCAAATTTTGTCTTCTCTGATTTTCTTCCATTTTCTTCATAAAAGGTAACCCTTTACGTTAGTTAACAAGTTTAGGTTAGTTATTCGTTAGTTTTGTTAAGTTTAAGGGTTAATGGTCCGATTCTACACAATATAGGTTTGTGAAATCGCAAAGGACGTGCATGTGAGGCTTGCAACTCCACAGCAACAGGTAAGTTTATACGTTTAGGTTTGGCCCTTAAGGCCCTACATCACGGAGATACTAGGTTTTGGTTGTCGGGTAGTTAGGTCGTAAGTTAAATGTGTTTTGCTTTATGTTTTACCTTGTTATCCAGTAGTCTGTTTATGTTACGTTTAAGCACTGTATATGTTCATGCATACACATTTTCCTGAAAGTCATGTAAATATTTTGTGCACGTGATTTGAAGTTAAGAAAGATAAAATGTGAATGTAATGTACGGTTAAGTGTGGGACGGGGACTGGTATCCTGTTATCCTATTATGTGCCCGAAGTGCACCCCTGTTATGTACCTGTTGTGTACTCCTATTGTGCTAGTTCCACTATAAGCCCCACTTATACCCTTGTCCACTTGAATGTAATGTAAAGTAATATTCATGTGTTTCAAAAGTTCATGCATAGCATATGCATCGTGCATTGTATGTTCTTACTGAGCTCTAGGCTCATAGTTGAACTCCCTGTTGTAGGTATTGATCTACCGGATGTGGACTTTGTCCCTCAGGCCGACGAGTAGGTGCAGTTGGTGGGACGACCTCGTGAGGTGGTTGCGGCAGTCAGGCGCATTTTGACCTGTGGGGGTGTAGTTTTGAAGTGTATGTCAAGTTTTGTACAGTTTTTGAGAATTAGGTGATGTTTAGGTTTTGTGTTAACGTTTTAAAAACCTTTGTTTTTTATAGTTGTCTTTTGAAAATATTCTGGAATCGTTTGGAATCTCTATTTTGTTGTGCATGGATTGGTTCGGGTTTAAGAGCTATCCAGGCAGTCAGTTTTCTTGAATTTCCACCATGTTCTCTAACATGTACAAAAATCATGTTTTGAATTGGGTCTGTTTGGGGTTTTGGAAACATTTTGTCTCTAAAGAGGTTTGTAGTAAGTTGTGAGGTTATTAGGTTGTGTAGATGTGAAACAGAGAGGTAGCCGATCGATTAGCGAAGTGTTGAGATAAAAGTGTTTATGTCTTCCACTTACGTCATCCATTTTATGTCATCCAGTTTATATCATCCGTTTTATGTCATCCGTTTTATGTCATCTGTATTATGTCATCCGTTTTATGTCATCTAGTTTATATCATCTGTTTTATGTCATCCGTTTTATGTCATCCAATTTATGTCATCTTTTTATGTCATCCGTTTTATATCATCTGTTTATGTCATCCGTTTTATGTCATCTATTTTATGTCATCCGTTTATGTCATCCGTTTGATGTCATCCTTTTTATGTCATCCACTTTCTGTCTTCCATTTTATGTCATCCACTTTATGTCATCCACTTTGTGTCATCCACTCTATGTCTTCCACTTTATGTCTTCCACTCTATGTCTTCTATTCTACGTCTTCAATTTTTTTGTCTTGCCATTTTAAATGTTCAAGAATTTTAAAAAGTCGAAAAAATTTTACATCCAAAATATCAATGTCAAAGTCCGGTCGAGTCCCGTGACGGTCCCGGCGGGTCGATGTCGTCACACATTTAAACCTAAACTCTCTCTTTTCCTCTTCTTCTTCTCCACAAAAGTCCAGGCACTCTCCTCCCTCCATTGACGATTCCCCCTCAAGCTAGCATCATTCATTTAGAGATTAAGGTGAGAATAAATTGGTTTAAGGGTTATTGCATGCTAAAGGATGACTAATGAGAGGTTTTGTACAAGTTTTCTCATGGGTTTTTGAAAATCCAAAAATTTGGAGTAGTTGCTGGTTTTTCTTCTCTCATTTGATGTTTCATCTCGATTTAAGAGTATGTAATGGTCTAGAATGGATTGAATGAGAAAATAATGCATGTTGGATCAAGATTTAGAAACTAGGTTTGAATGTTGCAAAATATAGGGTAGTTTCGGTTGGTTGAAATTATGCTCTAATTTTCGATCCTCTTTTTATAAATGGATGGTTATATAATAAACTAGACATCTTAAGGTTTAATTTGGCTGTTGAATCGTTGAAATCGAATAAGAATTGAATAAGTTTTGCATTTTAGATTTATTGTACAAAAATTAGAAAATTTCAGTGGGCAGTTTGGTTTTGATTTTTCTGCCATTGATTATGCTTTGGTTTTGAAAATGGATTACACCAGCATAAACTAGACTTTATAAGGTTTCCAAAACATGTTGAATCGTTGAATTCAGATAAAAATTGAGTGTGATATTGAGGTTTGAAGTTGAGCCAATTTTAAAAGGCAAAACTCGGTGAGTTTTGCTTCTATTTCTTGTTACATTGTATCTATCGTTGATAGGAGGGGTGATATATGAGTTTTTGAGAAGGCGGTAAGCGAGTGGACGTTTCGGTTTAAGTTGAAATCGGGAATGCACAATGACTAGAGTTCCCAAAACAGTTTCCCTTAGATTTCTAGTGGTTTAGAATGAAGATTAGAGGAAATTTAATGTATGCACTGTCTATGGTTTTAGGTTTGAGTAATACCCGAAGTAGCTTGCAACCAAGTTTTTCCAGGAGACAAGGTAAGTAAAGTTTGTATGTGCCTTCGGGCCTACATCACAAAATAGTAGGATATGTGTGTGCATGAATGAATGTTTCTTTTCAGTAGCCATGCATCATATTTTGAAAGAAAACGGAAATGAATTTACATGAAGTAGCATGGTGAGATGTGAACAGATCGTAACAGTATACTTTTAAGGGAATTAATCTGTCCCTTAATCGAACATACGGATTCATACCCTGGGAAAATTGATCCACCTCCCATTGTATCAGGGATCAAAACAGATGTTAAGGGAATTAATCCGCCCCTTAATTGAGTATATGGATTTATACCCTGGGAAAACTGATCCACCTCCCATTGTATCAGGGATCATCAGACCAGTGAACGAATGCAACATAACTGAGGAATGAAAGTAGAAACTGCATATTTAGGATTTACATTTCAGCACACATTTCATTTCTTGCTTTACTTGCTTAGCATTAGGCTAATAGATGAGTTTTGTGATGTAGGTGAGGAGGTTACTGCAGGTGAATTTCCCGTGTGCACAGACCAGTAGATGTGGTTGGAGGGGTACATTCATACTTCGGTCTGACAAACTGATGAGGCGGGTTAACTGGTGTCAGCAGTTGTGAAGGTCTAATTGATAATGATTCAATCTGAGTACATTGAGTTTTCATGACAGTAGTGGTAGCAACCTTTTGAATCAGCTTTGGAGATTTCCTGACATTAGTGTTCCGTTGGATTTTAAAATGTTGTTTTTACTGACTTTGAGCAATACAATGATTTAAACTGCCTCTGAATGGTTTTTGGTAAAATGTTTAAGTCCTTTGATAAAATGTTTAAGTCCTTTTGATAGTCGGGACTTTCTTGATTTATAGTAAAGTCTACTGCCATGTTGTTTGGTCCATCGGTGGGAGTCGAGTAATTTGTCTATCGGATGATGTTTTGGTAAAAGCTGTCGGTGGATGTGTGTAGAGGTTTATTGTTTCCTATCGGAGAAAGTGGTGTTGTTGTCTATCGGAAGATGCCTTAAGAATAGTCATCGGATGATGTCTCAGTAAAGTCACCGGTACATGAGGTTTGTTCCATCGGAAGATGTAGGATTTGCCCTACCGGTATGAGTGGGTACTACGTTTGACGTTTAGTGATCGGCAGATGCGAGCTGGCGTCATCGGAAGATGTAGGTCTAAGTCCATCGGATGATGTCTCAGTAAACTCATCGGCAGATGCGTGCTGATGTCATCGGAAGATGTAGAGTGCATTTTGTCGTTTAGTCACCGGTAGATACAGTCTACTGAGAGATGTCCTTTGTTTTTCATTCGTCTGACGTCATCGGCAGGAGCCTTCTATTTTGGTTGTTTTCTGCTTCTTCCCTTGACTTTATCAATCAGCAGATATGTTCGACTTCTACGACTTCTCTAGTATTTCGCTGTTTAAACTAGAATTTTCAAATTGCCGATTGTTTCTTAACAATTCAACAGCATTTCGTAGTTTTGTATAACTTCATTGTGGTTCAAATGATTTCCGCTGCAAGCATTTAAATGTTTTGAAGTTTCTTAAAAAAAAAATGTGTTAAATTTAGACTTTCGAGAGAGTTTTAAATCTAGTCCAAGGTTTCTTAGTTATGTACGGCTTATGAGTAACAAACCAGGTTCAGAAAACTCGGGGCGTTACAGTATGGTATCAGAGACATTCAGTTAAACGGTTCAAAAGATTAGTCATCAGTGCCAATCGTTGCATGGAAGTGCTCCAACAAATGTAAGTGTTTACGTTAACCTTAGCTATTAGGTATTTATGAACATATTTAACTTTATTCAGGAATTTAGCAAAATGGCTAGACGACCAGGAAGGCCGAGGATACCAAGAGAGATACCAAGTCCAAGACGTGAGGAGGACTCTAGTGTAATCAGACAGCTGACAGAATTGATGCGTCAACAGACTGATATAGTGCGTCAACAGTCTGACTAGTTAGGTGTGTTGTTGAACCGAGAAGCACAAGGAAGTGCCAACTCGGGTTCTAGTGGTGAACATTCTGGAGATAGGTTCAGGAGGCTAAGACCAACCACGTTTGATGGACAGTCAACTGATCCAGTTATTGCTGATGGATGGCTTAGAAAGATTGAAAGCATGTTTAGGTGTGCCAACATTGGAGAAGGAGAAAAAGTCACGTTGGCAACCTTTCATTTAGCTGGTGAAGCTCAACTCTAGTGGGAGACAATAGAAACCACCACAGATGTTTTGACGATGCCTTGGTCGCAATTCAAGGACATTTTCTATGGGAAGTATTTTAACAGTACTGTCCAGACCGCGAAGAAATTGGAGTTCCTGAACTTGAAGCAGATCGGCTCTGTGGCCGAGTATAGTAGGCAGTTCGAGTCCCTGTCTAGGTTTGCTGGACACTTTGCTCACAAGGATGAGGATAAGGTGTTCAAATTTTTGCATGGGCTGAAGCTAGAAATTTACCGAGGAGTTAAATTTTGTGGTATTAAAGGTTTGACATTAAGTGAGGTAGTGTCCACTGCTCTGGAAGTGGAAGAGGCTGAAGGGAAGTGTGCTGGACCAAAGGAGGCCCCACAAAGGTTTAACCAGCCACCCCAACAAAGGGGAACGAAGAGGCCAAGTGAAGGCCAAAATAGCTAGGGAGCTGGAAGGAAAGTGCAGAATGTCAAGAATTTTCCCCAATGTCCAACATGTTTGAAGAATCACCCGGGGGAATGTAGGTGGACTTCTAGAAGGTGTTTCAACTGTGAGGAGGTTGGACACTCATTCAAAGACTGCACTAAGCTCAGAGTCCTTCGATGCTTCAACTGTAACAAGCCGGGACACACTGTTAGAGATTGCCCAACGTCGAAGAGTGGCCCTGCTAGGATAAAGCCGAGAATATTTTCCATGGTAGAGTCAGGAGAAGAGGACCAGCCTGCTGTGGTGTCAGGTACTATATTGATCAACTCTGTACCTGCTTTTACTTTGATAGATTCGGGTGCAACACATTCTTTTATAGCCTCTGCTTTTACTAATAAGCTAGATGTACGGTTTGCTCCTTCTGAACATATGTTTAGCGTAGCATTACCTTCTGGTGAGCGCATGCACTCTAACCAGGTGATGCTTGACAGTAAGGTGTTAGTAGGGAACGTAAGTCTACCTGCTGATCTTATAATCATGGATATAATAGGATTTGATGTAATCCTAGGAATGGACTGGTTGTTTAAACATCACGCCACAATCGATTGTAGAACTGGAGTAGTTAGCTTTCACCCCCTGGTAGGTTGAAACATACCTTCCAAGCTTCAAAGAAGAGTAAGGAAATGTCTGTGATGACTTCTATTAACACTAGACCTTCCCTGTGTGGAGAGTATTTGTGCTTCTTAGCTAGCGTTCTAGACACACAGCTTGTGGAAAAAGCAAATCCTCAGAATGTCTTAATCGTCCAAGACTTCCCCGAAGTGTTTTTAGATGACCTTCCCGGTTTACCGCCAGATAGGGAAATTGAATTTGTTGTAGATATTTACCCCGGAACAGAGCCTGTGTCTAAAAATCCATATAGATTAGCTCCAACTGAACTTAAGGAATTAAAGAAACAATTGGAGGATCTATTGGAGAAAGGGTTCATACGCCCAAGCTTTTCACCGTGGGGCGCACCTGTCCTTTTTGTCAAGAAGAAAGATGGATCAATGCGTATGTGCATTGATTATAGAGAATTGAATAAGTTAACTGTCAAAAACAAATACCCTTTGCCTAGAATTGATGACTTATTTGACCAGCTTCGGGGTGCAAGAGTTTTCTCTAAGATTGACCTTAGGTCCGGTTATTACCAGTTGAAGGTTAAATCTGAAGATATCCCAAAGACTGCCTTTCGCACAAGGTATGGACATTATGAGTTTTTGGTTATGTCTTTTGGTTTGACAAATGCACCAGCAGCCTTCATGGATATCATGAATAGGGTGTTTCACGAGTATTTGGACAAGTTTGTCATAGTGTTCATAGACGACATTCTGATCTATTCTAGAACTAAGGATGAGCACGCAAGGCATTTGAGTTTGGTGTTAGGAGTACTTAGACAGCACCAGCTTTATGCTAAGTTTTCCAAGTGTGAGTTTTGGTTGGACAGAGTTCACTTTCTTGGTCACGTGATCTCTGGAGATGGAATATCTATCGATCCAGCCAAAGTTCGAGTGGTTAAGGAATGGCCTCAACCGAAGAATGCTACAGATATCAGGAGTTTTCTTGGTCTAGCAGGATATTATAGAAAGTTCATCGAAGGATTTTCAAAGATCGCTACACCCCTTACTAAGTTAACCAGGAAAAATGTGAAGTATATATGGACTGATGAATGAGAACATAGTTTCATGACCTTGAAACAGAAACTAACCAATGCTCCAATTTTAACCCTTCCAGCTGAAAATGGTAAATTTAGTATTTATTGTGATGCTTCCAAAATTGGTCTTGGTTGTGTGTTAATGCAGAATGGTAAAGTAATAGCTTATGCCTCTAGACAGCTGAAAACACATTAGAAGAACTACCATACCCATAACTTAGAATTAGCTGCAGTTGTATTTGCACTTAAGATTTGGAGGCATTACTTGTATGGACAATCTTGTGAGATATTTTCAGATTATAAGAGCCTGAAGTATATCTTCACACAGAAAGAACTAAACATGAGGCAACGTTGATGGTTAGAATTTGTAAAAGACTATGATTTTGAGATTAAATACCATCCCGGCAAAGCAAATGTCGTGGCTGATGCTTTGAGTAGAGTGACCCCTTTAGTTTCTGCTTTGACTCTAGACATACCGATAGCTTTAGAGACAGAATTCCAAAGATTTAACCTGGAAGCTGTGTCTAGTGTGTCAGCCATACTTTCGGCCATATCTTTGAGGCCAACTATTTTGGAGAAAATAAAGGAAGTTCAAATGATTGACACTGAGTGTAATAAGTATAAGTTGTGCATAGATTCTACTGATAAGTCGGATTTCAACTGCTCAGCTGATGGAATTCTCAAGTTTCGAAATAGATGGTTTGTTCCGGCTGATACTGAGCTTAGGAAGGAAATCCTATCTGAGGCTCATTCCTCCAGACTTTCTGTTCATCCTGGTAGTACGAAGATGTACAGAGGACTCAAGCAACATTATTGGTGGCCAGGTATGAAGGGAAGTGTGGCGGAGTATGTGGAGTCATGTTTGGTCTGCCAGCAAGTTAAAGCTGAACATCAGAGGCCTGCTGGGACATTACAACCTTTACCAGTTCCCGAATGGAAACGGGAACAAATAACTATGGATTTTGTTACAAGATTACCTAGGACAGTAAAAGGACATGATGCAATTTGGGTGATAGTTGATCGTTTAACCAAATTAGCTCATTTCCTACCAATAAAGGTGACTTTCTCGATGGATCAGCTTGCTGAATTGTATGTGCACGAAGTTGTTAGACTGCATGGTGTTCCAAGCACCATAGTTTTAGACCGAGACTCTAGATTTACATCTAAGTTTTGGAAAAGTTTGCACAAGGCTATGGGAACACAGCTTAATTTTAGCACAGCTTTCCACCCTCAAACAGATGGACAATCCGAGAGAACAATTCATACCTTAGAAGATATGCTCCGAGCATGCATATTGGATTTTCAAGGATCTTGGAGTAAATATTTACCATTGGTTGAGTTCTCATACAATAACAGTTTCCAAGCAACAATAGGCATGGCTCCATACGAAGCATTCTATGGACGAAAATGCAGATCTCCTTTGTATTGGGATGAAGTTGGTGAAGCACAGTTGCTTGGTCCTGACATTGTGCAGCAGACTGTGGAGAAGGTTGCCCTCATCCGACAGAGAATTCTGACAGCTCAAAGCCGCCAGAAGAGTTATGCAGATAAAAGACGAAGAGAATTAGAGTTTGAAGTAGGTGATAAAGTTTTTCTTAAGGTGTCACCATTCAAAGGAGTTGTGAGATTCGGGAAGAGAGAAAAGTTGAACCCCAGGTTTATTGGACCATTCTTAATTTTGAAAAGGGTTGGGAGTGCAGCCTATCTGTTGCAGTTACCGGCTTCTATGGAAGGAATCCACAATGTGTTCCATGTTTCTATGTTAAAGAAGTGTGTAAGAGATCCATATCAGATTGTGGAACAGCAGGACATTGAGGTTCTTCCTACTCTTGCATATGAGGAGAAACCTGTAAGGATCTTGGACTATGCAGTGAAGGTATTGCGCACAAGGAAGTTCCACTAGCTGAAGTCTTATGGCACAACCAGAACATAGAGGAGACAACTTGGAGCGCCAGCAACATGATGGACCAACATCCGTGATTTGTTCATGTACTGAATTTTGAGGACAAAATTCTTTTAAGGAGGTTAGATTGTAGTTGCCCGTTTAAATCACTTCTTTCCTTTAAACTCTTCAACCTACAACATGTACATTACGTAGTTTAAAACAAAGTCCTAATAGTCCTAATCATAAACCGTCCCTAGATCTAATAGCTAAAGTCATTCCGATTCCTCTGTTGACAACCTGCAGTCTGAAATCCGAGAACTGGTGGACACGTTTACATTGATTAAATCCGATTTGGTTACTTAAAATGCTCAGTAATCGATTGTGATGACATTTCTTCTACTCTCAGATTTAAAAGTCGAAAGCTACTCGCACTGCTAAAAATATGCCTAACTATTGCCGAGCTGAAAACAGAGCTCTAGTTACTCATGAAGACTCCATTGTCCATTTCATACCTCGGGTGTGGATTTGCAGAGAAGAGCAAGCTCGAAACCGGTCGTCGGCAGAGGAAAGTTCTGGTAGCCGAGAGCAAGAACTTGGAAGAGAAGAAATCGCCGAGAGGGAATGTCGGCTACAGTGGCAATAAAATGAGATTTAAGGTTTCCATTTCCTATTTATACTAAATCCATCGATTTTAATTTACAAAACTGCCACCCAACCTAGTTTTACTTAACTTGTAATAATTTATCTTAACATTAAATTTTAAATCATAAAGGTTAAATAAGAGGGTGACAATGAAAATGGTCAGAAAATCACCTGGCCGAAATGTCGAATCGCCGAGAGGGAATGTCGGCTACAGTGGCAATAAAATGAGATTTAAGGTTTCCATTTCCTATTTATACTAAATCCATCGATTTTAATTTACAAAACTGCCACCCAACCTAGTTTTACTTAACTTGTAATAATTTATCTTAACATTAAATTTTAAATCATAAAGGTTAAATAAGAGGGTGACAATGAAAATGGTCAGAAAATCACCTGGCCGAAACGTCGGGTGTTACAATTCAAAGGAGTTGTGAGATTTGGGAAGAGAGGAAAGTTGAACCCCAGGTTTATTGGACCATTCTTAATTTTGAAAAGGGTTGGGAGTGCAGCCTATCTGTTGCAGTTACCGGCTTCTATGGAAGGAATCCACAACGTGTTCCATGTTTCTATGTTAAAAAAGTGTGTAAGAGATCCATATCAGATTGTGGAACAGCAGGACATTGAGGTTCTTCCTACTCTTGCATATGAGGAGAAACCTGTAAGGATCTTGGACTATGCAGTGAAGGTATTGCGCAACAAGGAAGTTCCACTAGTGAAAGTCTTATGGCACAACCAGAACATAGAGGAGACAACTTGGGAGCGCCAGCAAGACATGATGGACCAACATCCTGAGTTGTTCAGGTACTGAATTTTGAGGACAAAATTCTTTTAAGGAGGGTAGATTGTAGCACCCGGTTTAATCACGATCTAATTATTTAATCAAATCGTGAGACATTATTGTTATGGAGGATTAATGACTAGGTTAATGTATGACTAAGGGAAGGCAGTATGGTAATCTGATAGTAATAAAGGTTAACGTATTTAAGGAAACTATTAATGAAGTAGCCGCCACTGTTTATTTCATTTTTTCCCTCCATTCTCAGCTCTTCAGCTTAGCAGAGCGCGACAGGAGACCCCCTTCGACTTCCTCAAGCGATTTCCTCCAAACTCGGAGAGTTTTGCTTCTATTTCTTGTTACATTGTATCTATCGTTGATAGGAGGGGTGATATATAAGTTTTTGAGAAGGCGGTAAGCGATTGGAGGTTTTGGTTTAAGTTGAAATCGGGAATGCACAATGACTAGAGTTCCCAAAACAGTTTCCCTTAGATTTCTAGTGGTTTAGAATGAAGATTAGAGGAAATTTAATGTATGCTCTGTCTATGGTTTTAGGTTTGAGTAATACCCGAAGTAGCTTGCAACCAAGTTTTTCCAGGAGACAAGGTAAGTAAAGTTTGTATGTGCCTTCGGGCCTACATCACAAAACAGTAGGATATGTGTGTGCATGAATGAATGTTTCTTTTCAGTAGCCATGCATCATATTTTGGAAGAAAACGAAAATGAATTTACATGAAGTAGCATGGTGAGATGTGAACAGATCGTAACAGTATACTTTTAAGGGAATTAATCTGCCCCTTAATCGAACATACAGATTCATACCCTGTGAAAATTTATCCACCTCACATTGTATCAGGGATCAAAACAGATGTTAAGGGAATTAATCCGCCCCTTAATTGTGTATATGGATTCATACCCTGGGAAAACTGATCCACCTCCCATTGTATCAGGGATCATCAGACCAGTGAACGAATGCAACATAACTGAGAATGAAAGTAGAAACTGCATATTTAGGATTTACATTTCAGCACACATTTCATTTCTTGCTTTACTTGCTTAGCATTAGGCTAATAGATGAGTTTTGTGATGTAGGTGAGGAGGTTACTGCAGGTGAATTTCCCGTGTGCACAGACCAGTAGATGTGGTTGGAGGGATACATTCATACTCCGGTCTGGTAAACTGATGAGGCGGGTTAACTGGTGTCAGCGGTTGTGAAGGTCTAATTGATTATGATTCAATCTGAGTACATTGAGTTTTCATGACAGTAGTGGTAGCAACCTTTTGAATCAGCTTTGGAGATTTCCTGACATTAGTGTTCCGTTGGATTTTAAAATGTTGTTTTTACTGACTTTGAGCAATACAATGATTTAAACTGCCTCTGAATGGTTTTTGGTAAAATGTTTAAGTCCTTTGATAAAATGTTTAAGTCCTTTTGATAGTCGGGACTTTCTTGATTTATAGTAAAGTCTACTGCCATGTTGTTATGTCCATCGGTGGGAGTCGAGTAATTTGTCTATCGGATGATGTTTTGGTAAAAGCTATCGGTGGATGTGTGTAGAGGTTTATTGTTTCCTATCGGAGAAAGTGGTGTTGTTGTCTATCGGAAGATGCCTTAAGAATAGTCATCGGATGATGTCTCAGTAAAGTCACCGGTACATGAGGTTTGTTCCATCGGAAGATGTAGGATTTGCCCTACCGGTATGAGTGGGTACTACGTTTGACGTTTAGTGATCGGCAGATGCGAGCTGGCGTCATCGGAAGATGTAGGTCTAAGTCCATCGGATGATGTCTCAGTAAACTCATTGGCAGATGCGTGCTGACGTCATCGGAAGATGTAGAGTGCATTTTGTCGTTTAGTCACCGGTAGATACAGTCTACCGAGAGATGTCCTTTGTTTTTCATTCGTCTGACGTCATCGGCAGGAGCCTTCTATTTTGGTTGTGTTTCTGCTTCTTCCGTTGACTTTATCAATTGGCAGATGTGTTTGACTTCTACGACTTCTCTAGTATTTTGCTGTTTAAACTAGAATTTTCAAATTTCCGATTGTTTCTTAACAATTCAACAGCATTTCGTAGTTTTGTATAACTTCATTGTGGTTCAAATGTTTTCCGCTGCAAGCATTTAAATATTTTGAAGTTTCTTAAAAAAAAAATGTGTTAAATTTAGACTTTCGAGAGAGTTTTAAATCTAATCCAAGGTTTCTTAGTTATGTACGGCTTATGAGTAACAAACCGGGTTCAGAAAACTCGGTGCGTTACAACAAAGGCACTAGGTTTTATGCACTATAATGGGGTACACGTATAGGTAGTTAGGTTATTAGTAGTTGTTTTATGTTAAGAATTGTTGTATTGTTATATGTCTTGAGGACTTGTCTATGTTATGCATTGAGAATAGTCTTTATTATGAAATATGTTACATGCACAATCGTATGTTCATGCATCACAGTTTAAAGAAAATCATGCAAAATATTTTGATGACATATTTTATGTAAGAAAGATAAGAACATGTCATGTTAGGCAATGTACCGGTTAAGTTGTGGGACGGAGAATGACATATGTTCTTGTCCTTCTCTGGGACTAAAACCGTCCTTGCCTAAAGACTACAAGTGTTTGTTTTTCTCTAGGACCAGGCAAAATCGTCCACGCCCAGGACATATGTTATGTTATTGAGCCTACTCCCCTAACACGTCTCTTTAACCATCATGTCACTTGAACAGTAACGTAATGTAAAGTATGTACATGTTTTGAAAATGATCATTCATAGCACGAGCATTATAGCATTAATATACTCTTACTGAGCGTTAGGCTCATTAGTTAAACTTTGTATGTAGGTAATGATCGTACAGATGAAGACTTCGAGCCTCAAGTTGATGAATATGTACAGATGGAGGAACGAGCTCATGGGGGTTGGTTGTGGCAGTTAGACGATATTTTGACCCGTGGGTGATGTTTTTAATGTTTAAAGTACTTGTTTATAGTATGTTGAATAGGGTTTATAGATAGCATTTTGAGATTTGAAAAATACTAGAACTGTTTGGGAGTCTTTTTTGTCTATATAGATATGTTCAGTTTTTAGAGTCATCCATACAGTTGGTTTTCGTAATTTCCGCTACGTACTTTGGTTTTAATTCGATTGAAAGGTTTTCATGTTGATGATAGTTAGGTGATGAATATAATGATTTAGGTGCTTTTTTTTTTATGTTTTCGATTTTCAATGGTACTTCTTTCCGACTTTAAACGGGTCCTTTTAAGTACGTTTCAAGCACGTTTCAACTATGTTAAAGGAACTCGAAAGTCCAAAATCTGTTTTAAGGAAAAGTCAAAAAATTTATGTCAAGTATCGTGGCTGGCCGTGAGGGTTGTGACAGAGGTTGTGAATAATAACGATTAACATTGAAATATTTTGTTTCATAATAAGCATATAAATTTGAAACTCCATTTGTTATGTCATCACTATTAATTAAAGATTGATTACATAAATTTGCAAAAATCCTATTAAACATAAGACATACTCTTTTTAATTTAAATCTATGATCCATGATGCATGCATAACAAAAAATAAGAAAAAATGTTATGCCAATATTTTTTAAATTTTGTTTTCATTTTATTAAGAATATTACTAAATTCATCTATTTGTTGATATTTTACAAAATTACATGTTAAATCTACAAAAATAGGAAGAATAATATTAGAAGTGAGATAATAAATTCCAAAACATTGATTTGTAGCATCATAAAAAGGTTTTAAAAAATCAATAAATATATTAGCAATATCACAATTTGATTTGTCAAGGTTAATACTTTGTGTCTTATCATTAATAAAAACACAAATAACTTGTCAATATGACCCAACATTTTGCAATATCAAATAAGTTGAATTCCACCTATTATCTACGTCGGTTTTTAATTTTCTTGGTTTAAATTGGGCAGCTCTACAAAAATCTTTACATTCTTGTTGTCTCGAATTAAACCCAATAATATAAGAAATTACAAAACTAATTAATTCAATAAGTGGTGAAATATATAACATATCATCTTTAACAATCAAATTAAAAATATGACACACATCTCATGTGAAAAAGAGAATCACGAGTAACATCTAATTGTAAAAAATCTTTTAATTGAGAAATAACAACATCATTAGCACTAGCATTATCAAGAGTTATGCGAAAAATTTTATTTTTAATAGAATATTCTTACAATATTATCATAATAAATCTACAGATGGTGCTGCAAGAATAAAGATATTCACAATTACGAAATCCTAAAATTCTTTTATTTAATTGTCAAAATTCATCAATAAAATGAGATGTTACAACTATATGACCAATAGCATTACGTGCATTCCATAAATCAGAAGTAATGCAAATAGACATTGAAGAAGCATTTGAAAAAAAAATGTAATTAATTCATTTTTCATATCTATAAATATTTTAAGGATATCACTTCTCGTAGTACTTCTAGGGACACGTTTAAAACTAAGTGTGACGGCCCCCGACCCGGTCGGGGACGAGGAGCCATCACTCCGAGACATTCCAAAACGGGTACTATTTTTTTAAAAATATTTATACTTTTAAAACCTTAACAGAGAGTATAAACCTTCTCTGGAAATGAAACTGAAAGACACATTTAAGCTGGATGACAATTAAAATCGAAATACAGAAAACAGAGAACTTTTATAAATTGATGGCGAAAGAAAACAGGAAAAACAGGAACATTTAAATTTTTGGGCGTAAACCTTCTCTGGGAGTGAAGGCTGAAAGACAAGCGAATGACGTCAGGTGGAAGATATAATTTTAAAGGCAGCAGCGGAAAATGTAAACAGTGGATAATGTGAATAAAATGAAGGAGAACAGTAGCAGCGGTGGATGTGAATAAAACAAAAGTGAACAGTAACCGGTGGATGTGAATAAGACAAAAGTGAATATTAACCGGTGGATGTGAATAAGAAGAAAGTGAACAGTAACCGGTGGATGTGAATATGACGAAAGCGAACAGTAATTGGTGGATGTGAATAAGACAAAAGTGAACAGTAACCGGTGGATGTGAATAAGACGAAAGTGAACAGTAACCGGTGGATGTGAATAAGACAAAATTGAAAAACTTTTAACAGGAATCCATAAAACAAAAGTCGTGAAAACAGAAGGTATGAAAGCTTCAAACTTTAGAAAATAATTCAAAACAAGATTTTGGACATATCAGCGAAACACGACAGAATTTTAATGAAACAGATTGCATGGATGGCTCTAAAATCAGAGATAATCCATGCACATCCTAAAGGAGAAAATATTCCAAACAATTCCAGAATACTTCATAACATAAATTCAACTGTCAAATATAGAGGTTTTAAATACATCAACAACAGAACCTATACATTACAAAATTTCCAGCAGAATTTTTAAACAAAACACAGGACTATAACAGAGTTTTAGAACAAAACACCAGAATTCCAGAGTTTACAGATATGAACTTTACTTTAAAGACTTAAACCTCGAGACAGAAAATTATATATGGCTGCAGCAACCACCCCCGAGAGCTCGAACCACTAGCCACCTATTCATCAGACTGAGGCACAAAGTCCTCATTTTCGGGTTCAGTACCTACATCAGGGAGTTCACCTATGAGTCTAAAACTCAGAAAGAACATATATAAATGCAGTGATGCATATGCTATGCATGGACTTTCAGAAATATGATGACAGTACAGTACATTACATTTCAGTGGCAGAGGGGTATAAGTGGGGCTTATAGGGGAACTGGCAAGTGCACGATAGACACAAACAGATATACAGAAATAGAACAGTAGGCCAGTCCCCGTCCCGCACTTAACCAATACATTTCAGTCAGATTTTATCTTGCTTAGCTTCAAACCGTGTACAGAAAACAGTTTTGCATGAACTTTTGGGAAAAAAAAATCGTGTATGCATGGACATTTACAGTGCTTCAACTTAAATAGCAGAGAACAGGAACATAAAACAACGGAAACATAAAAGGAAACACAAAACTTAACTCTAACCCTTCTACCCGAAACCAACCTACAGGATGTAAAACCTAGTATCTCCAGGATGTAAGGCCTTAAGGGCCAGTCCACACACATGAACTTACCTGTTTGCTGCGGTGTTGAAAGTGTTGAACGTGTTGCCTTGGTGAGGGACGAACCTGAACATGAATGTAAAGAAAATGAGCAAAGCTACAAATGCTAACTAATAATATGTAGGGCATGCAGCAACTCTTTTCAAACCTTTGGAAAACAAACTAACGTGTTTTCTTCCAAAAATAGTGAGTTTCTCTCAAAATGCCGTAACCTTAAACTTTCACAAAACTCACATTTTACTTATCCAAACTCATTAGCTTAAACAGATGCTTACCTCTACTGGAGAAAACAGGAGAATGGAAGTTTTTGGAAAGATTGAAATCGCCAGAAGGAGAGAAAACCGAGAGAAATGAAAGGAAGCATAAGGAAGCATATGGGAAAAGTGAGGGTTTCACGTAGGAGGGGAGAGAAAAGAACATGGCTTCTTCAACAAGTTGCCAGGTGTCACTCATCCTTTGACCACCTCCCACCAACCTTAATTGGCTTCCAATTTTACCCTTCAATAGGTTTTTAACTAAATTTTTATTTAGTTCGTCGAATCGGTTCTACAACCACTCTCATTCAATTGAACACGTTGACAATTAAAAATAGTCATTGAATTAATATCGGAGTAATTCCGCTTACATATCCGGGGAATAAATACATAGGTAAAAATACCGGGTGTTACATTCCACCCACCTTAACAGAAATTTTTTCCCCAAAATTTGCCTAAGCAAAGAGGTCCAGATATTGGGCCCTGACATCCTTTTGTCTTTCCCATGTGGCTTCCTCTACATTATGATTTCGCCATAAAACTTTCACCAATGGGACCACTCGATTGCGCATCACTTTGAGTGAGGTATCCAGTATCTGTATGGGCCTTTCTTCATATGTCAGCGTCGGCATGATATCAAAGTCCACCTGTTTCACAATCTGAGTTGAATCTCGTACACATTTTCTCAGCATCGAAACATGGAAGACATTGTGAACTCCATCCATTGACGCTGGCAACTGTAGTCTATAAGCCATGTTTCCCACACGCTTCAAAATGGAAAATGGGCCAATGAACCGTGGGCTGAGCTTTCCTTTCTTACCGAATCTCATTACGCCCTTGAAAGGCGACACTTTCAAGAATACCTCATCACCCTCAGCAAACTCTAAGTCTCTTCTTCTATGGTCCGCATAACTCTTCTGTCGAATCTGAGCAATCTTTATTCGTTGTTTGATAGCAGCTATCACCTTGGACATCTGCTGTAATATCTCAGGGCCGATAAGCTTGGTTTCTCCGACCTCATCTCAACACAATGGGGATCTACACTTTCTGCCGTACAGAGCTTCATAAGGAGCCATGCCAATTGTAGCCTGGTAACTATTGTTGTAAGCAAACTCCACAAGTGACAAATATCTACTCCAAGGAGCATGAAATTCCAATACGCACGATCTTAGCATATCTTCCAGTATTTGAATTGTTCTCTCAGATTGTCCGTCAGTCTGTGGATGAAATGCCGTGCTGAAATCCAACTTTGTACCCAAGGAGTTCTGCAAACTTCTCCAAAACCTGGAAGTGAATCTGGGATCACGGTCTGAGACGATCGATACAGGAATGCCATGCAACTTAATAATCTCATTAATATACAGCTCTGCGTACTGATCCATGGAGTACGTCGTCTTCACAGGTAGAAAGTGGGCTGACTTCGTCAATCTGTCCACTATGACCCAAATGCTATTATGGCCCTTAGCTGTTCTTGGTAGGCCAACAACAAAATCCATCGTTATGTTCTCCCATTTCCATTCGGGGATCGGGAGAGGCTGAAACATTCCACTTGGTCGTTGATGTTCAGCTTTGACCTGTTGACATATCATACACGACTCCACATATTTGGCCACTGTGTTCTTCATGTTCGGCCACCAGAAGTGAAGTTTTAAGTCCTGATACATCTTTGTACTTCCAAGATGAACAGAGAAAGAAGATGAATGGGCTTCCGACAAGATGTGCTTCCGTAGCTCTTCGTCTTTTGGAACATACCATCTGTTTTTGAACTTCAGAATACCATCTCCCGAGTAACTGAAATCAGAAGAGGCCATAGATAACTTGCTCACAATATCAGTCATCTCCTTTGAATTGGTCTTCTGGGCCTCCTTAAATCGGTCCAGGACGGTGGGTCGCAGTGTCAAGTCCGCTAGTATGGTCGATAGCCCAGAAACTATCTCCATATCGAACTTCTGTATCTCTGTCCTCAAAGGCATTGATACGGCCGACATAGTCAGTTGCATAGTAGCTGGCATCCTGCTCAGTGCATCAGCTACCACATTAACTTTACCAGGATGGTATTTAATCTCAACATCGTAATCTTTCACAAATTCTAACCATCGTCTTTGTCTCATGTTTAGCTCTTTCTGGTAAATATGTACTTCAGGCTCTTGTGATCAGAAAACACCTCACACGATTGTCCGTACAAGTAGTGTCTCCATACTTTCAGCGCAAATACGACTGCCGCTAGCTCGAGGTCATGTGTATGGTAGTTTTGTTCATGGTTCTTCAATTGTCTGGATGCGTATGATACAACTTTCCCTTCTTACATTAATACACATCCCAAGCCAACCTTGGACGCATCACAGTATACGCTGAATTTGCCGTCTTCAACTGGAAATACTAACAGTGGGGCAGTAGTTAATTTTTGCTTAAGTGTCTGAAAACTCACCTCACAAGCTTCAGACCACTTGAACTTGATGTCCTTCCTCGTTAAGCTGGTCATAGGCTTCACTATTATAGAAAATCCCTTGATAAGCTTTCTATAATTACCAGCTAACCCGATAAAACTCCGTACCTCACTGGCATTTCTCGGTCTTGGCCATTCTTTCACTGTCAGAATCTTAGCTGGATCCACAGAAACTCCCTCTGCAGACACCACGTGGCCTAGGAAGTTAATCCTACTCAACCAGAATTCACACTTTGATAGCTTGGCCTATAATTGATGCTGTTTTAGAGTTAACAACACAATAGCCAAGTGCTCTTTATGCTCTTCCTCGTTCCAAGAATAAATCAGGATGTCGTCAATGAAGACGATTACAAATTTGTCCAAGAACTCCTGGAATATCCTATTCATCAAGTCCATAAATGGCGCGGGGGCATTAGTCAACCCGAACGACATCACCAAAAACTCGTAATGCCCGCACCGGGTCCTGAAGGCGATCTTTGGAATATCATCAGCCCTGACCTTCAACTGGTAATAACCGGAGCGCAAATCGATCTTCGAGAATACCCGAGCCCCCTGTAGCTGGTCAAATAAATCGTCAATCCTCGGCAACGGGTACTTATTCTTGATGGTCAACTTGTTCAGCTCCCGGTAATCAATGCACATCCGTAGGGACCCATCCTTCTTCTTAACAAACAAGACAGGAGCACCCCACGGAGAAAAACTAGGGCGCACAAAACCCTTATCCACTAATTCCTTTAGCTGAGCCTTCAACTCCCTCAGCTCAATCGGTGCCATACGGTACGGATTCTTCGATACTGGTTCAGCACCAGGATATACGTCAATCTCAAACTCGATTTCACGATCAAGTGGCAATTCCGGTAAGTCATCTAAGAAAACCTCTGAGAAGTCTCGAACTACTGGAATATTTTGAAGTTCCACCTCATTTTGCCTTTGAACATCCACTCTGTGGGCAAGAAATCTGATGCATCCTGACCTCATCAGTTGTTGAGCTTTCAAGGAAGATATAGCAGACATACGGTGTTCCTTTGGTATTGCCTGATAGGAGAGTTCTACCTCGTTCGGGCGTTTAAACGACACAAGCCCGGACCTACAGTTGATGGTGGCGTGATATCTAAACAACCAATCCATCCCCAAATTCACATCGTATCCTTTCATACCGATAACTATAAGACTGGCATACAACTTCTGGTCTCCTATGGACACTATATCACCCCATACAACCTGCTCGGAGTGCATAAACTCTCCGGACGGTAGCATAATGCTGTAGGGTTGATCTGACGGCGTACAACAAAACTTCTGTCTAGCTACGAAGTCTATTGCCACGAACGAATGTGTGGCCCCCGTGTCCCACAAGGTATAAGCAGGTGCATCATATATCAAAATTGTACCTGTAATTGCTGTGTGCTGATCAGCATCATCAACGTCCTCCATCATTGCAAAAACCCTTGGTACTGCAAGGTTTTGTCTCGTGTCCGGCATTGGGCAATCCCGAACATGATGTCCTCCTTTGCCACATCGGAAACATTGGCCGGTAATAAATCTGCATTCTCCTTTGTGAAGTTTCTGGCATCGCGGGCATACTGAAAGTTGAGGAGCCCCCATTGGTCTCTTTCCCTTGTCCTGATTATTGGTGGTCTCATTGGGCCTCTTAATGCCCCTGTTTTGTTGCTGTTGAGATTGCAAATTCTAACTTCTTTACTGTTGTTGAGGAACATTCCGAATAATCCCTCTTGACTGATCTCTTTGTACTATGGGACTTCGCTTCTAAGGCCTCCAACTGATAGGCCTTGGCCACAACTTTTGTGTACGCTGCCTCATCAAATCACCCGTAAGAAATCCCTCGTAAGAGGTCCAGCTTCAAACCCTGAATAAATTGGTGTACCTTGTTTTCGTCAGTGACTACCAAATGAGGTGCATAGCGGGATAATGATTCAAACTTTTGAACATATTCTGCCACTGATCCATACTGTCGTAGCCGAGAGAACTCAATCAACTTTTCCTTCCTTACCCCGCGGTCAAAATATTTCTCGTAAAAGATATTCTTAAATCCCTCCCAGCTCAGTGCCACGGTAGTGGACCGCACAGTATCCAACCAAAAATCGGCCCTCTTTGTGAGATGAAACGTGGCACATGTGACCTTCTTGCTCTCCTTTACCTCGGCATAATTAAACATTTGTTCAATCTGCCGAACCCATTCTTCAGCATGGATCGGGTCAGTAGATAATCTATCGAATGCAGGCGGCTGAGTCATCTGAATCTATCTCCACTGTGTCACGCGGAGCATTAGCATGATTGTTATTTCCGTTATCTTCTCTGGCCATCAAACATTCAACCATACGGGACTGTACTCCCACTAGTTCGGTTAGTCGGTCAATGGCATGAGAGCTTTCGCTTGACTCTTCCTGATGCCTTCTCACCATTTCTAAGAAACCCTATAAACAGAATAACCTAATTTAATAAACAGGACTTTTACGGGAATATAAACACTACAGTTGGTGGAGCGATCTCACGTGGTGGGTTGCGCAGTCAGACATTTTTACAGAATCGTTTTTAAAACCTTGTCTCTCTGATACCGAAATGAGGACGCCCCGACCCGGTCGGGGACGAGGAGCCATCACTCCGAGACATTCCAAAAACGGGGACTATCAATTTTTTTTTAAAAACATTTATACTTTAAACCTTAACAGCGAGTATAAACCTTCTTGGAAGTGAAATCTAAAAGGACACATTTAAGCTGGATGACAATTAAAATCGGAATACAAAAAATAGAGAACTTTTATAAATTGATGGCGAAAGAAACAGGAAAAACAGGAACATTTAAATTTTTGGGCGTAAACCTTCTCTGGGAGTGAAGGCTGAAAGACAAGCGAATGACGTCAGGCGAAAGATATAATTTTAAAGGCAAGCAGCGGCGGAAAAATGTTCAAATGTAAACAGTGGATAATGTGAATAGAAGAAAGTGAACAGTAACCGGTGGATGTGAATAAGACAAAAGTGAACAGTAACCGGTGGATGTGAATAAGACAAAAGTGAACAGTAACCGTGGATGTGAATAAGACAAAAGTGAACAGTAACCGGTGGATGTGAATAAGACAAAAGTGAACAGTAACCGGTGGATGTGAATAAGACAAAAGTGAACAGTAACCGGTGGATGTGAATAAGACAAAAGTGAACAGTAACCGGTGGATGTGAATAAGAAGAAAGTGAACAGTAACCGGTGGATGTGAATAAGAAGAAAGTGAACAGTAACCGGTGGATGTGAATAAGAAGAAAGTGAACAGTAACCGGTGGATGTGAATAAGAAGAAAGTGAACAGTACCGGTGGATGTGAATAAGACAAAAGTGAACAGTAACCGGTGGATGTGAATAAGAAGAAAGTGAACAGTAACCGGTGGATGTGAATAAGAAGAAAGTGAACAGTAACCGGTGGATGTGAATAAGACAAAAGTGAACAGTAACCGGTGGATGTGAATAAGACAAAAGTGAACAGTAACCGGTGGATGTGAATAAGACAAAAGTGAACAGTAACCGGTGGATGTGAATAAGAAGAAAGTGAACAGTAACCGGTGGATGTGAATAAGACAAAAGTGAACAGTAACCGGTGGATGTGAATAAGACAAAAGTGAACAGTAACCGGTGGATGTGAATAAGAAGAAAGTGAACAGTAACCGGTGGATGTGAATAAGACAAAAGTGAACAGTAACCGGTGGATGTGAATAAGAAGAAAGTGAACAGTAACCGGTGGATGTGAATAAGACAAAAGTGAACAGTAACCGGTGGATGTGAATAAGACAAAAGTGAACAGTAACCGGTGGATGTGAATAAGACAAAAGTGAACAGTAACCGGTGGATGTGAATAAGACAAAAGTGAACAGTAACCGGTGGATGTGAATAAGACAAAAGTGAACAGTAACCGGTGGATGTGAATAAGAAGAAAGTGAACAGTAACCGGTGGATGTGAATAAGAAGAAAGTGAACAGTAACCGGTGGATGTGAATAAGACAAAAGTGAACATTAACCGGTGGATGTGAATAAGACAAAAGTGAACATTAACCGGTGGATGTGAATAAGACAAAAGTGAACAGTAACCGGTGGATGTGAATAAGACAAAAGTGAACATTAACCGGTGGATGTGAATAAGACAAAAGTGAACAGTAACCGGTGGATGTGAATAAGACAAAAGTGAACAGTAACCGGTGGATGTGAATAAGACAAAAGTGAACAGTAACCGGTGGATGTGAATAAGACAAAAGTGAACATTAACCGGTGGATGTGAATAAGACAAAAGTGAACAGTAACCGGTGGATGTGAATAAGACAAAAGTGAACAGTAACCGGTGGATGTGAATAAGACAAAAGTGAACAGTAACCGGTGGATGTGAATAAGAAGAAAGTGAACAGTAACCGGTGGATGTGAATAAGACAAAAGTGAACAGTACCGGTGGATGTGAATAAGAAGAAAGTGAACATTAACCGGTGGATGTGAATAAGACAAAAGTGAACATTAACCGGTGGATGTGAATAAGAAGAAAGTGAACAGTAACCGGTGGATGTGAATAAGACAAAAGTGAACATTAACCGGTGGATGTGAATAAGACAAAAGTGAACAGTAACCGGTGGATGTGAATAAGACAAAAGTGAACAGTAACCGGTGGATGTGAATAAGACAAAAGTGAACAGTAACCGGTGGATGTGAATAAGACAAAAGTGAACAGTAACCGGTGGATGTGAATAAGACAAAAGTGAACAGTAACCGGTGGATGTGAATAAGACAAAAGTGAACAGTAACCGGTGGATGTGAATAAGAAGAAAGTGAACAGTAACCGGTGGATGTGAATAAGACAAAAGTGAACAGTAACCGGTGGATGTGAATAAGAAGAAAGTGAACAGTAACCGGTGGATGTGAATAAGACAAAAGTGAACAGTAACCGGTGGATGTGAATAAGACAAAAGTGAACATTAACCGGTGGATGTGAATAAGACAAAAGTGAACAGTAACCGGTGGATGTGAATAAGACAAAAGTGAACAGTAACCGGTGGATGTGAATAAGACAAAAGTGAACAGTAACCGGTGGATGTGAATAAGACAAAAGTGAACATTAACCGGTGGATGTGAATAAGACAAAAGTGAACATTAACCGGTGGATGTGAATAAGACAAAAGTGAACATTAACCGGTGGATGTGAATAAGAAGAAAGTGAACAGTAACCGGTGGATGTGAATAAGAAGAAAGTGAACAGTAACCGGTGGATGTGAATAAGAAGAAAGTGAACAGTAACCGGTGGATGTGAATAAGACAAAAGTGAACAGTAACCGGTGGATGTGAATAAGAAGAAAGTGAACAGTAACCGGTGGATGTGAATAAGAAGAAAGTGAACAGTAACCGGTGGATGTGAATAAGACAAAAGTGAACATTAACCAATGGAAACATAAAGGAAACACAGAACTTAACTCTAACCCTTCTACCCGAAACCAACCTACAGAATGTAAAACCTAGTATCTCCAGGATGTAGGGCTTAAGGGCCAGTCCACACACATGAACTTACCTGTTTGCTGCGGTGTTGAAGTGTTGAAACGTGTTGCCTTGGGAGGCACCGAAACTCTGAACCTGCATGTAAGAAAATGAGCAAAGCTGGCAAATGCTAACTAATAATATGTAAGGTATACAACAACTCCTTTCAAACCTTTGGAAAACAAATTAACGCGTTTTCATCCAAAAATAGTGAGTTTCTCTCAAAATGCCGTAACCTTAAACTTCCACAAAACTCACATTTTACTATCCAAACTCTTAGTATAAACAGATGCTTACCTCTACTGGAGAAAACAGGAGAATGGAAGTTTTTGGAAAGATTGAAATCGCCAAAAGGAGAGAAAACCGAGAGAAATGAAAGGAAGCAGAAGGAAGCATATGAGAAAAGTGAGGGTTTCACGTAGGAGGGGAGAGAAAAGAACATGGCTTCTTCAACAAGTTGCCAGGTGTCACTCATCCATTGGCCATCTCCCACCAACCTTAATTGGCTTCCAATTTTACCCTTCAATAGGTTTTTAACTAAATTTTTATTTAGTTCGTCGAATCGGTTCTACAACCACTCTCATTCAATTGAACACGTTGGCAATTAAAAATAGTCATTGAATTAATATCGGAGTAATTACGCTTACATATCCGGGGAATAAATACATAGGCAAAAATATCGGGTGTTACACTATGAGTACCATATTCTTTCATAAATTTTCAAACACTTCACTATCGAAGAATGAGAAAGGCAAATCAGATTGTGCTACAAGTTGTGCTATTTATTCTCTCATTATGTTTTGTAAATATGTGAAAATGCCACTACCACTAACATTTAATTGAGATTGTATTAAATCTAGTGTTTCAATATTTAAGTGACATTTTTTAAAATGTCTACCAATGGTACTAGCAGAGCTACCAGAAGTTTAAGCAGAATATTTACATTGAGATCTACTTTCTATTTTGGTCGTAATTTTAACATCTTTTAAATTAAAATGTTTCCATATATCCGAAGGTTTTTTTTTGTTTTTTTTTTTTTTTTTTTTTTTTTTTTTTTTTTTTTTTTTTCTCAGACTTATATCATATCTCATCTTAACTTAAATTCGCTGAATAACCGCGTTTAGCTTTCACTCCTGCCGATCGCTAAACGACAAACATCTAGTTGTTCTACCGGTCAGCACGTGCATCTCACATGATTCATTAAACATCTATCGGCAGGCACACATATTTGCATCTGCCGACAGTCACGTGCAACTCGTGTGACCAATTAAAACACCGTTCAATTATACAACGGAAGCCACCTACATCTGCCGATGGCAAATACTCTATATCTGCCGATGACGTGGCATCACATCTTCCGGTAACTTAACTCACTACTCATACCGATCGCCAGATAACAGACATTGTCGTCATCTGCCGATGGCAAATACTCTATATCTGCCGATGACGTGGCATCACATCTTCCGGTAACTTAACTCACTACTCATACCGATCGCCAGATAACAGACATTGTCGTCATCTGCCGATGGCAAATACTCTATATCTGCCGATGACGTGGCATCACATCTTCCGGTAACTTAACTCACTACTCATACCGATCGCCAGATAACAGACATTGTCGTCATCTGCCGATGGCAAATACTCTATATCTGCCGATGACGTGGCATCACATCTTCCGGTAACTTAACTCACTACTCATACCGATCGCCAGATAACAGACATTGTCGTCATCTGCCGATGGCAAATACTCTATATCTGCCGATGACGTGGCATCACATCTTCCGGTAACTTAACTCACTACTCATACCGATCGCCAGATAACAGACATTGTCGTCATCTGCCGATGGCAAATACTCTATATCTGCCGATGACGTGGCATCACATCTTCCGGTAACTTAACTCACTACTCATACCGATCGCCAGATAACAGACATTGTCGTCATCTGCCGATGGCAAATACTCTATATCTGCCGATGACGTGGCATCACATCTTCCGGTAACTTAACTCACTACTCATACCGATCGCCAGATAACAGACATTGTCGTCATCTGCCGATGGCAAATACTCTATATCTGCCGATGACGTGGCATCACATCTTCCGGTAACTTAACTCACTACTCATACCGATCGCCAGATAACAGACATTGTCGTCATCTGCCGATGGCAAATACTCTATATCTGCCGATGACGTGGCATCACATCTTCCGGTAACTTAACTCACTACTCATACCGATCGCCAGATAACAGACATTGTCGTCATCTGCCGATGGCAAATACTCTATATCTGCCGATGACGTGGCATCACATCTTCCGGTAACTTAACTCACTACTCATACCGATCGCCAGATAACAGACATTGTCGTCATCTGCCGATGGCAAATACTCTATATCTGCCGATGACGTGGCATCACATCTTCCGGTAACTTAACTCACTACTCATACCGATCGCCAGATAACAGACATTGTCGTCATCTGCCGATGGCAAATACTCTATATCTGCCGATGACGTGGCATCACATCTTCCGGTAACTTAACTCACTACTCATACCGATCGCCAGATAACAGACATTGTCGTCATCTGCCGATGGCAAATACTCTATATCTGCCGATGAGAGAACAATAGACGATGCTCTCATCTGCCGATGGCAAATACTCTATATCTGCCGATGACGTGGCATCACATCTTCCGGTGCTGCCTGCTGCTACAATCAACAGATAGAGAGAGAGAGAGAGAGAGAGAGAGAGAGAGAGAGAGAGAGAGAGAGAGAGAGAGAGAGAGAGAGAGAGAGAGAGAGAGAGAGAGAGAGAGAGAGAGAGAGAGAGAGAGAGAGAGAGAGAGAGAGAGAGAGAGAGAGAGAGAGAGAGAGAGAGAGAGAGAGAGAGAGAGAGAGAGAGAGAGAGAGAGAGAGAGAGAGAGAGAGAGAGAGAGAGAGAGAGAGAGAGAGAGAGAGAGAGAGAGAGAGAGAGAGAGAGAGAGAGAGAGAGAGAGAGAGAGAGAGAGAGAGAGAGAGAGAGAGAGAGAGAGAGAGAGAGAGAGAGAGAGAGAGAGAGAGAGAGAGAGAGAGAGAGAGAGAGAGAGAGAGAGAGAGAGAGAGAGAGAGAGAGAGAGAGAGAGAGAGAGAGAGAGAGAGAGAGAGAGAGAGAGAGAGAGAGAGAGAGAGAGAGAGAGAGAGAGAGAGAGAGAGAGAGAGAGAGAGAGAGAGAGAGAGAGAGAGAGAGAGAGAGAGAGAGAGAGAGAGAGAGAGAGAGAGAGAGAGAGAGAGAGAGAGAGAGAGAGAGAGAGAGAGAGAGAGAGAGAGAGAGAGAGAGAGAGAGAGAGAGAGAGAGAGAGAGAGAGAGAGAGAGAGAGAGAGAGAGAGAGAGAGAGAGAGAGAGAGAGAGAGAGAGAGAGAGAGAGAGAGAGAGAGAGAGAGAGAGAGAGAGAGAGAGAGAGAGAGAGAGAGAGAGAGAGAGAGAGAGAGAGAGAGAGAGAGAGAGAGAGAGAGAGAGAGAGAGAGAGAGAGAGAGAGAGAGAGAGAGAGAGAGAGAGAGAGAGAGAGAGAGAGAGAGAGAGAGAGAGAGAGAGAGAGAGAGAGAGAGAGAGAGAGAGAGAGAGAGAGAGAGAGAGAGAGAGAGAGAGAGAGAGAGAGAGAGAGAGAGAGAGAGAGAGAGAGAGAGAGAGAGAGAGAGAGAGAGAGAGAGAGAGAGAGAGAGAGAGAGAGAGAGAGAGAGAGAGAGAGAGAGAGAGAGAGAGAGAGAGAGAGAGAGAGAGAGAGAGAGAGAGAGAGAGAGAGAGAGAGAGAGAGAGAGAGAGAGAGAGAGAGAGAGAGAGAGAGAGAGAGAGAGAGAGAGAGAGAGAGAGAGAGAGAGAGAGAGAGAGAGAGAGAGAGAGAGAGAGAGAGAGAGAGAGAGAGAGAGAGAGAGAGAGAGAGAGAGAGAGAGAGAGAGAGAGAGAGAGAGAGAGAGAGAGAGAGAGAGAGAGAGAGAGAGAGAGAGAGAGAGAGAGAGAGAGAGAGAGAGAGAGAGAGAGAGAGAGAGAGAGAGAGAGAGAGAGAGAGAGAGAGAGAGAGAGAGAGAGAGAGAGAGAGAGAGAGAGAGAGAGAGAGAGAGAGAGAGAGAGAGAGAGAGAGAGAGAGAGAGAGAGAGAGAGAGAGAGAGAGAGAGAGAGAGAGAGAGAGAGAGAGAGAGAGAGAGAGAGAGAGAGAGAGAGAGAGAGAGAGAGAGAGAGAGAGAGAGAGAGAGAGAGAGAGAGAGAGAGAGAGAGAGAGAGAGAGAGAGAGAGAGAGAGAGAGAGAGAGAGAGAGAGAGAGAGAGAGAGAGAGAGAGAGAGAGAGAGAGAGAGAGAGAGAGAGAGAGAGAGAGAGAGAGAGAGAGAGAGAGAGAGAGAGAGAGAGAGAGAGAGAGAGAGAGAGAGAGAGAGAGAGAGAGAGAGAGAGAGAGAGAGAGAGAGAGAGAGAGAGAGAGAGAGAGAGAGAGAGAGAGAGAGAGAGAGAGAGAGAGAGAGAGAGAGAGAGAGAGAGAGAGAGAGAGAGAGAGAGAGAGAGAGAGAGAGAGAGAGAGAGAGAGAGAGAGAGAGAGAGAGAGAGAGAGAGAGAGAGAGAGAGAGAGAGAGAGAGAGAGAGAGAGAGAGAGAGAGAGAGAGAGAGAGAGAGAGAGAGAGAGAGAGAGAGAGAGAGAGAGAGAGAGAGAGAGAGAGAGAGAGAGAGAGAGAGAGAGAGAGAGAGAGAGAGAGAGAGAGAGAGAGAGAGAGAGAGAGAGAGAGAGAGAGAGAGAGAGAGAGAGAGAGAGAGAGAGAGAGAGAGAGAGAGACTCATACCGATCGCCAGATAACAGACATTGTCGTCATCTGCCGATGGCTTAAGACAACTACATCTTCCGACAGATTAACTCACCATCTGCCGATGATACGTCCCATGTCTGCCGATGAGAGAACCATAAGCGAGGCTCTCATCTGCCGATGGCAAATACCCCTTATCTGCCGGTGACGTCAGCCGGAAGACAAATACTTTTCCTCTTCCGATGACGTCCTCCGGAAGTCAAACTTACCCGACTCCCATCACAACTCTCCTGCCGATGACGTCAGCCGGAAGACAAATACTTTTCCTCTTCCGATGACGTCCTCCGGAAGTCAAACTTACCCGACTCCCATCACAACTCTCCTGCCGATGACGTCAGCCGGAAGACAAATACTTTTCCTCTTCCGATGACGTCCTCCGGAAGTCAAACTTACCCGACTCCCATCACAACTCTCCTGCCGATGACGTCAGCCGGAAGACAAATACTTTTCCTCTTCCGATGACGTCCTCCGGAAGTCAAACTTACCCGACTCCCATCACAACCCTCCTGCCGATGACGTCAGCCGGAAGACAAATACTTTTCCTCTTCCGATGACGTCCTCCGGAAGTCAAACTTACCCGACTCCCATCACAACCCTCCTGCCGATGACGTCAGCCGGAAGACAAATACTTTTCCTCTTCCGATGACGTCCTCCGGAAGTCAAACTTACCCGACTCCCATCACAACCCTCCTGCCGATGACGTCAGCCGGAAGACAAATACTTTTCCTCTTCCGATGACGTCCTCCGGAAGTCAAACTTACCCGACTCCCATCACAACCCTCCTGCCGATGACGTCAGCCGGAAGACAAATACTTTTCCTCTTCCGATGACGTCCTCCGGAAGTCAAACTTACCCGACTCCCATCACAACCCTCCTGCCGATGACGTCAGCCGGAAGACAAATACTTTTCCTCTTCCGATGACGTCCTCCGGAAGTCAAACTTACCCGACTCCCATCACAACTCTCCTGCCGATGACGTCAGCCGGAAGACAAATACTTTTCCTCTTCCGATGACGTCCTCCGGAAGTCAAACTTACCCGACTCCCATCACAACCCTCCTGCCGATGACGTCAGCCGGAAGACAAATACTTTTCCTCTTCCGATGACGTCCTCCGGAAGTCAAACTTACCCGACTCCCATCACAACCCTCCTGCCGATGACGTCAGCCGGAAGACAAATACTTTTCCTCTTCCGATGACGTCCTCCGGAAGTCAAACTTACCCGACTCCCATCACAACTCTCCTGCCGATGACGTCAGCCGGAAGACAAATACTTTTCCTCTTCCGATGACGTCCTCCGGAAGTCAAACTTACCCGACTCCCATCACAACTCTCCTGCCGATGACGTCAGCCGGAAGACAAATACTTTTCCTCTTCCGATGACGTCCTCCGGAAGTCAAACTTACCCGACTCCCATCACAACTCTCCTGCCGATGACGTCAGCCGGAAGACAAATACTTTTCCTCTTCCGATGACGTCCTCCGGAAGTCAAACTTACCCGACTCCCATCACAACTCTCCTGCCGATGACGTCAGCCGGAAGACAAATACTTTTCCTCTTCCGATGACGTCCTCCGGAAGTCAAACTTACCCGACTCCCATCACAACTCTCCTGCCGATGACGTCAGCCGGAAGACAAATACTTTTCCTCTTCCGATGACGTCCTCCGGAAGTCAAACTTACCCGACTCCCATCACAACTCTCCTGCCGATGACGTCAGCCGGAAGACAAATACTTTTCCTCTTCCGATGACGTCCTCCGGAAGTCAAACTTACCCGACTCCCATCACAACCCTCCTGCCGATGACGTCAGCCGGAAGACAAATACTTTTCCTCTTCCGATGACGTCCTCCGGAAGTCAAACTTACCCGACTCCCATCACAACCCTCCTGCCGATGACGTCAGCCGGAAGACAAATACTTTTCCTCTTCCGATGACGTCCTCCGGAAGTCAAACTTACCCGACTCCCATCACAACCCTCCTGCCGATGACGTCAGCCGGAAGACAAATACTTTTCCTCTTCCGATGACGTCCTCCGGAAGTCAAACTTACCCGACTCCCATCACAACTCTCCTGCCGATGACGTCAGCCGGAAGACAAATACTTTTCCTCTTCCGATGACGTCCTCCGGAAGTCAAACTTACCCGACTCCCATCACAACTCTCCTGCCGATGACGTCAGCCGGAAGACAAATACTTTTCCTCTTCCGATGACGTCCTCCGGAAGTCAAACTTACCCGACTCCCATCACAACTCTCCTGCCGATGACGTCAGCCGGAAGACAAATACTTTTCCTCTTCCGATGACGTCCTCCGGAAGTCAAACTTACCCGACTCCCATCACAACTCTCCTGCCGATGACGTCAGCCGGAAGACAAATACTTTTCCTCTTCCGATGACGTCCTCCGGAAGTCAAACTTACCCGACTCCCATCACAACTCTCCTGCCGATGACGTCAGCCGGAAGACAAATACTTTTCCTCTTCCGATGACGTCCTCCGGAAGTCAAACTTACCCGACTCCCATCACAACTCTCCTGCCGATGACGTCAGCCGGAAGACAAATACTTTTCCTCTTCCGATGACGTCCTCCGGAAGTCAAACTTACCCGACTCCCATCACAACTCTCCTGCCGATGACGTCAGCCGGAAGACAAATACTTTTCCTCTTCCGATGACGTCCTCCGGAAGTCAAACTTACCCGACTCCCATCACAACTCTCCTGCCGATGACGTCAGCCGGAAGACAAATACTTTTCCTCTTCCGATGACGTCCTCCGGAAGTCAAACTTACCCGACTCCCATCACAACCCTCCTGCCGATGACGTCAGCCGGAAGACAAATACTTTTCCTCTTCCGATGACGTCCTCCGGAAGTCAAACTTACCCGACTCCCATCACAACCCTCCTGCCGATGACGTCAGCCGGAAGACAAATACTTTTCCTCTTCCGATGACGTCCTCCGGAAGTCAAACTTACCCGACTCCCATCACAACTCTCCTGCCGATGACGTCAGCCGGAAGACAAATACTTTTCCTCTTCCGATGACGTCCTCCGGAAGTCAAACTTACCCGACTCCCATCACAACTCTCCTGCCGATGACGTCAGCCGGAAGACAAATACTTTTCCTCTTCCGATGACGTCCTCCGGAAGTCAAACTTACCCGACTCCCATCACAACTCTCCTGCCGATGACGTCAGCCGGAAGACAAATACTTTTCCTCTTCCGATGACGTCCTCCGGAAGTCAAACTTACCCGACTCCCATCACAACCCTCCTGCCGATGACGTCAGCCGGAAGACAAATACTTTTCCTCTTCCGATGACGTCCTCCGGAAGTCAAACTTACCCGACTCCCATCACAACCCTCCTGCCGATGACGTCAGCCGGAAGACAAATACTTTTCCTCTTCCGATGACGTCCTCCGGAAGTCAAACTTACCCGACTCCCATCACAACTCTCCTGCCGATGATTTGTGCCGGTAAAGGGGGTTCGACAGTGAGTTTGATCATGGTCCCTACTGCGGGTCGTATTCATTGTCCTACTGCGGACTGTGACATACCGCCGAACCACCCCCAACCCTCACTTAACCACGTTGCATAAGTTTTATCTTCTTACCTTAGTCATGAGAAAACATATTTCAAAACATTTCATATGCTGAGAAGTAAAACATGATGCATAACATAAATGCACTTAATCATCGAACTAAGACAGGGGAGTACATGAGAATAACAGAACCATATCCATCGACATTTCATCAAACATATAGCAGACAATGTTCACTAAATCTAACTTAATCCTTTGATGTAGGGCCCTATTGGCCGGAAACTTAATACATTCACTTACCTGGATTCCTTAGCAACTTGAATCACCTTCTCTTCAACTTCTTCACCTAACACATTTCACATTACAGTAGTTAAAATAAAGTCCTAAAAGTTCTAATCGAAAGTCATCCTAGAATCTAACAGCTAAGGTTCTCTGTGCAGTCTGAAATCCAAAACCGAAACAGCTAGATATAGCTATCGATTAAACGGGGTCGGTTATATAAAAGGTCCAGAATCGATTTAAAGGTGGCATTACCAAATGAAGATAAAGAACGATAACCAACTGACTCAGCCATTGAAGAGCCCGAAAGTACAAGTTCAACTGAAAACAGAGTTCTAAATGACTACCCGGCATCTACATTGTCAAAATCTTACCTAGAATGCGGGTTATCGGAGTGGAGGTTGAAAAACCAGTTGCTGGGGAGGAAAAAGGCTCCAGAGAAGAAGGGAGTCGCCGAGAGGAAATGTCGGCTGCAGTGAGGTTTAAATGAGATTTAAGGTTTCCATTTTCTATTTATACCTAATCCTTCAATCTTTATTACAAAATTGCCACTCAACCTAGTTTTACTCAACTTGTAATGAATTTGCCTCAACGTTAAATTTAATCATAAAGGTTAAATAAAGGGTAACAATGAGAATGGTCAGAAAAATTCACCTGGCCGAAATGTCGGGTGTTACATCCACCCCTCCTTAAACAAAATTTTCGTCCTCGAAAATTGGTCAAGCAAAGAGTTTTGGATACTTGTCCAACATATCCTGCTGTAGTTCCCATGTAGCTTCTTCAATACCATGATTCTTCCACAAGACCTTAACCAACAAGATTTCCTTATTCCTTAGAGTCTTCACTGCAGAATCCAAAATTTGTACTGGTTTCTCTTCATACACCAAATTAGGTTCAATTTCGATTTCTGTTGGTTCAACAACCTGAGTCGGATCACGTATGCATTTCCTTAGCATAGACACATGAAAGACATTGTGAACCTTTTCCAAAGATGGAGGCAAAAGTAATCTATAGGCTGTGCTACCAATCTTAGCTAAGACAGGGAATGGTCCAATGAACCGTGGGTTAAGCTTTCCCTTCTTACCAAATCTTAAGACTCCTCTAAATGGTGAAATCTTCAGGAAAACTTCATCGCCAACAGAAAATTCAAGATCTCTTCTTCTTTGGTCCGCATAACTCTTCTGCCGGCTTTGTGCAGTTAACATCCTTTTCCTAATGACTGTAATCTTGTCTGACATCTGTTGCAAAATCTCTGGGCCCAATAACTTCGCTTCACCAACCTCATCCCAGTACAAAGGTGACCTACATTTCCTGCCATACAAAGCTTCATAGGGTGCCATACCAATGGTGGACTGGTAACTATTGTTGTAAGAAAACTCAATCAGAGGTAGGTGTCTACTCCATGTAGTCTGAAAGTCAAGCACACATGCTCTCAACATATCCTCGAGTATCTGAATGGTCCTCTCGGATTGTCCATCTGTCTGCGGGTGAAAAGCGGTGCTGAAGGATAACTTTGTGCCTAAGGTACCTTGTAAACTTTTCCAGAATCGGGAGGTGAATCTAGGGTCACGATCAGAGACTATGGATACGGGAATCCCATGCAATCTGATAATTTCTTGAACGTAAAGATTAGCAAGTTGGTCCATCGTGTAGGTTGTCTTTACAGGTAAGAAATGAGCTGACTTTGTCATCCTATCAATCACAACCCAAATACTGTCATGTCCTTTAGTTGTTTTAGGTAAGCCTACAACAAAATCCATGGCAATGTTTTCCCACTTCCATTCGGGAATAGGTAGAGGTTGAAGGGTACCTCCTGGTCGTTGGTGCTCGGCTTTAACTTGCTGGCATACCAAGCATGATTCTACGTACTTGGCGATATCCCTCTTCATATTAGGCCACCAATAAAGTAACTTCAAGTCTCGATACATCTTGGTGCTACCGGGATGTATAGAAAAGGAAGACGAGTGAGCCTCGGCCAAAATCAACTTACGTAATTCTTCATCACAAGGGACATACCATCGATTCCTAAATCTCAGGATTCCATCATTGGAAAGACTAAACTCGGAGGTGGCGTCCTTCAACTTATTCATCATACTGTTATTCTCCTCGGAATCCTTCTGTTGTGACTCTTTGATCTTTTCCAAAACCGTTGGTTGAATGGTCAAATCGGTAAGTAAGGCTGACAACCCTGGAACTAGTTCCAATTCAAACTTCTGAACTTCAGTCCTCAAGGGTGCAGACAAAACTGACACTGCGGGTTGCATTGTTTTTGACATTCTGCTCAAAGCATCGGCTACAGCATTAGCCTTACCCGGGTGGTACTTGATTTCAAAGTCATAGTCCTTAACAAATTCTAACCAACGTCTTTGTCTCATGTTTAATTCCTTTTGGGTGAAAAGATACTTTAAACTCTTGTGGTCAGAAAACACATCGCACTGCTGTCCATACAAATAGTGCCTCCAAATTTTTAAAGCAAAAACAACTGCAGCTAGCTCTAAATCATGAGTGGGGTAATTCTGTTCATAACCTTTTAGCTGCCTAGAGGCATACGCCACAACTTTACCTTCTTGCATCAAAACACATCCCAAACCAATCTTGGATGCGTCACAATAAACACTAAATTTTCCTTCTTCAGTTGGGAGAGTTAATAGCGGGGCTGTCGTTAACTTCTGTTTCAATGATTGGAAGCTATCTTCACAAGCTTCGGTCCAAAAGTACTTGAGGTCCTTCTTGGTTAAATTGGTCAAAGGTTTAGCTATCATAGAGAATCCTTTAATGAACTTTCTATAGTAGCCAGCCAGACCAAGGAAACTTCGAACTTCACTGACATTCTTTGGCTGTGGCCAATCCTTAACGGCCTGAACCTTAGTTGGATCTACTGATATGCCCTCAGCAGAAATGACATGACCTAAAAAGTTGACCTTATCCAGCCAAAATTCACATTTGGACAATTTGGCATAAAGCTGCTGCTGTTTTAAGGTTGATAATACTATTCTCAAATGTTCTGCATGGTCGGTTTCAGTCTGTGAGTATACTAAAATGTCATCTATAAACACAATCACAAACTTATCCAGGTATTCACGAAATACTCGGTTCATCAAGTCCATGAAAGCGGCAGGCGCATTAGTCAGTCCAAATGACATCACAAGAAATTCATAATGTCCGTAGCGGGTTCTGAAGGCTGTCTTTGGTATATCTCCTTCCTTAACCTTCAGTTGGTAATAACCCGAACGTAAGTCAATCTTTGAGAATACCTTAGCTCCTTGTAGTTGGTCAAACAGGTCATCTATCCGGGGTAAAGGATATTTATTCTTGACTGTCAACTTATTCAGTTCTCTGTAGTCTATACACATTCTAAGAGAACCATCTTTCTTTTTAACGAAAAGGACAGGTGCACCCCAGGGAGAACTACTAGAACGTATAAATCCCTTGTCAACTAATTCCTGTAGTTGGACCTTTAATTCTTTCAACTCAACAGGTGCCATTCGATAAGGGTTCTTAGACACAGGTAATGCCTCGGGGTATGTATCAATCACAAATTCTATCTCTCTATCGGGTGGTAGTCCCGGTAAGTCGTCCAAGAATGCTTCAGGAAACTCTCGTACGGTAGGAATACCTTGTAATTCCACTTATTCTTTACTCGGACATCCATTATGTTAGCTAGGTAACTCAAGCAACCACTCTTCAGTAACCGTTGAGTCACTAGTGAGGATATGATTGGTATCTTACTCATCTTTGGAATAGCTTGGAAGGTATACCGATCTCCATTTGGGGGTCGGAAATCAACTAGGCCAGACCTACAACTAATCGTGGCATAATGCCTAAATAACCAATCCATTCCTAAAATAATCTCATATCCTTTCATGTCAATCATAATCAGTTCTACATATAGCTCCTTATCTCCTAAGGACAAAACATCACCCTTCAACATTTGCTCAGAATGTAAAGACTTCCCTGATGGTAACATAACTCTATACGGTTTATCAACTGGCGAAAGTTCTAACTTATGTTTACACACAAACAGGGTTGCTATGAATGAGTGTGTGGCTCCCGTATCAATAAGTGTATAAGCAGAAAAACCACAAACCATAATGGTACCTGATATGACCGTGTGTGGTTCAACATCTTCATCCTCCATCATAGCATAGACTCTTGGTGCAACTCTAATTCGATTCGGGTCTGATGGCATCGGGCAGTCTCTGGCTATGTGTCCAACCTTGTCGCATCTATAGCAACGGCCAGAGTGCAGCTTGCACTCCCCATGGTGATTCTTCTGACAGTTGGAACATAGGGGAGCCGAAGGTCGCTTTCCTCTTCCTTGGTCATCACTTGGATTGAAGGATCTCTTAACACCTTGCTGTTGTTGTTGCTGGTTTCTGTTCTGCTGGGGTTGCCATCCCTTGTTCTGCCGTGGTGGTGGTTGAGTCTCCTTAGTGAACTTCCTTGGCTGTTCACGCTGTGCATAAGCTGTCATCTCAGCCTCCTCCAATTCCAGGGCCTTAGCCGTCACTTCGCCATAAGGTATATTGTGTATCCCAGAAGTCTTTACCTTCACATACAAACTCGGCTTCAGTCCTTGAACAAATTGGTAAATCTTGTCTTCATCATTCTCAACCAGTCGGGGAGCAAACCGTGACAAAGCATCGAATTTGCATATATAATCCGTCACAGAGCCAGTTTGCCGCAGGTTCATAAATTCTTTCTTCTTGCTGGCCTGAACGGTCCTATTGAAGTACTTGTCAAAGAAGGCAGTCTTAAACATATCCCAAGTCATAGTCTCTGCATTAACAGTGCTCTGAAGAGAATCCCACCAATGCCTTGCATTCAGCTCCAAATGATAGACAGCATAGGTGACTCTATCTCCTTCATCAACTTTCGCATACTTAAACATGTCCTCTACTTTTCGGATCCATTCCTCAGCATAAATGGGGTCAGAAACTTGGCCATTGAATGTCGGGGGTCTGAGCCTGTGGAAGCGCTCACCCCCATGATCATGAGTTACATTAGAGCTGGAGTTCCCAAGCTCTTCTCTAGTAATCACTAGTTGCTCTATTTGTCGTGATTGGCGATTAACTAATTCTATTAGCTGAGCAACGGTGGTACTATCCACGTTGTCTTCCCTCTGTTGACCTCTTACCATCTTGAGATTCCTAAGCAATAATAGAAACACATCTTAACATAATGACATCACTAGAATCGTAAACACTTACAGTTGTTGGAGAGTACTCAGGTGGCAATCTGTGCTGGAAGGCAGTCTACAGAACCGATTTTAGAACCTGGTTTAGCTTTGATACCATAATTGTAACGACCCGAGGAGGATCGTCACGTGTCATGACTTTCCTTTAAACTTATCCGTACTTTTATACCTCTGTAATCGTAGTATACTTTTTTTTTTTCTCAGACTTATATCATATCTCATCTTAACTTAAATTCGCTGAATAACCGCGTTTAGCTTTCACTCCTGCCGATCGCTAAACGACAAACATCTAGTTGTTCTACCGGTCAGCACGTGCATCTCACATGATTCATTAAACATCTATCGGCAGGCACACATATTTGCATCTGCCGACAGTCACGTGCAACTCGTGTGACCAATTAAAACACCGTTCAATTATACAACGGAAGCCACCTACATCTGCCGATGAGAGAACAATAGACGATGCTCTCATCTGCCGATGGCAAATACTCTATATCTGCCGATGACGTCAGCCGGAAGACAAATACTCTTCCTCTTCCGATGACGTTCTCCGGAAGTCAAACTTACCCGACTCCCATCACAACTCTCCTGCCGATGACGTCAGCCGGAAGACAAATACTTTTCCTCTTCCGATGACGTCCTCCGGAAGTCAAACTTACCCGACTCCCATCACAACCCTCCTGCCGATGACGTCAGCCGGAAGACAAATACTTTTCCTCTTCCGATGACGTCCTCCGGAAGTCAAACTTACCCGACTCCCATCACAACCCTCCTGCCGATGACGTCAGCCGGAAGACAAATACTTTTCCTCTTCCGATGACGTCCTCCGGAAGTCAAACTTACCCGACTCCCATCACAACCCTCCTGCCGATGACGTCAGCCGGAAGACAAATACTTTTCCTCTTCCGATGACGTCCTCCGGAAGTCAAACTTACCCGACTCCCATCACAACCCTCCTGCCGATGACGTCAGCCGGAAGACAAATACTTTTCCTCTTCCGATGACGTCCTCCGGAAGTCAAACTTACCCGACTCCCATCACAACCCTCCTGCCGATGACGTCAGCCGGAAGACAAATACTTTTCCTCTTCCGATGACGTCCTCCGGAAGTCAAACTTACCCGACTCCCATCACAACCCTCCTGCCGATGACGTCAGCCGGAAGACAAATACTTTTCCTCTTCCGATGACGTCCTCCGGAAGTCAAACTTACCCGACTCCCATCACAACCCTCCTGCCGATGACGTCAGCCGGAAGACAAATACTTTTCCTCTTCCGATGACGTCCTCCGGAAGTCAAACTTACCCGACTCCCATCACAACCCTCCTGCCGATGACGTCAGCCGGAAGACAAATACTTTTCCTCTTCCGATGACGTCCTCCGGAAGTCAAACTTACCCGACTCCCATCACAACCCTCCTGCCGATGACGTCAGCCGGAAGACAAATACTTTTCCTCTTCCGATGACGTCCTCCGGAAGTCAAACTTACCCGACTCCCATCACAACCCTCCTGCCGATGACGTCAGCCGGAAGACAAATACTTTTCCTCTTCCGATGACGTCCTCCGGAAGTCAAACTTACCCGACTCCCATCACAACCCTCCTGCCGATGACGTCAGCCGGAAGACAAATACTTTTCCTCTTCCGATGACGTCCTCCGGAAGTCAAACTTACCCGACTCCCATCACAACCCTCCTGCCGATGACGTCAGCCGGAAGACAAATACTTTTCCTCTTCCGATGACGTCCTCCGGAAGTCAAACTTACCCGACTCCCATCACAACCCTCCTGCCGATGACGTCAGCCGGAAGACAAATACTTTTCCTCTTCCGATGACGTCCTCCGGAAGTCAAACTTACCCGACTCCCATCACAACCCTCCTGCCGATGACGTCAGCCGGAAGACAAATACTTTTCCTCTTCCGATGACGTCCTCCGGAAGTCAAACTTACCCGACTCCCATCACAACCCTCCTGCCGATGACGTCAGCCGGAAGACAAATACTTTTCCTCTTCCGATGACGTCCTCCGGAAGTCAAACTTACCCGACTCCCATCACAACCCTCCTGCCGATGACGTCAGCCGGAAGACAAATACTTTTCCTCTTCCGATGACGTCCTCCGGAAGTCAAACTTACCCGACTCCCATCACAACCCTCCTGCCGATGACGTCAGCCGGAAGACAAATACTTTTCCTCTTCCGATGACGTCCTCCGGAAGTCAAACTTACCCGACTCCCATCACAACCCTCCTGCCGATGACGTCAGCCGGAAGACAAATACTTTTCCTCTTCCGATGACGTCCTCCGGAAGTCAAACTTACCCGACTCCCATCACAACCCTCCTGCCGATGACGTCAGCCGGAAGACAAATACTTTTCCTCTTCCGATGACGTCCTCCGGAAGTCAAACTTACCCGACTCCCATCACAACCCTCCTGCCGATGACGTCAGCCGGAAGACAAATACTTTTCCTCTTCCGATGACGTCCTCCGGAAGTCAAACTTACCCGACTCCCATCACAACCCTCCTGCCGATGACGTCAGCCGGAAGACAAATACTTTTCCTCTTCCGATGACGTCCTCCGGAAGTCAAACTTACCCGACTCCCATCACAACCCTCCTGCCGATGACGTCAGCCGGAAGACAAATACTTTTCCTCTTCCGATGACGTCCTCCGGAAGTCAAACTTACCCGACTCCCATCACAACCCTCCTGCCGATGACGTCAGCCGGAAGACAAATACTTTTCCTCTTCCGATGACGTCCTCCGGAAGTCAAACTTACCCGACTCCCATCACAACCCTCCTGCCGATGACGTCAGCCGGAAGACAAATACTTTTCCTCTTCCGATGACGTCCTCCGGAAGTCAAACTTACCCGACTCCCATCACAACCCTCCTGCCGATGACGTCAGCCGGAAGACAAATACTTTTCCTCTTCCGATGACGTCCTCCGGAAGTCAAACTTACCCGACTCCCATCACAACCCTCCTGCCGATGACGTCAGCCGGAAGACAAATACTTTTCCTCTTCCGATGACGTCCTCCGGAAGTCAAACTTACCCGACTCCCATCACAACCCTCCTGCCGATGACGTCAGCCGGAAGACAAATACTTTTCCTCTTCCGATGACGTCCTCCGGAAGTCAAACTTACCCGACTCCCATCACAACCCTCCTGCCGATGACGTCAGCCGGAAGACAAATACTTTTCCTCTTCCGATGACGTCCTCCGGAAGTCAAACTTACCCGACTCCCATCACAACCCTCCTGCCGATGACGTCAGCCGGAAGACAAATACTTTTCCTCTTCCGATGACGTCCTCCGGAAGTCAAACTTACCCGACTCCCATCACAACCCTCCTGCCGATGACGTCAGCCGGAAGACAAATACTTTTCCTCTTCCGATGACGTCCTCCGGAAGTCAAACTTACCCGACTCCCATCACAACCCTCCTGCCGATGACGTCAGCCGGAAGACAAATACTTTTCCTCTTCCGATGACGTCCTCCGGAAGTCAAACTTACCCGACTCCCATCACAACCCTCCTGCCGATGACGTCAGCCGGAAGACAAATACTTTTCCTCTTCCGATGACGTCCTCCGGAAGTCAAACTTACCCGACTCCCATCACAACCCTCCTGCCGATGACGTCAGCCGGAAGACAAATACTTTTCCTCTTCCGATGACGTCCTCCGGAAGTCAAACTTACCCGACTCCCATCACAACCCTCCTGCCGATGACGTCAGCCGGAAGACAAATACTTTTCCTCTTCCGATGACGTCCTCCGGAAGTCAAACTTACCCGACTCCCATCACAACCCTCCTGCCGATGACGTCAGCCGGAAGACAAATACTTTTCCTCTTCCGATGACGTCCTCCGGAAGTCAAACTTACCCGACTCCCATCACAACCCTCCTGCCGATGACGTCAGCCGGAAGACAAATACTTTTCCTCTTCCGATGACGTCCTCCGGAAGTCAAACTTACCCGACTCCCATCACAACCCTCCTGCCGATGACGTCAGCCGGAAGACAAATACTTTTCCTCTTCCGATGACGTCCTCCGGAAGTCAAACTTACCCGACTCCCATCACAACCCTCCTGCCGATGACGTCAGCCGGAAGACAAATACTTTTCCTCTTCCGATGACGTCCTCCGGAAGTCAAACTTACCCGACTCCCATCACAACCCTCCTGCCGATGACGTCAGCCGGAAGACAAATACTTTTCCTCTTCCGATGACGTCCTCCGGAAGTCAAACTTACCCGACTCCCATCACAACCCTCCTGCCGATGACGTCAGCCGGAAGACAAATACTTTTCCTCTTCCGATGACGTCCTCCGGAAGTCAAACTTACCCGACTCCCATCACAACCCTCCTGCCGATGACGTCAGCCGGAAGACAAATACTTTTCCTCTTCCGATGACGTCCTCCGGAAGTCAAACTTACCCGACTCCCATCACAACCCTCACTTAACCACGTTGCATAAGTTTTATCTTCTTACCTTATTCATGAGAAAACATATTTCAAAACATTTTCATATGCTTGAGAAGTAAAACATGATGCATAACATAAATGCACTTAATCATCGAACTAAGACAGGGGAGTACATGAGAATAACAGAACCATATCCATCGACATTTCATCAAACATATAGCAGACAATGTTCACTAAATCTAACTTAATCCTTTGATGTAGGGCCCTATTGGCCGGAAACTTAATACATTCACTTACCTGGATTCCTTAGCAACTTGAATCACCTTCTCTTCAACTTCTTCACCTAACACATTTCACATTACAGTAGTTAAAATAAAGTCCTAAAAGTTCTAATCGAAAGTCATCCTAGAATCTAACAGCTAAGGTTCTCTGTGCAGTCTGAAATCCAAAACCGAAACAGCTAGATATAGCTATCGATTAAACGGGGTCGGTTATATAAAAGGTCCAGAATCGATTTAAAGGTGGCATTACCAAATGAAGATAAAGAACGATAACCAACTGACTCAGCCATTGAAGAGCCCGAAAGTACAAGTTCAACTGAAAACAGAGTTCTAAATGACTACCCGGCATCTACATTGTCAAAATCTTACCTAGAATGCGGGTTATCGGAGTGGAGGTTGAAAAACCAGTTGCTGGGGAGGAAAAAGGCTCCAGAGAAGAAGGGAGTCGCCGAGAGGAAATGTCGGCTGCAGTGAGGTTTAAATGAGATTTAAGGTTTCCATTTTCTATTTATACCTAATCCTTCAATCTTTATTACAAAATTGCCACTCAACCTAGTTTTACTCAACTTGTAATGAATTTGCCTCAACGTTAAATTTAATCATAAAGGTTAAATAAAGGGTAACAATGAGAATGGTCAGAAAAATTCACCTGGCCGAAATGTCGGGTGTTACATCCACCCCTCCTTAAACAAAATTTTCGTCCTCGAAAATTGGTCAAGCAAGAGTTTTGGATACTTGTCCAACATATCCTGCTGTAGTTCCCATGTAGCTTCTTCAATACATTATGTGGTTTAAGGGAGGATTTGTGCCGGTAAAGGGGGTTCGACAGTGAGTTTGATCATGGTCCCTACTGCGGGTCGTATTCATATGTCCTACTGCGGACTGTGACATACGCCGAACCACCCCCAACCCTCACTTAACCACGTTGCATAAGTTTTATCTTCTTACCTTATTCATGAGAAAACATATTTCAAAACATTTTCATATGCTTGAGAAGTAAAACATGATGCATAACATAAATGCACTTAATCATCGAACTAAGACAGGGGAGTACATGAGAATAACAGAACCATATCCATCGACATTTCATCAAACATATAGCAGACAATGTTCACTAAATCTAACTTAATCCTTTGATGTAGGGCCCTATTGGCCGGAAACTTAATACATTCACTTACCTGGATTCCTTAGCAACTTGAATCACCTTCTCTTCAACTTCTTCACCTAACACATTTCACATTACAGTAGTTAAAATAAAGTCCTAAAAGTTCTAATCGAAAGTCATCCTAGAATCTAACAGCTAAGGTTCTCTGTGCAGTCTGAAATCCAAAACCGAAACAGCTAGATATAGCTATCGATTAAACGGGGTCGGTTATATAAAAGGTCCAGAATCGATTTAAAGGTGGCATTACCAAATGAAGATAAAGAACGATAACCAACTGACTCAGCCATTGAAGAGCCCGAAAGTACAAGTTCAACTGAAAACAGAGTTCTAAATGACTACCCGGCATCTACATTGTCAAAATCTTACCTAGAATGCGGGTTATCGGAGTGGAGGTTGAAAAACCAGTTGCTGGGGAGGAAAAAGGCTCCAGAGAAGAAGGGAGTCGCCGAGAGGAAATGTCGGCTGCAGTGAGGTTTAAATGAGATTTAAGGTTTCCATTTTCTATTTATACCTAATCCTTCAATCTTTATAAGCCATCTTTCAGCAATAACTGGATCAGATGACTGTCCATCAAACGTGGGTGGTCTTAGTCTCCGAATCTATCTCCAGAATGTTCACTGCTAAACTCGATTGGGTGGCACTTCCTTGTGTCTCCCGGCTCAACAGCACTCTTAATTGGTCAGACTGTTTGACGCCCTATCAGTCTGCTGACGCATCAATTCTGTCAGCTGCCTAATTACACTAGAGTCCCCCCGCCTCGACTTGGTATCTCTCTTGGTAACCTTGTCTTCCTAGTCGTCTAGACATTTGCTATATTCCGTAAAGGTTAATTACACTCTTAAATATCTAATAGCTAAGATTAAGATACACTTAACATATTGTTGGAGTACTTCCATGCAACGATTGGCACGATGGTATCTTTTGGAAAAACGGTTTAACTGAATGTCTCTGATACCATACTGTAACGCCCCGAGTTATCTGAACCCGGTTCGTTACACAAAAGTTCGTACATGACTAAGAAATCTCAACTGTATTATTATTTTTTTTTTTTTTTTTTTTTTTTTTTTTTTTTTTTTTTTTTTTTTTTTTTTTTTTTTTTTTTTTTTTTTTTTTTTTTTTTTTTTTTTTTTTTTTTTTTTTTTTTTTTTTTTTTTTTTTTTTTTTTTTTTTTTTTTTTTTTTTTTTTTTTTTTTTTTTTTTTTTTTTTTTTTTTTTTTTTTTTTTTTTTTTTTTTTTTTTTTTTTTTTTTTTTTTTTTTTTTTTTTTTTTTTTTTTTTTTTTTTTTTTTTTTTTTTTTTTTTTTTTTTTTTTTTTTTTTTTTTTTTTTTTTTTTTTTTTTTTTTTTTTTTTTTTTTTTTTTTTTTTTTTTTTTTTTTTTTTTTTTTTTTTTTTTTTTTTTTTTTTTTTTTTTTTTTTTTTTTTTTTTTTTTTTTTTTTTTTTTTTTTTTTTTTTTTTTTTTTTTTTTTTTTTTTTTTTTTTTTTTTTTTTTTTTTTTTTTTTTTTTTTTTTTTTTTTTTTTTTTTTTTTTTTTTTTTTTTTTTTTTTTTTTTTTTTTTTTTTTTTTTTTTTTTTTTTTTTTTTTTTTTTTTTTTTTTTTTTTTTTTTTTTTTTTTTTTTTTTTTTTTTTTTTTTTTTTTTTTTTTTTTTTTTTTTTTTTTTTTTTTTTTTTTTTTTTTTTTTTTTTTTTTTTTTTTTTTTTTTTTTTTTTTTTTTTTTTTTTTTTTTTTTTTTTTTTTTTTTTTTTTTTTTTTTTTTTTTTTTTTTTTTTTTTTTTTTTTTTTTTTTTTTTTTTTTTTTTTTTTTTTTTTTTTTTTTTTTTTTTTTTTTTTTTTTTTTTTTTTTTTTTTTTTTTTTTTTTTTTTTTTTTTTTTTTTTTTTTTTTTTTTTTTTTTTTTTTTTTTTTTTTTTTTTTTTTTTTTTTTTTTTTTTTTTTTTTTTTTTTTTTTTTTTTTTTTTTTTTTTTTTTTTTTTTTTTTTTTTTTTTTTTTTTTTTTTTTTTTTTTTTTTTTTTTTTTTTTTTTTTTTTTTTTTTTTTTTTTGCTCAACATTCAACATCTGACATAAGCTAAAATCTCAAAACATTTAAAACTTGCAGCGGAATCATTTGGACAACAATAGAGTTAAACAAAAAAAAAAAAAAAAAAAAAAAAAAAAAAAAAAAAAAAAAAAAAAAAAAAAAAAAAAAAAAAAAAAAAAAAAAAAAAAAAAAAAAAAAAAAAAAAAAAAAAAAAAAAAAAAAAAAAAAAAAAAAAAAAAAAAAAAAAAAAAAAAAAAAAAAAAAAAAAAAAAAAAAAAAAAAAAAAAAAAAAAAAAAAAAAAAAAAAAAAAAAAAAAAAAAAAAAAAAAAAAAAAAAAAAAAAAAAAAAAAAAAAAAAAAAAAAAAAAAAAAAAAAAAAAAAAAAAAAAAAAAAAAAAAAAAAAAAAAAAAAAAAAAAAAAAAAAAAAAAAAAAAAAAAAAAAAAAAAAAAAAAAAAAAAAAAAAAAAAAAAAAAAAAAAAAAAAAAAAAAAAAAAAAAAAAAAAAAAAAAAAAAAAAAAAAAAAAAAAAAAAAAAAAAAAAAAAAAAAAAAAAAAAAAAAAAAAAAAAAAAAAAAAAAAAAAAAAAAAAAAAAAAAAAAAAAAAAAAAAAAAAAAAAAAAAAAAAAAAAAAAAAAAAAAAAAAAAAAAAAAAAAAAAAAAAAAAAAAAAAAAAAAAAAAAAAAAAAAAAAAAAAAAAAAAAAAAAAAAAAAAAAAAAAAAAAAAAAAAAAAAAAAAAAAAAAAAAAAAAAAAAAAAAAAAAAAAAAAAAAAAAAAAAAAAAAAAAAAAAAAAAAAAAAAAAAAAAAAAAAAAAAAAAAAAAAAAAAAAAAAAAAAAAAAAAAAAAAAAAAAAAAAAAAAAAAAAAAAAAAAAAAAAAAAAAAAAAAAAAAAAAAAAAAAAAAAAAAAAAAAAAAAAAAAAAAAAAAAAAAAAAAAAAAAAAAAAAAAAAAAAAAAAAAAAAAAAAAAAAAAAAAAAAAAAAAAAAAAAAAAAAAAAAAAAAAAAAAAAAAAAAAAAAAAAAAAAAAAAAAAAAAAAAAAAAAAAAAAAAAAAAAAAAAAAAAAAAAAAAAAAAAAAAAAAAAAAAAAAAAAAAAAAAAAAAAAAAAAAAAAAAAAAAAAAAAAAAAAAAAAAAAAAAAAAAAAAAAAAAAAAAAAAAAAAAAAAAAAAAAAAAAAAAAAAAAAAAAAAAAAAAAAAAAAAAAAAAAAAAAAAAAAAAAAAAAAAAAAAAAAAAAAAAAAAAAAAAAAAAAAAAAAAAAAAAAAAAAAAAAAAAAAAAAAAAAAAAAAAAAAAAAAAAAAAAAAAAAAAAAAAAAAAAAAAAAAAAAAAAAAAAAAAAAAAAAAAAAAAAAAAAAAAAAAAAAAAAAAAAAAAAAAAAAAAAAAAAAAAAAAAAAAAAAAAAAAAAAAAAAAAAAAAAAAAAAAAAAAAAAAAAAAAAAAAAAAAAAAAAAAAAAAAAAAAAAAAAAAAAAAAAAAAAAAAAAAAAAAAAAAAAAAAAAAAAAAAAAAAAAAAAAAAAAAAAAAAAAAAAAAAAAAAAAAAAAAAAAAAAAAAAAAAAAAAAAAAAAAAAAAAAAAAAAAAAAAAAAAAAAAAAAAAAAAAAAAAAAAAAAAAAAAAAAAAAAAAAAAAAAAAAAAAAAAAAAAAAAAAAAAAAAAAAAAAAAAAAAAAAAAAAAAAAAAAAAAAAAAAAAAAAAAAAAAAAAAAAAAAAAAAAAAAAAAAAAAAAAAAAAAAAAAAAAAAAAAAAAAAAAAAAAAAAAAAAAAAAAAAAAAAAAAAAAAAAAAAAAAAAAAAAAAAAAAAAAAAAAAAAAAAAAAAAAAAAAAAAAAAAAAAAAAAAAAAAAAAAAAAAAAAAAAAAAAAAAAAAAAAAAAAAAAAAAAAAAAAAAAAAAAAAAAAAAAAAAAAAAAAAAAAAAAAAAAAAAAAAAAAAAAAAAAAAAAAAAAAAAAAAAAAAAAAAAAAAAAAAAAAAAAAAAAAAAAAAAAAAAAAAAAAAAAAAAAAAAAAAAAAAAAAAAAAAAAAAAAAAAAAAAAAAAAAAAAAAAAAAAAAAAAAAAAAAAAAAAAAAAAAAAAAAAAAAAAAAAAAAAAAAAAAAAAAAAAAAAAAAAAAAAAAAAAAAAAAAAAAAAAAAAAAAAAAAAAAAAAAAAAAAAAAAAAAAAAAAAAAAAAAAAAAAAAAAAAAAAAAAAAAAAAAAAAAAAAAAAAAAAAAAAAAAAAAAAAAAAAAAAAAAAAAAAAAAAAAAAAAAAAAAAAAAAAAAAAAAAAAAAAAAAAAAAAAAAAAAAAAAAAAAAAAAAAAAAAAAAAAAAAAAAAAAAAAAAAAAAAAAAAAAAAAAAAAAAAAAAAAAAAAAAAAAAAAAAAAAAAAAAAAAAAAAAAAAAAAAAAAAAAAAAAAAAAAAAAAAAAAAAAAAAAAAAAAAAAAAAAAAAAAAAAAAAAAAAAAAAAAAAAAAAAAAAAAAAAAAAAAAAAAAAAAAAAAAAAAAAAAAAAAAAAAAAAAAAAAAAAAAAAAAAAAAAAAAAAAAAAAAAAAAAAAAAAAAAAAAAAAAAAAAAAAAAAAAAAAAAAAAAAAAAAAAAAAAAAAAAAAAAAAAAAAAAAAAAAAAAAAAAAAAAAAAAAAAAAAAAAAAAAAAAAAAAAAAAAAAAAAAAAAAAAAAAAAAAAAAAAAAAAAAAAAAAAAAAAAAAAAAAAAAAAAAAAAAAAAAAAAAAAAAAAAAAAAAAAAAAAAAAAAAAAAAAAAAAAAAAAAAAAAAAAAAAAAAAAAAAAAAAAAAAAAAAAAAAAAAAAAAAAAAAAAAAAAAAAAAAAAAAAAAAAAAAAAAAAAAAAAAAAAAAAAAAAAAAAAAAAAAAAAAAAAAAAAAAAAAAAAAAAAAAAAAAAAAAAAAAAAAAAAAAAAAAAAAAAAAAAAAAAAAAAAAAAAAAAAAAAAAAAAAAAAAAAAAAAAAAAAAAAAAAAAAAAAAAAAAAAAAAAAAAAAAAAAAAAAAAAAAAAAAAAAAAAAAAAAAAAAAAAAAAAAAAAAAAAAAAAAAAAAAAAAAAAAAAAAAAAAAAAAAAAAAAAAAAAAAAAAAAAAAAAAAAAAAAAAAAAAAAAAAAAAAAAAAAAAAAAAAAAAAAAAAAAAAAAAAAAAAAAAAAAAAAAAAAAAAAAAAAAAAAAAAAAAAAAAAAAAAAAAAAAAAAAAAAAAAAAAAAAAAAAAAAAAAAAAAAAAAAAAAAAAAAAAAAAAAAAAAAAAAAAAAAAAAAAAAAAAAAAAAAAAAAAAAAAAAAAAAAAAAAAAAAAAAAAAAAAAAAAAAAAAAAAAAAAAAAAAAAAAAAAAAAAAAAAAAAAAAAAAAAAAAAAAAAAAAAAAAAAAAAAAAAAAAAAAAAAAAAAAAAAAAAAAAAAAAAAAAAAAAAAAAAAAAAAAAAAAAAAAAAAAAAAAAAAAAAAAAAAAAAAAAAAAAAAAAAAAAAAAAAAAAAAAAAAAAAAAAAAAAAAAAAAAAAAAAAAAAAAAAAAAAAAAAAAAAAAAAAAAAAAAAAAAAAAAAAAAAAAAAAAAAAAAAAAAAAAAAAAAAAAAAAAAAAAAAAAAAAAAAAAAAAAAAAAAAAAAAAAAAAAAAAAAAAAAAAAAAAAAAAAAAAAAAAAAAAAAAAAAAAAAAAAAAAAAAAAAAAAAAAAAAAAAAAAAAAAAAAAAAAAAAAAAAAAAAAAAAAAAAAAAAAAAAAAAAAAAAAAAAAAAAAAAAAAAAAAAAAAAAAAAAAAAAAAAAAAAAAAAAAAAAAAAAAAAAAAAAAAAAAAAAAAAAAAAAAAAAAAAAAAAAAAAAAAAAAAAAAAAAAAAAAAAAAAAAAAAAAAAAAAAAAAAAAAAAAAAAAAAAAAAAAAAAAAAAAAAAAAAAAAAAAAAAAAAAAAAAAAAAAAAAAAAAAAAAAAAAAAAAAAAAAAAAAAAAAAAAAAAAAAAAAAAAAAAAAAAAAAAAAAAAAAAAAAAAAAAAAAAACTTCTGAGTTCTGTAATTTGGTAATTTAGAGAGCTTAACTATACTCTATCTACGGCTATGGTTTGACAAACCCGAAGTAGTTTGCAACCAAGCTTTTCCAGGAAACCAGTAAGTGGAGTATGTGTGTGCCTTCGGGCCTACATCACAACGTAGTAGGTTTATACTTATTTGAATATTTTCTGTATGTCATGTATCATGTTTTGGGAAAGAACACGAAAATGAATTTACATGTAATGACATGGTAAGGCATGAACTGTAACGACCCCGATGGGATCGCCACGTAAACATGACAATCGTAATCATTTACTTCTTAATTTCTACACCTGTTCATTATTAGTATTCCTCTCTTTTTTTTTTTTTTTTTTTTTTTTTTTTTTTTTTTTTTTTTTTTTTTTTTTTTTTTTTTTTTTTTTTTTTTTTTTTTTTTTTTTTTTTTTTTTTTTTTTTTTTTTTTTTTTTTTTTTTTTTTTTTTTTTTTTTTTTTTTTTTTTTTTTTTTTTTTTTTTTTTTTTTTTTTTTTTTTTTTTTTTTTTTTTTTTTTTTTTTTTTTTTTTTTTTTTTTTTTTTTTTTTTTTTTTTTTTTTTTTTTTTTTTTTTTTTTTTTTTTTTTTTTTTTTTTTTTTTTTTTTTTTTTTTTTTTTTTTTTTTTTTTTTTTTTTTTTTTTTTTTTTTTTTTTTTTTTTTTTTTTTTTTTTTTTTTTTTTTTTTTTTTTTTTTTTTTTTTTTTTTTTTTTTTTTTTTTTTTTTTTTTTTTTTTTTTTTTTTTTTTTTTTTTTTTTTTTTTTTTTTTTTTTTTTTTTTTTTTTTTTTTTTTTTTTTTTTTTTTTTTTTTTTTTTTTTTTTTTTTTTTTTTTTTTTTTTTTTTTTTTTTTTTTTTTTTTTTTTTTTTTTTTTTTTTTTTTTTTTTTTTTTTTTTTTTTTTTTTTTTTTTTTTTTTTTTTTTTTTTTTTTTTTTTTTTTTTTTTTTTTTTTTTTTTTTTTTTTTTTTTTTTTTTTTTTTTTTTTTTTTTTTTTTTTTTTTTTTTTTTTTTTTTTTTTTTTTTTTTTTTTTTTTTTTTTTTTTTTTTTTTTTTTTTTTTTTTTTTTTTTTTTTTTTTTTTTTTTTTTTTTTTTTTTTTTTTTTTTTTTTTTTTTTTTTTTTTTTTTTTTTTTTTTTTTTTTTTTTTTTTTTTTTTTTTTTTTTTTTTTTTTTTTTTTTTTTTTTTTTTTTTTTTTTTTTTTTTTTTTTTTTTTTTTTTTTTTTTTTTTTTTTTTTTTTTTTTTTTTTTTTTTTTTTTTTTTTTTTTTTTTTTTTTTTTTTTTTTTTTTTTTTTTTTTTTTTTTTTTTTTTTTTTTTTTTTTTTTTTTTTTTTTTTTTTTTTTTTTTTTTTTTTTTTTTTTTTTTTTTTTTTTTTTTTTTTTTTTTTTTTTTTTTTTTTTTTTTTTTTTTTTTTTTTTTTTTTTTTTTTTTTTTTTTTTTTTTTTTTTTTTTTTTTTTTTTTTTTTTTTTTTTTTTTTTTTTTTTTTTTTTTTTTTTTTTTTTTTTTTTTTTTTTTTTTTTTTTTTTTTTTTTTTTTTTTTTTTTTTTTTTTTTTTTTTTTTTTTTTTTTTTTTTTTTTTTTTTTTTTTTTTTTTTTTTTTTTTTTTTTTTTTTTTTTTTTTTTTTTTTTTTTTTTTTTTTTTTTTTTTTTTTTTTTTTTTTTTTTTTTTTTTTTTTTTTTTTTTTTTTTTTTTTTTTTTTTTTTTTTTTTTTTTTTTTTTTTTTTTTTTTTTTTTTTTTTTTTTTTTTTTTTTTTTTTTTTTTTTTTTTTTTTTTTTTTTTTTTTTTTTTTTTTTTTTTTTTTTTTTTTTTTTTTTTTTTTTTTTTTTTTTTTTTTTTTTTTTTTTTTTTTTTTTTTTTTTTTTTTTTTTTTTTTTTTTTTTTTTTTTTTTTTTTTTTTTTTTTTTTTTTTTTTTTTTTTTTTTTTTTTTTTTTTTTTTTTTTTTTTTTTTTTTTTTTTTTTTTTTTTTTACACTTCATCCACCGGGCGCTAGACGACAAAAAACACTCACATCATCCGATAGACTTAATCTTCACAGACTTCAAATTTCGATGACTTAACATTCATACGTATAGAAAATTAGAGACTCGTTCAGAATAAACGTAGCGGAAGACTTAAGCAAAACAGACCGTTCGATAATCCCTTAAAATTAATTCCAGACTCAGAAGTTGACTCAGACAATACTAACACTATCCTACATAATTCCAGTTCTTGTATTCTTACTGACATAAGGAAGCAATAACCAGGGTTCATAATCGCCTCTCCAGTCCTGCACTGTCACATTGAGCATCCTCCAGCAACCAGCTTTAAATATCCTCTTTGAAATTAGTATCTTCACCTGTAGTCTCTTCGCCTACAACATAAGGTTTAACTATAAGCCTAATGCTTAGTAAGGAATGCATGGTGACAGACATACATGAATGAACAAATTAAAGAAACATAAGTTCGTAAATCTTTCTTCATTCATGCTCATTTTCATCATTTACATAGCATGTATTAAGGGAGGAAACGAGGGAGAAAGACAGGGCACATAGTCACTTGCCAGTCGGGCAATCATAGTAACGACTAGCTCGGCCTCCACCAGTGGGAGAATTCACGAGCCATACATATCATCGACTCGGCCTCCACCAGTGGGAGAATTCACGAGCCATACATATCATCGACTCGGCCTCCACCAGTGGGAGAATTCACGAGCCATACATATCATCGACTCGGCCTCCACCAGTGGGAGAATTCACGAGCCATACATATCATCGACTCGGCCTCCACCAGTGGGAGAATTCACGAGCCATACATATCATCGACTCGGCCTCCACCAGTGGGAGAATTCACGAGCCATACATATCATCGACTCGGCCTCCACCAGTGGGAGAATTCACGAGCCATACATATCATCGACTCGGCCTCCACCAGTGGGAGAATTCACGAGCCATACATATCATCGACTCGGCCTCCACCAGTGGGAGAATTCACGAGCCATACATATCATCGACTCGGCCTCCACCAGTGGGAGAATTCACGAGCCATACATATCATCGACTCGGCCTCCACCAGTGGGAGAATTCACGAGCCATACATATCATCGACTCGGCCTCCACCAGTGGGAGAATTCACGAGCCATACATATCATCGACTCGGCCTCCACCAGTGGGAGAATTCACGAGCCATACATATCATCGACTCGGCCTCCACCAGTGGGAGAATTCACGAGCCATACATATCATCGACTCGGCCTCCACCAGTGGGAGAATTCACGAGCCATACATATCATCGACTCGGCCTCCACCAGTGGGAGAATTCACGAGCCATACATATCATCGACTCGGCCTCCACCAGTGGGAGAATTCACGAGCCATACATATCATCGACTCGGCCTCCACCAGTGGGAGAATTCACGAGCCATACATATCATCGACTCGGCCTCCACCAGTGGGAGAATTCACGAGCCATACATATCATCGACTCGGCCTCCACCAGTGGGAGAATTCACGAGCCATACATATCATCGACTCGGCCTCCACCAGTGGGAGAATTCACGAGCCATACATATCATCGACTCGGCCTCCACCAGTGGGAGAATTCACGAGCCATACATATCATCGACTCGGCCTCCACCAGTGGGAGAATTCACGAGCCATACATATCATCGACTCGGCCTCCACCAGTGGGAGAATTCACGAGCCATACATATCATCGACTCGGCCTCCACCAGTGGGAGAATTCACGAGCCATACATATCATCGACTCGGCCTCCACCAGTGGGAGAATTCACGAGCCATACATATCATCGACTCGGCCTCCACCAGTGGGAGAATTCACGAGCCATACATATCATCGACTCGGCCTCCACCAGTGGGAGAATTCACGAGCCATACATATCATCGACTCGGCCTCCACCAGTGGGAGAATTCACGAGCCATACATATCATCGACTCGGCCTCCACCAGTGGGAGAATTCACGAGCCATACATATCATCGACTCGGCCTCCACCAGTGGGAGAATTCACGAGCCATACATATCATCGACTCGGCCTCCACCAGTGGGAGAATTCACGAGCCATACATATCATCGACTCGGCCTCCACCAGTGGGAGAATTCACGAGCCATACATATCATCGACTCGGCCTCCACCAGTGGGAGAATTCACGAGCCATACATATCATCGACTCGGCCTCCACCAGTGGGAGAATTCACGAGCCATACATATCATCGACTCGGCCTCCACCAGTGGGAGAATTCACGAGCCATACATATCATCGACTCGGCCTCCACCAGTGGGAGAATTCACGAGCCATACATACATTTGTTTTCATGTTCTTAACTTAATCATAAACGAGCATATAATGCATGGACACGAATTTTCACAGAGGAATGTCATACAGTATGAACGAGTAAAACATCATGTAACTTAACATCTTCCTACCCAATTACTTCATATCATGGCAAACTACTAGTCATAATCATCAGATAAACATTTCAACAATTTTTCCTAGTATCCTTATGGTGTAGGGCCCGAGTGGCCAGAAATCCTAATACATCCACTTACCTGGTCTCCTAGCAATCTGAACCTTTTCTCTTCAACTTCTTCACCTAAAACATGTGCATTACAGTAGTTAAATCAAATCCTAAAACTCTACTCATAAATCATCCTAGGATCTATTAGTTAAAGTCATTCCGAGTTTCCTAGTCTAATACTCAGTGTAGACTGAAATCCCAAAAACAAGACCGACAGATTCGACTATTGATTAATCTAAAATGTCCAGAATCGATTCGGGAAATAACACTACAACTCTCAGATTTTAGATATCCTTATTATTAGTCGGCCATTAGAAAGGTCCAAAACTACAATGCCAAGCAGAAAGGCAGGGCTAATCAACTGACAGATAACTACATTGACAAACTCATACCTCGGGCGTAGAGTATCCAGGAAATGGCGGGGAAAACCGGTCGTCGAAGGGAGATTGCTTGCAGGCAGGGTGCTAGCTCGGGGAAGGAGAAATCGCCGAGAGTAGAAGATGTTAGCTACAGTGGCTTGAGTGAAATTTAAAACTTTTCCTTTTTCTTTATATACTGATCTCAACTTCCAATATTACAATATTGCCACTCAACCTAGTTTAAAACCCACATGTAAATAATAAACTTGTCATAAAATTCTAAACTGCGAAGATTAATATTCATGACCGTAATATAGTTAGGAAAATTACCTAGTCGTATCTCGGGTGTTACATCCACCCCTCCTTAAACAAAATTTCGTCCTCGAAAATTGCTCAAACAAATAACTCCGGATGTTTGGTCTAGCATGTCTTGCTGTCGCTCCCATGTGGCTTCTTCAATACCGTGGTTCGTCCATAAAACTTTCACCAATGGAATTTCTTATTCCTCAGAGTCTTAACTGCATATTCCAATATTGTACCGATTTCTCTTCATATGCCAGTGTCGCTCCAATTCAATGCCTGTTGGTTGAATAACTTGTGTCGGATCTCGTATGCATTTCCTTAGCATTGACACATGGAAGACATTATGAACTTTATCCAATGATGGAGGCAATTGCAGTCTGTAAGCTGTACCACCAATTCTAGCCAAGACAGGGAAGGGTCCAATAAACCGTGGAGTGAGCTTTCCTTTCTTGCCAAATCTTAGGACTCCTTTAAATGGTGAAATCTTTAAGAACACCTCATCACCGACTGCAAACTCAAGATCCCTCCTTCTTCGATCAGCATAACTCTTCTGTCGACTTTGCGCCGTCATCATCCTTTTCTTGATAACAGAAATCTTATCCGACATCTGCTGCAGAATATCGGGTCCAAGAAGTTTTGCTTCACCAACCTCATCCCAATACAGAGGTGATCTACATTTCCTACCATACAACGCCTCATAAGGTGCCATACCTATGGTGGACTGGTAACTATTGTTGTAAGAAAATTTAACCAAAGGTAGATGTCTGCTCCAAGTCGTCTGAAAGTCCAACACACATGCTCTCAACATATCCTCAAGTATCTAAATAGTCCTCTCTGATTGGCCATCTGTCTGTGGGTGAAAAGTAGTGCTGAAGGATAACTTTGTACCTAATGTGCCCTGTAAACTTTGCCAAAACCTCGAGGTGAATCTAGGATCACGATCAGAGACAATAGATGCAGGAATCCCATGCAACCTAATAACTTCTTGTACATAAAGATCAGCAAGCTGGTCCATCGAGTAGGTTGTCCTTACTGGTAAGAAATGGGCCGATTTCGTCAGTCTATCAATCACAACCCAAATACTATCATGTCCTTTAGTTGTCTTAAGGAATCCTACAACGAAATCCATAGCTATGTGTTCCCACTTCCACTCGGGGATAGGCAGAGGTTGAAGGGTACCTCCTGGACGTTGGTGCTCGGCTTTAACCTGTTGGCAAACCAAACATGACTCTACATACTTAGCAACATCTCTCTTTAAGTTTGGCCACCAATAGAGTAACTTCAGGTCTCGATACATCTTGGTGCTTCCAGGATGCATAGAAAAGGGAGACGAGTGCACCTCGGCTAAGATTATCTTACGTAATTCTTCATCATTAGGGACATACCATCTATTTTTAAACCTGAGGATCCCATCCTTGGAAAGACTAAACTCGGTGGTGTGTTCTTCACCTTGCTCATCATACTGTTATTCTCCTCAGAGTCCTTCTGTTGTGCTTCTTTGATCTTTTCAAAAACCATCGGTTGAATGGTCAAATCGGCAAGTAAGGTTGATAACTTTGGAACTATCTCCAACTCAAACCTCTGAACTTCTGTCCTCAAAGGTATAGACATAGTTGATACGGCGGGTTGCATTGTTGTTGACATCCTGCTTAATGCGTCAGCTACAGAGTTAGCCTTACCCGGGTGATACTTGATCTCAAAGTCGTAATCCTTAACAAATTCCAACCAACGCCTCTGCCTCATGTTCAATTCTTTTTGTGTAAAGAGATACTTCAGACTTTTATGGTCAGAAAACACTCACACTGCTGTCCATATAAGTAGTGCCTCCATATCTTCAAAGCAAAAACGACAGCGGTTAATTCTAAATCATGGGTGGGTAGTTCTGTTCGTAACTCTTTAGCTGCCTAGAGGCATACGCTACAACTTTACCTTCTTGCATCAAAACACAGCCCAACCCAACTTTAGATGCATCACAGTATACGCTAAACTTTCCTTCTTCGGTTGGAATGGTCAATACCGGGGCTGTTGTTAACTTCACCTTCAATGTCTAGAAGCTATTCTCACAAGCTTCGGTCCAAGAATATTTATTGTCCTTCTTTGTCAAATTCGTCAGGGGCTTAGCTATCAGAGAGAATCCTTTGATGAACTTTCTGTAATAGCCTGCCAATCCAAGGAAACTGCGGACTTCACTGGCATTCTTTGGTTGTGGCCAATCCTCTACTGCCTGAATTTTAATTGGGTCCACTGATATTCCATTAGCAGAAACTACATGTCCAAGAAAATTGACCTTGTCCAACCAAAATTCACACTTAGACAATTTGGCATAAAGCTGGTGCTCCTTCAATGTTGTCAAAACTACTCTTAAATGTTCTGCATGGTCAGCTTCAGTCCGTGAGTAATCAGGATATCATCTATAAACACAATTACAAATTTGTCCAAGTACTCCCGAAACACTCGATTCATTAAGTCCATAAAGGCTGCAGGTGCATTGGTCAGTCCAAATGACATGACCAGAATTCATAGTGTCCATAACGGGTTCTGAAGACTGTCTTTGGTATATCTCCTTCCTTAACCTTCAGTTGGTAATAACCCGAACGTAAATCTATTTTCGAAAACACCTTAGCTCCTTGCAATTGGTCAAACAAATCATCAATCCGAGGTAAGGGGTACTTATTCTTAATTGTCAACTTATTTAGTTCCCTGTAGTCTATGCACATTCTAAGGGAACCATCCTTCTTCTTGACAAATAAGACAGGTGCACCCCAAGGGGAACTACTAGGGCGTATAAACCCTTTGTCTACTAATTCCTGTAGTTGGATCCTTTAACTCCTTTAGTTCTACAGGCGCCATACGGTAAGGGTTCTTAGATACCGGTAATGCCTCGAGATATGTATCAATTACAAACTCTACTTCTCTATTAGGTGGTAATCCTGGCAAGTCATCCAGAAATGCCTCAGGGAACTCTCTGACTATGGGGATATCTTGTAACTCTATCTTATTCTTCACCCGTAACATCCATTATGCTAGCTAAGTAACTCTCACAACCATTTTTCAGTAACCGGTAAATTTCTAGTGAGGATATAATCGGTATTTTGCTTATCTTAGGAATAGCTTGGAAGGAATAATGATCACAATTTGGGGGTCGAAAATCAACCATTCCAGATCTGCAACTTATTGTGGCATAATGCCTAAATAACCAATTCATTCCTAATATCACCTCATACCCTTTCATGTCAATTACAATCAGTTCTACATATAGTTTCTTACTTCCTAAGGACACAACATCACCTTTAACAATCTGTTCGGAATGTAGTGATTTCCCTGATGGTAACATAACACTAAATGACCTTTCAGCTGGTAAAGATCCTATGTTATGATTGCATACAAACAAGGTTGATATAAACGAGTGTGTGGCTCCTGTATCTATAAGCGTGTAAGCAGCAAAACCACAGATCATAATGGTACCTGTTATGACTGTATGCGGCACTGTATCCTCATCTTCCAACATGGCATAAACTCTGGGTACTACTCTTGCACGGTTCGGGTCTGGCGGCATGGGGCAGTCTCTGACTAGGTGTCCAGCCTTATCACACCTGAAACAGCGGCCAGAAAGCAACTTGCACTCACCAGGATGGTTCTTCTGACAAGTGGGGGCATAGGGGTGCCAGAGGTCTCTTTCCTTTTCCCTGGTCATCAGTTGAATTGAAGGGTCTCTTTATTCCTTGTTTGTTGCTGTGTCTCCTGTTCTGTTGCGGCTGCCACCTTTGTTCTGACGTGGTGGCGGCTGAGTGTCCTTTGTGGGTTCCTTGGCTGCTCGCGCTGTGCATATGCTGTCATCTCTGCCTCTTCAGCTCCAAGGGCTTAGCCGTCACTTCACCATAAGGTACATTGTGTATCCCAGCAGTCTTCACTTTCATGTACAGACTTGGCTTCAGTCATTGAACAAATTGGTAATCTTGTCCACTCATCCTCAATCATACGGGAGCAAACCGTGATAAAGCATCAAACTTGCATATGTAATCCGTCACAGAGCCAGTTTATTCGTAGATTCATGAACTCCTTCTTCTTGGTTGCCCGAACAGTCCTATTGAAGTACTTGTCAAAGAAGGCAGTCTTGAACATCTCCAGGTCATAGCTTCGGCATTAGCGGTGTTCTGGATCGAGTCCACCATGCCTCGCACTTAACTCCAAATGAAAGACAGCATAGGTGACCTTATTCCCTTCATCAACCTTTGCATACTTAAACATGTCTTCTATCTTCGAATCCACTCTTCAGCATGAATAGGATCTGAACATATCCATTAAACACCGGGGGGTCGAAGCCGGTGAAAACCTCACCCCCATGATTATGAGTTGCATTAGTACTGGAGTTTCCTTGTTCCTCTCTAGCCAGTCATCAGTCGTTCTATCTGGTGAGATTGGCGCATGACCACGCGGTCAACTGAGCGATAGCATTGCGAAGCCTCATTGGTCTCTCTCTGTTGACCTCTAACCATTTGGGGATTCCTAGACAAATCATTACAAATATATCTTAACTTATGACATATACTGAAATTCATAAATACTACAGTCGCTGAAGTGTGCTCATGTGACAGTCAGTGCTGGAAGGCAGTCTACAGAATCGATTTTAGAACCCAGTTTTTCTCTGATACCATAATTGTAACGACCCCGATGGGATCGCCACGTAAACATGACAATCGTAATCATTTACTTCTTAATTTCTACACCTGTTCATTATTAGTATTCCTCTCTTTTTTTTTTTTTTTTTTTTTTTTTTTTTTTTTTTTTTTTTTTTTTTTTTTTTTTTTTTTTTTTTTTTTTTTTTTTTTTTTTTTTTTTTTTTTTTTTTTTTTTTTTTTTTTTTTTTTTTTTTTTTTTTTTTTTTTTTTTTTTTTTTTTTTTTTTTTTTTTTTTTTTTTTTTTTTTTTTTTTTTTTTTTTTTTTTTTTTTTTTTTTTTTTTTTTTTTTTTTTTTTTTTTTTTTTTTTTTTTTTTTTTTTTTTTTTTTTTTTTTTTTTTTTTTTTTTTTTTTTTTTTTTTTTTTTTTTTTTTTTTTTTTTTTTTTTTTTTTTTTTTTTTTTTTTTTTTTTTTTTTTTTTTTTTTTTTTTTTTTTTTTTTTTTTTTTTTTTTTTTTTTTTTTTTTTTTTTTTTTTTTTTTTTTTTTTTTTTTTTTTTTTTTTTTTTTTTTTTTTTTTTTTTTTTTTTTTTTTTTTTTTTTTTTTTTTTTTTTTTTTTTTTTTTTTTTTTTTTTTTTTTTTTTTTTTTTTTTTTTTTTTTTTTTTTTTTTTTTTTTTTTTTTTTTTTTTTTTTTTTTTTTTTTTTTTTTTTTTTTTTTTTTTTTTTTTTTTTTTTTTTTTTTTTTTTTTTTTTTTTTTTTTTTTTTTTTTTTTTTTTTTTTTTTTTTTTTTTTTTTTTTTTTTTTTTTTTTTTTTTTTTTTTTTTTTTTTTTTTTTTTTTTTTTTTTTTTTTTTTTTTTTTTTTTTTTTTTTTTTTTTTTTTTTTTTTTTTTTTTTTTTTTTTTTTTTTTTTTTTTTTTTTTTTTTTTTTTTTTTTTTTTTTTTTTTTTTTTTTTTTTTTTTTTTTTTTTTTTTTTTTTTTTTTTTTTTTTTTTTTTTTTTTTTTTTTTTTTTTTTTTTTTTTTTTTTTTTTTTTTTTTTTTTTTTTTTTTTTTTTTTTTTTTTTTTTTTTTTTTTTTTTTTTTTTTTTTTTTTTTTTTTTTTTTTTTTTTTTTTTTTTTTTTTTTTTTTTTTTTTTTTTTTTTTTTTTTTTTTTTTTTTTTTTTTTTTTTTTTTTTTTTTTTTTTTTTTTTTTTTTTTTTTTTTTTTTTTTTTTTTTTTTTTTTTTTTTTTTTTTTTTTTTTTTTTTTTTTTTTTTTTTTTTTTTTTTTTTTTTTTTTTTTTTTTTTTTTTTTTTTTTTTTTTTTTTTTTTTTTTTTTTTTTTTTTTTTTTTTTTTTTTTTTTTTTTTTTTTTTTTTTTTTTTTTTTTTTTTTTTTTTTTTTTTTTTTTTTTTTTTTTTTTTTTTTTTTTTTTTTTTTTTTTTTTTTTTTTTTTTTTTTTTTTTTTTTTTTTTTTTTTTTTTTTTTTTTTTTTTTTTTTTTTTTTTTTTTTTTTTTTTTTTTTTTTTTTTTTTTTTTTTTTTTTTTTTTTTTTTTTTTTTTTTTTTTTTTTTTTTTTTTTTTTTTTTTTTTTTTTTTTTTTTTTTAACTACACTTCCTCCACCGGTCACTAGACGACAAAATAACACTCACATCATCCGGTGAAGAAAATACACTTCATCCACCGGGCGCTAGACGACAAAATAACACTCACATCGCCCGGTATTGTAAATACCCGCATCATCCGGTGAAGAAAATACACTTCATCCACCGGGCGCTAGACGACAAAATAACACTCACATCGCCCGGTATTGTAAATACCCGCATCATCCGGTGAAGAAAATACACTTCATCCACCGGGCGCTAGACGACAAAATAACACTCACATCATCCGGTGAAGAAAATACACTTCATCCACCGGGCGCTAGACGACAAAATAACACTCACATCGCCCGGTATTGTAAATACCCGCATCATCCGGTGAAGAAAATACACTTCATCCACCGGGCGCTAGACGACAAAATAACACTCACATCATCCGGTGAAGAAAATACACTTCATCCACCGGGCGCTAGACGACAAAATAACACTCACATCATCCGGTGAAGAAAATACACTTCATCCACCGGGCGCTAGACGACAAAATAACACTCACATCGCCCGGTATTGTAAATACCCGCATCATCCGGTGAAGAAAATACACTTCATCCACCGGGCGCTAGACGACAAAATAACACTCACATCATCCGGTGAAGAAAATACACTTCATCCACCGGGCGCTAGACGACAAAATAACACTCACATCATCCGGTGAAGAAAATACACTTCATCCACCGGGCGCTAGACGACAAAATAACACTCACATCATCCGGTGAAGAAAATACACTTCATCCACCGGGCGCTAGACGACAAAATAACACTCACATCATCCGGTGAAGAAAATACACTTCATCCACCGGGCGCTAGACGACAAAATAACACTCACATCATCCGGTGAAGAAAATACACTTCATCCACCGGGCGCTAGACGACAAAATAACACTCACATCGCCCGGTATTGTAAATACCCGCATCATCCGGTGAAGAAAATACACTTCATCCACCGGGCGCTAGACGACAAAATAACACTCACATCATCCGGTGAAGAAAATACACTTCATCCACCGGGCGCTAGACGACAAAATAACACTCACATCATCCGGTGAAGAAAATACACTTCATCCACCGGGCGCTAGACGACAAAATAACACTCACATCGCCCGGTATTGTAAATACCCGCATCATCCGGTGAAGAAAATACACTTCATCCACCGGGCGCTAGACGACAAAATAACACTCACATCGCCCGGTATTGTAAATACCCGCATCATCCGGTGAAGAAAATACACTTCATCCACCGGGCGCTAGACGACAAAATAACACTCACATCATCCGGTGAAGAAAATACACTTCATCCACCGGGCGCTAGACGACAAAATAACACTCACATCATCCGGTGAAGAAAATACACTTCATCCACCGGGCGCTAGACGACAAAATAACACTCACATCATCCGGTGAAGAAAATACACTTCATCCACCGGGCGCTAGACGACAAAATAACACTCACATCATCCGGTGAAGAAAATACACTTCATCCACCGGGCGCTAGACGACAAAATAACACTCACATCGCCCGGTATTGTAAATACCCGCATCATCCGGTGAAGAAAATACACTTCATCCACCGGGCGCTAGACGACAAAATAACACTCACATCGCCCGGTATTGTAAATACCCGCATCATCCGGTGAAGAAAATACACTTCATCCACCGGGCGCTAGACGACAAAATAACACTCACATCGCCCGGTATTGTAAATACCCGCATCATCCGGTGAAGAAAATACACTTCATCCACCGGGCGCTAGACGACAAAATAACACTCACATCATCCGGTGAAGAAAATACACTTCATCCACCGGGCGCTAGACGACAAAATAACACTCACATCATCCGGTGAAGAAAATACACTTCATCCACCGGGCGCTAGACGACAAAATAACATCGACTCGGCCTCCACCAGTGGGAGAATTCACGAGCCATACATATCATCGACTCGGCCTCCACCAGTGGGAGAATTCACGAGCCATACATATCATCGACTCGGCCTCCACCAGTGGGAGAATTCACGAGCCATACATATCATCGACTCGGCCTCCACCAGTGGGAGAATTCACGAGCCATACATATCATCGACTCGGCCTCCACCAGTGGGAGAATTCACGAGCCATACATATCATCGACTCGGCCTCCACCAGTGGGAGAATTCACGAGCCATACATATCATCGACTCGGCCTCCACCAGTGGGAGAATTCACGAGCCATACATATCATCGACTCGGCCTCCACCAGTGGGAGAATTCACGAGCCATACATATCATCGACTCGGCCTCCACCAGTGGGAGAATTCACGAGCCATACATATCATCGACTCGGCCTCCACCAGTGGGAGAATTCACGAGCCATACATATCATCGACTCGGCCTCCACCAGTGGGAGAATTCACGAGCCATACATATCATCGACTCGGCCTCCACCAGTGGGAGAATTCACGAGCCATACATATCATCGACTCGGCCTCCACCAGTGGGAGAATTCACGAGCCATACATATCATCGACTCGGCCTCCACCAGTGGGAGAATTCACGAGCCATACATATCATCGACTCGGCCTCCACCAGTGGGAGAATTCACGAGCCATACATATCATCGACTCGGCCTCCACCAGTGGGAGAATTCACGAGCCATACATATCATCGACTCGGCCTCCACCAGTGGGAGAATTCACGAGCCATACATATCATCGACTCGGCCTCCACCAGTGGGAGAATTCACGAGCCATACATATCATCGACTCGGCCTCCACCAGTGGGAGAATTCACGAGCCATACATATCATCGACTCGGCCTCCACCAGTGGGAGAATTCACGAGCCATACATATCATCGACTCGGCCTCCACCAGTGGGAGAATTCACGAGCCATACATATCATCGACTCGGCCTCCACCAGTGGGAGAATTCACGAGCCATACATATCATCGACTCGGCCTCCACCAGTGGGAGAATTCACGAGCCATACATATCATCGACTCGGCCTCCACCAGTGGGAGAATTCACGAGCCATACATATCATCGACTCGGCCTCCACCAGTGGGAGAATTCACGAGCCATACATATCATCGACTCGGCCTCCACCAGTGGGAGAATTCACGAGCCATACATATCATCGACTCGGCCTCCACCAGTGGGAGAATTCACGAGCCATACATATCATCGACTCGGCCTCCACCAGTGGGAGAATTCACGAGCCATACATATCATCGACTCGGCCTCCACCAGTGGGAGAATTCACGAGCCATACATATCATCGACTCGGCCTCCACCAGTGGGAGAATTCACGAGCCATACATATCATCGACTCGGCCTCCACCAGTGGGAGAATTCACGAGCCATACATATCATCGACTCGGCCTCCACCAGTGGGAGAATTCACGAGCCATACATATCATCGACTCGGCCTCCACCAGTGGGAGAATTCACGAGCCATACATATCATCGACTCGGCCTCCACCAGTGGGAGAATTCACGAGCCATACATATCATCGACTCGGCCTCCACCAGTGGGAGAATTCACGAGCCATACATATCATCGACTCGGCCTCCACCAGTGGGAGAATTCACGAGCCATACATATCATCGACTCGGCCTCCACCAGTGGGAGAATTCACGAGCCATACATATCATCGACTCGGCCTCCACCAGTGGGAGAATTCACGAGCCATACATATCATCGACTCGGCCTCCACCAGTGGGAGAATTCACGAGCCATACATATCATCGACTCGGCCTCCACCAGTGGGAGAATTCACGAGCCATACATATCATCGACTCGGCCTCCACCAGTGGGAGAATTCACGAGCCATACATATCATCGACTCGGCCTCCACCAGTGGGAGAATTCACGAGCCATACATATCATCGACTCGGCCTCCACCAGTGGGAGAATTCACGAGCCATACATATCATCGACTCGGCCTCCACCAGTGGGAGAATTCACGAGCCATACATATCATCGACTCGGCCTCCACCAGTGGGAGAATTCACGAGCCATACATATCATCGACTCGGCCTCCACCAGTGGGAGAATTCACGAGCCATACATATCATCGACTCGGCCTCCACCAGTGGGAGAATTCACGAGCCATACATATCATCGACTCGGCCTCCACCAGTGGGAGAATTCACGAGCCATACATATCATCGACTCGGCCTCCACCAGTGGGAGAATTCACGAGCCATACATATCATCGACTCGGCCTCCACCAGTGGGAGAATTCAAATCGAGAAGTAACGCTCAATTTCCCTTTTTAACCCTATAGCGGTTTAATTCGTAAAAATAGTAAATTAAATCCGTTTGACGAGTGGAAGTTTTATTGGAGCCCTAGAAATGAATCGGAATCATAGGCGAAATAAGGAGTTTGGAGAAACCGAAATGAGAGACAAAATAACGAAATAGATAACGAAATAATAGAAAATCAAATGAGGCACATGGTAATGATAATTATTCAATAATAAAAAGAAACCTTCCCCCATCTAATTCTCTCCATTTCAACGAAGCTCCAGAGAGCTTCTCTTTGCTCTCCACGGCGACGAGCTTCAATCGGCCGATTCCTCCACTCCGATCATCAATCATTCTTCACGTTTTCTCTTCCCCTCACGATTCTAGGTAAGTCTCTAGCGTTTTCGGCCTTTAGTTCTTGAATTTTAGAGATTTAAACGTTTAGGGTTTCATATGGATTTCGTAAAAATAGCCGGGTTTTGTTAGAATAGGTTATTTGTCGCTTTATTGATGATTATTGAGCATTATTGGATGGATTGGTTGAATATTGGTTGATGATTTAAATGTACAAAAACTGGAAAATGTAGGGCAGCTTCGGTGTTTGATTTTCTGCCATTCTTCGTGTTTGGCTTTTGATAAATGAGTTTCACCGTTTGAAAGTAGACATTCTAAGGAGCTCGTAGCCGCTTGAATCATCGAATTTGGACATATATTCAATTTATTACAAATTTTTGAGGTTGGACAAAAAGTTACGATTTAAAAACTGGGCAGTTTCAGTTTTCTTGAAAACTGACCTATCTCTTGGTTCTAATTGGTTAAATGGCTTGTATCATTGGATAGGGGACTCTTAGAGGAGTCCATAGCAATTTGAACCACTCGATTTCATTAAGAATTGATTTAGTTATGAATTTTGGAAGTTGTTGTGTAAAACTGGAGAGTTACCGCGGTCAGTTCGGTTTTGGTCTTTTTGTCTCGATTCTGTTTTATTTTGGATAAATGCTTGATTCCATGTTAAAATAGACATAATGAGGTTTTCAAAACATGTGAATCATTGAAAACGGATAAGAGTTGAGGGAGTTATTGAGGTTTAAGGTTAAGCCAATTTTAAAGGAAAAGTCCGAGAATATTGAAGAAAATTGTTGAGTTTTGTTAGTTGAATGTACTTCGAGCTGTTTAGTAGTTGAATTAAATTATTAGTGCGAATGTGACTGAAAACTAATTGGCTTGGAATATTAGGTTGAGGTATAAGGTTTTATTCAATACCTTGGTTATATTTTTGGTTTCAAGTTGGAGGTTTACTATGCTGAATTGGTTTGTTTTGAGTTAAATTGCCTTGTTGCTAGTTAGACGAAGGAAAGTTGTGCAATTCAGAGATTTTGAATTGATGCTTGAGGTTTATATTGTGAACTTGTATTTATTAATATTAGGTGGTTAAATTGACGAGATTAAAGCATTTTGGACTCTGAGGGTGTGCAACGGACGCGAGGTAAGTTCTTGTGACTTACTGTGGCCGATTGGCCTACACCGTATGTCGGAATTTGTTGTTGAGGATTGTTGGAGCTTTGTTTGTTTAATTGCTTTGCTTTGGTTGGGTAGATTAGGTTTAATCGTTTTATAGGATACGTGTTATGATGTTTTGATATATTGAGAGGTTTTGATGGTATTCTCGTTATGTATGTTTGTATTATGTATTGAACTGTTCATGCATCATAGTCTTCAAAATGTCATGAAAAATGAATTTACGCATTGATTCAAAGAGAAAGAATTGCATGCATGTGGCAAGTAAAGTATCATGATTAACAACATATGGAGGTCATTCGGGTGAGGTTCAGACCTGGCGTTTCGTGGTGAGCGGGTCTTCCTCCTTTCAGATGGTGTGGGTTATCTACCCGCTTGATGTGCCCTATCGATCTGAATGCAATTAGGGCCCGTTAACCTAGACTGACACGTACTGAAATGAAACGAAATGGACGGCTTTCATTGCATACATGATCATGCATTAGCATTTACGTAGAACTTACTGAGATTTTATCTCATAGGTGTCTGTATGGTGTAGGTGATTTGAGACAGGTGAGGAAGACGTCCCTACCGTCTGAAGTATGAGCACGTTGAAGAAAGATGGCCCGTGGGAGTGCGCTGGCAGTCGGAGCGTGATTTTGACCCGTGGGGACATAGGTAAATGTTTTGGGATTTGATAGATGAAAAGAAATGTATAGTTGATGTTTTAGGATGTTTGGATCTGGGTAGTAATTTGTAAAGTTTTCAATGTTTTTCAAACAGTGGGAATGTTAAACTTTTAATCGGAACCATGCGGTTCGTTTTCACAAATTGGGTTAGGTTCGATTGTGTTTTGAGTCGGTGATTAGGTCCTTAATAGCGTGTGTAATGTATGCGAGAAACGGGGTTATAGTATGGAAGTATGTTATGTGAATTGTAATGGCATGTGAAGAAGGAATGAGAAAGGAAGAGTGGGTGGTTGTGTTGTGTGTTGTGAGTGTATGAAGTGCAGGGCGTGAGAAATATAGGAGGAGGAAAAGAAGAGTGCTCTCTGGAAATTTCCAGAGAGCGTGGCGATTGCTCGCCACAGAATGGCGAGCAATCGCCACCTATTGCCTGGCGATCGCCATTGGCGATCGCTAGGCGAAATGGTAATCGCCTATTGGCGATTGCTCGCCATGAGCAATCGCCTATTGGCGATCGAATTGGCGATTGCTCGCCACCTCTTCTGCCCGCCGAACAAATAAAAAAAAAAAAAAAAAAAAAAAAAAAAAAAAAAAAAAAAAAAAAAAAAAAAAAAAAAAAAAAAAAAAAAAAAAAAAAAAAAAAAAAAAAAAAAAAAAAAAAAAAAAAAAAAAAAAAAAAAAAAAAAAAAAAAAAAAAAAAAAAAAAAAAAAAAAAAAAAAAAAAAAAAAAAAAAAAAAAAAAAAAAAAAAAAAAAAAAAAAAAAAAAAAAAAAAAAAAAAAAAAAAAAAAAAAAAAAAAAAAAAAAAAAAAAAAAAAAAAAAAAAAAAAAAAAAAAAAAAAAAAAAAAAAAAAAAAAAAAAAAAAAAAAAAAAAAAAAAAAAAAAAAAAAAAAAAAAAAAAAAAAAAAAAAAAAAAAAAAAAAAAAAAAAAAAAAAAAAAAAAAAAAAAAAAAAAAAAAAAAAAAAAAAAAAAAAAAAAAAAAAAAAAAAAAAAAAAAAAAAAAAAAAAAAAAAAAAAAAAAAAAAAAAAAAAAAAAAAAAAAAAAAAAAAAAAAAAAAAAAAAAAAAAAAAAAAAAAAAAAAAAAAAAAAAAAAAAAAAAAAAAAAAAAAAAAAAAAAAAAAAAAAAAAAAAAAAAAAAAAAAAAAAAAAAAAAAAAAAAAAAAAAAAAAAAAAAAAAAAAAAAAAAAAAAAAAAAAAAAAAAAAAAAAAAAAAAAAAAAAAAAAAAAAAAAAAAAAAAAAAAAAAAAAAAAAAAAAAAAAAAAAAAAAAAAAAAAAAAAAAAAAAAAAAAAAAAAAAAAAAAAAAAAAAAAAAAAAAAAAAAAAAAAAAAAAAAAAAAAAAAAAAAAAAAAAAAAAAAAAAAAAAAAAAAAAAAAAAAAAAAAAAAAAAAAAAAAAAAAAAAAAAAAAAAAAAAAAAAAAAAAAAAAAAAAAAAAAAAAAAAAAAAAAAAAAAAAAAAAAAAAAAAAAAAAAAAAAAAAAAAAAAAAAAAAAAAAAAAAAAAAAAAAAAAAAAAAAAAAAAAAAAAAAAAAAAAAACATCCTTCCTCAACTGTAAGTTTGTTTAAAAGCTTTCTTTGATTTAGATTTCTTAGAGGTTATTGCTTCTAACTTTTATAGTTTACAAAATGGTGCGTCGAGGGAATGATAGGGATGAGAGGGATGACACGATAGACCAGTTGAGACAATTCATTGCCCAACAGTCCCAACACTTAGAACGACAAGGCTCAGCATATAGAAAATGCAGTCTCAACAACTAGATCAACAAGCACAACATATAAATAGACAATCTCGCCAGCTTGAGGCATTGATAGACCGAGAGGGCCCTGGAACCCAAGTGGTGATTGCTCCTAGTAGCCACGGTATGGATAGGTTCATCATAGGATTTCAACCGCACTCCGTAGAGGAAGGGCCACGAAGAGGTGTTAAAAGGGCGTACGAGGGAAAGAATAGCCAGGGTAAAGGGAAACAGGCGCAAGGAACTTCCCGAAGACCTCGGTGTCCTGATTGCCAGAAAGAGCACTATGGCGCTTGTAGAGTGGGTACAGACAACTGCTACAGGTGTGGGGTGGCAGGTCACTATGCCCATAATTGTCCAAGAACGACTACCAATCAGGTGAGAGTCGCATCGAGGACAATTGCCTTGATCAGAGATGAAGAAACTGCCCATCCATCAGCTGTTTCAGGTAATGTTTTATCTTCCCTGTTAGAGAAGTGAAGGACATTAGAATGGAAAAAGGGTAGTTGGAGTGATGGCTTGAGAATAAAGGTGTAAGGGAATGGTAGAAGGTGGGAAGGAAGGGGTTCCTAGGTGAATCTCGGCGAGAAGGCAGTAAGTTAGATACAGGACGATATAGACCCTATAGAAAGAGAGTTATGCGTTGATAGGACTAGCCGACTCAACCACAAGAACTGTGCACTTAAAGTTGGTTACCACTAGATATGAGAATTAACCTTTAAATAGATAGGGACTTTACCAAGTTGACCAACCCTTGGAGATTCTAGGATAAGACTTATCAAAGAGAAGGATGAAAGCTTAGGTATAAACTAATTGAGGGGTACCCTAAATCGTCCAGGGAGAGGCTATTATGGGTTGTGGTTTTGGAGGACGTTGTGGACCAATACAAGTCGTGGACATAAGATCTGGGTGACTTCGTAGGGGTGTTCTTACCGACCAATATCGATGAAGGAAATAATGAGATGTTCTAAATTATTAGGAAACAAAGGGGTAAGATTTTAGGAATTGAGGAGATGTGGATTAAGGATATAAACTTATCTGCAACAAGTTTGCTAACAAGAAAATCGTTGGATAAATCGTTGCAAGGGAATAAAGTAGAATATTTAGAACCCTGGCTATGAGAAACGAAAGAGGGTAAACCATTTAGTAACTTCGAAGGGATCCTAGTGAGATATTGGGAATAAGTGCAGGGGTCGTTGGATTAAACGAAAGGTTAAGATTGGAAGTCTAGTATAGTATTTTAAAGTCGGGTGATTTGTGAAATTCACAACTTATCGAATAAGGAAATGGGGAATTACTCAGGAGCCATTTAAGTACACTTAGAATCGAGCCTAAGTTAGAAGAGTTTCAAGGGTTCGACTTATATTTGACAAGTCGATGCCAATGAATACATAAATGACTTAAGATTAGAATTAATAATTGAAGCGAACCAATGGCGAAACCTAAGGACTTAATAGTACATAGAGTCAATAAAAATTTAAGTTGGACAAATGAGTGTAATGTAGGTAATATTAAAAGAGTAGCGACGTTAGCACCAGTTGGACTTGTTGAAACCTTGAGGTGTTTTGATGATTTAGTTTGCAAGGTATAGCAATGGGAACCTAGTTGAGAAGCCTACACTGAAATAGTCGCCAACAATTGGCGATTTGTTCAAGAGGACATATGACCAAAGAGTACTAGAGATAAAATAGTTTATAAGAGATTATTACTAGAGAAAATGTAGAAATTTGAATTCGCATGCATTCCGACTATGAATAAAGCCGATGAATTTAAGCAGAAGTTTGGGTTATAGCCCAGGAGTTGGTAAAAATCTTTAGACGATATTGCTCTAGCTGATGTTAGGAAGTTTAAGTATAGCTATGATTTAAGAAAATAGTTAAGGAAAATCGTCAATTCAAGGCCTTGTGGTAAGTTTTGATTGAGAAAACCTAAAAATAGGACCAAACTAAATGAGTTAGAAGGTTTAACCTATGAGTGATTGAGTGAAGATCAACGCATGCGTAAATTATTTAGGTGCATGGATATGCAATGTGGTTATTCGAATTGGAGACTTAGGGATCTGATAGCACGCGATGCATAATTTGAGGCGTTGTTAGCCAAATCAAAAATAGCGAATGCGGTTAGGGGCTAATGATGCATCATCGAGTTCAGGAGCTTTGGTTCAGAACCATAGAGGTTGACCCCAAGTGTGATAGGATTAGAGTTCTTAAGGAGAGATACGAGTTTTGGAGAGATAGAAGGAAGAGGCTCGAGAGGAACGGGACGATAGTAAATTGAAGAATAAGGCCGTAAGACAAAATACAATAATATCGAGGACTATAAGTTAAGTCAAATTTTGGGGACAAAATTTCAATTAAGGTGGGTAGAATGTAACACCCGATTTTGACGGGTTTTCAGTTTTTTGTATATGGATGGCATTATCGTAAATATGTCAAATTAAGCCCGTTTTGTAAACGGGAAGTTTTATTAGAACCCTATAAATGAATTGGAGTATCTGGAGAAATAAGAGAATTTTTAGAGAGATAATGCCGATTTACGAGTTGTGATATGTCTCGTAAAATAAAGGGTATTTTTATAAATAAGTGAAATATGTCCGTTTTGCGAATCGAAAACTTTAATGGAACCCTTATGGTTAATGTGAATTTTAGAAGAAATATGGGAATTTAAGAAATTCAAATCGAGAAGTAACGCTCAATTTCCCTTTTTAACCCTATAGCGGTTTAATTCGTAAAAATAGTAAATTAAATCCGTTTGACGAGTGGAAGGTTTTATTGGAGCCCTAGAAACGAATCGGAATTATAGGCGAAATAAGGAAGTTTGGAGAAACCGAAATGAGAGACAAAATAACGAAATAGATAACGAAATAATAGAAAATCAAATGAGGGCAAAATGGTAATTGATAAGTTAATTAAATAAATAAAAAGAAACCTTCCCCCATCTAATTCTCTCCATTTCAACGAAGCTCCAGAGAGCTTCTCTTTGCTCTCCACGGCGACGAGCTTCAATCGGCCGATTCCTCCACTCCGATCATCAATCATTCTTCACGTTTTCTCTTCCCCTCACGATTCTAGGTAAGTCTCTAGCGTTTTCCGGCTTTAGCTCTTGACTTTTAGAGATTTAAACGTTTAGGGTTTCGTATGGATTTCATAAAAATAGCCGGGTTTTGTTAGAATAGGTTATTTATCACTTTATTGATGATTATTGAGCATTATTGGATGGATTGGTTGAATATTGGTTGATGATTTAAATGTACAAAAACTGGAAAATGTAGGGCAGCTTCGGTTTTTGATTTTCTGCCATTCTTCGTGTTTGGATTTTGATAAATGAGTTTCACCGTTTGAAAGTAGACATTCTAAGGAGCTCGTAGCCGCTTGAATCATCGAATTTGGACATATATTCAATTTATTACAAATTTTTGAAGTTGGACAAAAAGTTACGATTTAAAAACTGGGCAGTTTCGGTTTTCTTGAAAACTGACCTATCTCATGGTTCTAATTGGTTAAATGGCTTGTATCATTGGATAGGGGACTCTTAGAGGAGTCCATAGCAATTTGAACCACTCGATTTCATTAAGAATTGATTTAGTTATGAATTTTTGAAGTTGTTGTGTAAAAACTGGAGAGTTACCGCGGTCAGTTCGGTTTTTGGTCTTTTTGTCTCGATTCTGTTTTATTTTGGATAAATGCTTGATTCCATGTTAAAATAGACATAATGAGGTTTTCAAAACATGTTGAATCATTGAAAACGGATAAGAGTTGAGGGAGTTATTGAGGTTTAAGGTTAAGCCAATTTTAAAGGAAAAGTCCGAGAATATTGAAAGAAAATTGTTGAGTTTTGTTAGTTGAATGTACTTCGAGCTGTTTAAGTAGTTGAATTAAATTATTAGTGCGAATGTGACTGAAAACTAATTGGCTTGGAATATTAGGTTGAGGTATAAGGTTTTATTCAAATACCTTGGTTATATTTTTGGTTTCAAGTTGGAGGTTTACTATGCTGAATTGGTTTGTTTTGAGTTAAATTGCCTTGTTGCTAGTTAGACGAAGAAAGTTGTGCAATTCAGAGATTTTGAATTGATGCTTGAGGTTTATCTTGTGAACTTGTATTTATTAATATTAGGTGGTTAAATTGACGAGATTAAAGCATTTTGGACTCTGAGGGTGTGCAACGGACGCGAGGTAAGTTCTTGTGACTTACTGTGGCCGATTGGCCTACACCGTATGTCGGAATTTGTTGTTGAGGATTGTTGGAGCTTTGTTTGTTTAATTGCTTTGCTTTGGTTGGGTAGATTAGGTTTAATCGTTTTATAGGATACGTGTTATGATGTTTGATATATTGAGAGGTTTTGATGGTATTCTCGTTATGTATGTTTGTATTATGTATTGAACTGTTCATGCATCATAGTCTTCAAAATGTCATGAAAAATGAATTTACGCATTGATTTCAAAGAGAAAGAATTGCATGCATGTGGCAAGTAAAGTATCATGATTAACAACATATGGAGGTCATTCGGGTGAGGTTCAGACCTGGCGTTCTGTGGTGAGCGGGTCTTCCTCCTTTCAGATGGTGTGGGCTATCTACCCGCTTGATGTGCCCTATCGATCTGAATGCAATTAGGGCCCGTTAACCTAGACTGACACGTACTGAAATGAAACGACATGGACGGCTTTCATTGCATACATGATCATGCATTAGCATTTACGTAGAACTTACTGAGATTTTATCTCATAGGTGTCTGTATGGTGTAGGTGATTTTGAGACAGGTGAGGAAGACGTCCCTCCGTCTGAAGTATGAGCACGTTGAAGAAAGATGGCCCGTGGGAGTGCGCTGGCAGTCGGAGCGTGATTTTGACCCGTGGGGACATAGGTAAATGTTTTGGGATTTGATAGATGAAAAGAAATGTATAGTTGATGTTTTAGGATGTTTGGATCTGGGTAGTAATTTGTAAAGTTTTCAATGTTTTTCAAACAGTGGGAATGTTAAACTTTTAAACGGAACCATGCGGTTCGTTTTCACGAATTTGGTTAGGTTCGATTGTGTTTTGAGTCGGTGATTAGGTCCTTAATAGCGTGTGTAATGTATGTGAGAAATGGGGTTATAGTATGGAAGTATGTTATGTGAATTGTAATGGCATGTGAAGAAGGGATGAGAAAAGGAAAGAGTGGGTGGTTGTGTTGTGTGTTGTGAGTGTATGAAGTGCAGGGCGTGAGAAATATAGGAGGAGGAAAAGAAGAGTGCTCTCTGGAAAATTTCCAGAGAGCGTGGCGATTGCTCGCCACAGAATGGCGAGCAATCTCCACCTATTGCCTGGCGATCGCTAGGCGAAATGGTAATCGCCTATTGGCGATTGCTCGCCATGAGCAATCGCCTATTGGCGATCGAATTGGCGATTGCTCGCCACCTCTTCTGCCCGCCGAACAAATAAAAAAAAATAAAAGAAAAATATTTTATGTTTTAATTTTAATTGTTTTTAAATGTTAATTAAATTATTTTAAGTTTTATTTAATTGATTTCAATTTAGTTTTCGAACGATTTGATTTCTATTTCAATTCCGATTTCAAAGGTTATGTTTCCGCACAAAAGTCAGATTTACGGTTAATACACACTAAATGAAAATGAAAAATTTGTACGGGAAAACTAGGGTACGGGTAAGGGTCGTTACAGTGTTGTGCTGAGGCAGAGGAGAAGATTTCTCTTCGGCCAGTGTTCATCAAAGAGACTACCAAGAAGATTTAGCTTATTAGGGAGAGGCTAAAGACTGTGCGTAGCAGACAAAAGTGTTATGTTGATCTCAAGAGACGTGACATTGAGTTTGACGCTAGATACTTTGTCTTCTTAAAGGTCAATCCAAGATGTGGTATCAGTCGCTTCAGGGTGAAATGGAAATTAGCCTCGAGATACATTGACTCATTCCAGATTGTTGAGAGAATTGGTAACGTGGCGTACAAGGTTAACACACCGTACCTGTTGCATGTCATCTCCTAGATTGACGTTCCTAACCAGAAGGATATTTCATACAAGGAGGAGCCTGAGCAGATTATAGGCCGAGATTTTCAAGTTCTTCATCGTAGGTAGATTCTCTTGGTGCGTGTGTTGTGGAAGAATGACATTGAGTGGGAAGCTACCTGGGAGCTCAAGTCTAGGATGTTTAAAAAGTATAATCATTTGTTTGATGTTTCCACTTAAATGCAGTAAAAAAGAATATTTAAATATCTAAGCGAGACTTTTGACTTAGGATTATGGTATCTCAAAGGCACTTCATTTGACTTAGTAGGATATTCCAACTATGATTATGTCAGAAGCCTAGTTGATATGAAAAGAACTAGTGGTATATGTCAATTTTTTGGAGAATCCTCAATATCTTAGTTTTCTAAGAAACAAAACTTTGAAGTTCTCTCAAGGACTTAAAATAAATATATTGTCGTCGAGAGTTGTTGTGCTCAAATTCTCTGGATGAAATAAACTTTAGAGGATTATGGACAATCATATGAAAAATTTCTATTAGGTGTTATAATACAAGTGCTACTTCCAAGAATCATATTCAACATTCTCGTGCCAAGCACATTGACATTCGATATCACTTCATTAGAGACCATGTTCAAAAGGGAGATGTCTCTCTAGAATTTGTAAATTCTGAAAATCAATTGACTGATATTTTTACAAAGGCTCTAGATGAAACAACTTTTAACAATATAAGAATCCAATTAAGGATTATTAGGCTTGATTCAAGGATTATTTGATGATGGAGAGTTTAAGCAAAGGAGTTTAATTTAAGAAGAATTGGAAGGTTGCAGCAGTAATATACGTCAATTTTATATTCATTATTTTTTTTTGTTAATCGAGGTCAACTTGTTATGTGTTGACTCAAATTATCTTGTGTAGCTAGCTTTTGGCCACATGTAATTCTCAAATGAATAAAACCAATAGTTTTGGGGTCTCACGTTGTGGAGTCCTGAAGTTTTGTGCTGGGTAAAATTGCTATTTTTTTCCTTGAGATTGTTTGAGGGGACTTTATATAGTGTTTAATCTATAAATTGTATGTCATTAGGTTACAGGATTTTTGTTAAGTAAATCAAATTGTTGTGGGCGAACTTTTGTTTAGAGTTTGAAATTTTTCTTGATTAGATTTAAAGAATTTTAGTTTGGATTTTAAATTCTTATAAGTCAAGATTTGATGATTTATTTAATATATATAATATAATACATTATATTATATACTAAATAATTAAATTAAATAAATTTTATTATTATTATTATTATTTTATTTTATAAGGAAAGCAATGGTTTCCTTCTTGCGGCCGCGCGCAAGTGCCAGTGGAGGGGAAGGGAGGGAGATAGAGAAATCTGAGCTTGGAACATAGGGTTTCCAGCATGAAAATAGTTGACATTTTATGGAGAGGTATGAAGTTGCAAAAAATGTCAACTATCAACATTGGCGCAATTCCAGAATTCAGTACGCACGCCCCGCCAACTGTGCGCGCACTGTTCCGTGCCCAGCGAAACTTCCGCCTCCAAAATATTCATTTTTTCATATTTTCATGATTTTCTTCCTATTTATATGTATTAGTTAAATTTATTTAACCCTAAATTATTTTCTATAATATTTTTAAGATTCTTAAGGATATTTCTATTATTTTTTATATTTATTTTAGTCTATCTAAATACTAAAGTTGTAACCTTTTAAGAACAGTTATGATGAATGATATTTGTTTAAAACTTATGTTTTTTTTAGTGATTCTTTTTTTAGAATTTTTTATTTAGTTCTTTGTGAAGAACTAAATATTGTTCAAGCCAAAACTTGAGATATCAAATTAATAGTTTTGATTCTAACTACAAGTTCGGTTACGGGTCAATCTCTTTGTTTGATAACTTTGTTTCATTCAGTAAAGTTTGATTGAGGTTAAGTTCCTTTTTACTTGATTCGAAGGCGTTCATGAGTTTCTATTTCGCGTTATTGAAGAGTTTCGAGTTTGATATATTTGTAGTTCTCATAAGTTGTTTCTTCACAATTAAGTCTTTTGAATTCTTTCAATTTTGGTTGAAATTCTTGTGTGGTAAAAAAATTATGTCCTTTTCTAAAATAATTCCTTCCATGTTTATTCGTGGATATTTGTGAAAGAGTGAATTGGGTAATTTTGAAATTTTTGCACATCTTTTGTTGTATATTTAACATAGGTTTTATAGTTATGAAGTGTATAAAACTTGTCTTATAAATTTTAGAATTGAATGAAAAGTAAAATATTTTGCTACATTTAAAAGGAATAAAAATTAAACATAGATATATAAATTAAATCGATTAACACTCAATTGAAAATATGCACGTGAATGTTTATTAACTACATATTATTTTGTCAGGAGAAAAAAAAAAAAGAGGATGATAAAATGCTAAATATATTTCACCCGAATGACGGAAATAATAAGAGAACAAAAAGTAATTATAGAAGGTATGACATAAATTCATGTCATCAGAGGAAATGAATGCAGAGGGAGAACATGTTATGGCTAGTACAAGTTTTCAGTGAGACAGTGAATGATATGAAAATTTAACCTTTTGTATTTCTTAATTTAACTTTTTGTATTCTACGGTCGACGAATGACGTGGATGAAAATCAAATGACAATAAACAATAAAAAATAATTAAGAAAGAGTAAAATAGTACGTAGACTGATAATGTTGAAGATGAAGGCCTTTTGTATTTCTTTGATGGACACTCATCAAGAGAAATTAGATATGATTAAAAAGATGAAGAGTCTCGTGATGTGACAAAGAAGATGAAGAGTCGAGCTACAGGAGGCTAATTACACATGACAGATGGAGAGAGAAAGAGAGAAAGCGTATAAACGCTGAGCAGACATGTGATATAGGAAGGGAAAAAAAGAGAGCAAATTGAGACAAGTACAAGTTCCGCAATACAGAGAGATGTGAAAATTAAACTTTTTATATTTTTTTGGTTGACATGGATGAAAAAGAAGAACAACCAATAAAGAGATATTAAAAAACAACTAAGAAAAAGTAAAATAGTACGTAGATAGATAAAAGATGAAGACGAGACTTTTTATATTTCTTTGAACGACGCCCATCAAAATAAATTCAAAACAAAAAAAATTAAAAGAAATTACATATGACTAAAAAAAGATGAAGAGTATAATGCTATGAAAAAGAAGATGAAAAGAAGTTACACACGGAGAGAAAGAGAGCATGTTGAGGCTAAATGGACATGACAGATGAAAAGAGAGAGCATGATGAGGCTAGTACAAGTTCGGAGAGAGAGATGTGAAAATTTCACTCTTTATATTTACTTGGCCGAAGTGGATAAAAAGAAAACAAAAAACAGCTAAGAAAAAGTAAATTAATATGTAGAGAGATAGATGTTGAAGATAAAGACTTTTTGTATTTTTTTCACTAACATGTATGAAAAGAAAATAAAGAAACAATTAAAATAAAATAAAATTGTTGTGATAAAACTAATTACACTGCGAGAATTAATCAAGAAGAATAGAAAATAAATCAAGAAAACATGATTTACGTGGTTCAGACAAAATCGTTCTATTTCCACAACTCAAGACTCCAACAATGAAGTTTTATTCGAGAATCAATGAATAAGAGTTTTCCACAATGCTGCAGCCTCGCGCGCAACATTGTCTCCGAATACAATAATCGATTATCTCCTATTCTTGAGAATCTAACCTAGAGCACTCATGCTCTCTTACTTATATTCTCTCATTTTCTATTTGATTGTATCTTATTATTTTCTTACAGCTCATTTATTCTTGTATTAGCTTACTCATTCATTTATATAGTATTAATAAATAATACAATATTACTAAGAAAATAAATAACTGCAAATTCGAAAAGAATAAATCACAAAAATCTGAATCAATATTAACAATCTTCTCATTGGTTCAAATTTTGAACACGTCTACACTGCTATTCGGAGATTGAGAATCCTCTCACCCAAATTAACTTTACTCCATACCTACCAAGCTTAAACAAAACTTAACTTGGATCTGACTCCTCATGAATCACTATTTTTCATGCTTCCATCGAACCAATATTTTGTTCCTGGAGCTAACTTGTAACGGCCCACTCCTCCCCCACACCCTCCGGCCCAGGCCCGCAGCCCAGTAACCAACCGGCGAGGCAGCGGGGCGAGGCAGCAGCCGCGCATCACTGCCACGTGGCGGCCACACAGGCCCACCACGTGTACTCACGATCTTCCCACCCCCTGCAGTGGGTTTTTGCCTTCCCCCCCACTCGAACCCTTGCCCTCAGGGACAAGCTCAAGGGCTACGAATGAGGAGTACCACTGAGCCAGCTAGCTCAGTGGTACTCCTCATTCGTAGCCCTTGAGCTTGTCCCTGAGGGCAAGGGTTCGAGTGGGGGGAAGGCAAAAACCCACTGCAGGGGGTGGGAAGATCGTGAGTACACGTGGTGGGCCTGTGTGGCCGCCACGTGGCAGTGATGCGCGGCTGCTGCCTCGCCCCGCTGCCTCGCCGGTTGGTTACTGGGCTGCGGGCCTGGGCCGGGGGGTGTGGGGGGGGGGGAGTGGGCCGTTACATAACTCTCCCAGAAGCACAACTTTTCGTGCTTTCCTTGAACAAGTTTTCGTTCCCAGAGTTGACTTCTCTTGAAGTACTAATTTCATACTTCCCTTGAACCAATTTTTGTTCCCAGAGTTAATTTCTCCTGAAAATTTATTTTCCATGTTTTCCTTGAATAAGTTTCGGTTCCCAGAGCTGACTCCTCCTGAATTTTACATGCTTCTCTTGAATCGGTTTTTGTTTCCGGAGCTGACTTCTCCTGAAGCATTATTTTCTCTATTCTCTTGAACAAGTTTTCATTCCTGGAGCTAACTTGTAACAGTTTTGTAACGTTCCGAGTTTTCTGAACCCGGTTCGCTACTCATAACCCGAATATAACTAAGAAACTTTGAACCAAATTTAAAATTTGGCTCGAAAGTCAAAACTTGACGTTTTCTAAAACCTCGAAATATCTAAAAAGAACTAGCAGCGGAAATCATTTAAGCAAAAATAGAGTTAAATAAAACTATAGAACAATGCTTGAATAATCAGTTGGAATGTTAAGGAATACTCGGCCAAAAGAAAAAAAGGTTTAAATCGCAAAATACTTCATAAGTTTCAAAAGTCAAACGCATATGCCGTTGTACAAAGTCAACGGAAGAGACTGAAATAGATAGTAGAAGACCTCTTTAGGTGACAAAACGACAAAACATATTACTCACATCCACCAATGGTTAGAATACTCGACATCATCCGATAGGTTTATCAAACGACATCCACCGGTGACTAAACGACAAACTTCTTCCACATCATCCGATGGATTTAACACACTACATCCACCGGTCACTAAACGACAAAAGACTTTCTACATCATCCGATGGATTTAGCACACTACATCCACCGGTCACTAAACGACAAAAGACTTTCTACATCATCCGATGAATTTAGCACACTACATCCACCGGTCACTAAACGACAAAAGACTTTCAACATCATCCGATGGATTTGGCACACTACATCCACCGGTCACTAAACGACAAAAGACTTTCTACATCATCCGATGGATTTAGCATACTACATCCACCGGTCACTAAACGACAAAAGACTTTCTACATCATCCGATGACATCAGCCGGATGATTCAATCGACCAGCGTCAATCAGTGAACAAAACACACCACATCCACCGGTGAACCTCTTTCACCGATGGTGAAATTGCAAACTTTACTGAAAATATTCAAAATCACCTGACCCTAAATAACTTCATAAAAATCCAACAGAAAACAGAACAACATTTCAACTACTCAAATTTTATACGGTAACAGCCCTAAGTACGAAAACCTGTCTAATTCACTAAAACCATTTAGTAACAATTCAAATCATTGTATTCTTCAAATCCAGTAAAACCAACATTTAAAACTCAACAGATCACTAGTATCAGTAAATCTCTAAACGTAGTCAAATAGTAAAATCTCCACTGTCATGAAATCTCGACATACTCAGATCAATTCATTATCAACTAAACCTCCACAACTGCTGACATCAGTTAACCCGCCTCATCAGTTTACCAGGCCGAGACATGAATGTACTCATCCAACCACATCTAATCATCTGTGCACTTAGGAAATTCACCTGTAATATCCTCAACACCTACATCACAAAACTCATCTATTAGCCTAATGCTAAGTAAGTAAAGCAGTAATGAAATGAAATACTGAATTATGTATTCCTAAACATGCAATTTCTACTTTCTCATCTCAGTTGTTCATTCATCGTTTCTGTTCAGATCCCCCTGTGAAATTGGGAGTTGGATCAACTCTCCCAAAGTATAAACATCCACTGACTCATTAAGGGGCGGATTAATTCCCTTAACAGTAAATCTGATTTACATGTTCAGATCCCCCTGTGAAATTGGAAGTTGGATCAACTCTCCCAAAGTATAAATATCCACTGTCTCATTAAGGGGCGGATTAATTCCCTTAACAGTAAAACTGATTCACATAGCTGTTTCAATATGTTCAATCCTCACCATGCCAACATGCATTCAAATTCATTTTCGTATACTTTCAAAACATGATGCATGACATACCAACACATTCCAGCAAACAAACCCTAATATTTTGTGATGTAGGCCCGAAGGCACAAGCAAACTTTACTTACCTGGTCTCCTGGAAATCGCTCGGTTTCAACTACACTGGAAGTCCTGCTCACCTAATGTCATAAGCAGAATACCGATTAGATCATCACTAACCTTATCCTATATCATTCACAAACCTAAGGAGCTAGTTTAGAAGTTCGGATCACACTCCTGATTCAACACTAACCCGAACTCAACTCGCTCACAGCATTTTCAAAAAAATACACACATTGCAATCTATTTGCTATCTAGCCACTAAATCTCGAGAAAACGAAGGGAAAACTTAACTAGTTTGAGGAAATGGAGATCGGAGGGGGAAAATCGCCAGGAGCTCTGTTGAGCTTGAGCTGAATACCGAGAAGGAAAAATGAAGGAACAGTGGCGGCTAACCCTCATTAAACCCTTCCATTAAATACGTTATCCAGTATAATATCTAAAATTACCACCATGCCCTTACTCACTCATTTATTAACCTAATCACTAATTCACCCAAATTTCAATTTTACAACATTCTCTATAATTAGAAAAAGGTAAATCGGTTAATAGTGTAACGACCCTTAACTATTCCTCAAAATTCACGATAAATTTAAAAATTTATTTTATACCTAGGTAGTTCTCATAACGTTAAGCGGAATTAAAATCATCGAAGTCGTTGGGAAAATAATTTGGAAGGCTTTTTGAACAAAAACATTTTAAATCCTCAAATCAATTCAAAACAAACTATTAATTTACAATCAAGCTATCGGCCATTTGAGGCAACAGACAACCGAAGCAGGGGAGGGGCTGAAGGGACAATTCAGCCCAAAAAAAAGCACAGGCGACCGAACGCATGAAGACATGCGTTCAGGCGCCCCTCGCACAGCCGCCCGAACGCTCATCTTCGAGCGTTCGGTAGAACGTGAAATCTGACCTTCAAACCGACCGTACGCCACTCTTCCCGTGTACGTTCGCCAAACCCTCTGGAAAACCAGAGAGTTCAGCGTTCCAACTCCTTTCCCTCTGCGAACAGTCGCCCCTCCCACCTTTTCTTTCTTTCCTTCTTCTTTCCTTTCACGCCTTGCAAATCATTTTCACACACAACACAACACATTCATCTCTTTTCTCATTCCTTCATCACATTCTTTTACATACCTTTAACAAACACACGTCTACACACATACGTCGCACATACTATCACTCACCCATTTCCCGACTCAAATATAATCAATTTCATAAAAAAGAACCGCGTGGTTCCGTTTAAAAGTTTTACATATCCCCATGTTTTCGAGATCACTAACAGTTACAAAATACTTTCAAAATCAGTTTCCAAACATCCTAAAACATTTACTATATAATTCTTCTATTCTTCATCTATCAAATCCCAAAATATTTACCTACGTCCCCACGGGTCAAAATCACGCACTGACTGCCAGCGCACTCCCACGAGCCATCCTCCCTCAACGTGCTCATACTTCAGGCGGAGGGACGTCATCCTCACCTGTCTCGAAATCACCTACACCATAAAGACACCTATGAGATAAAAATCTCAGTAAGCTCTACGCAAATGCTAATGCATGATCATGTATGTTCAGTGCAATGAAAATTGTCCATGTCAATGCATATATCTGTACGTGTCAGTCTATGGTTATCGGAAATGCTCGACAGATGGATAGGGCACGTCCAGCGGTTAGACAGCCCACACCATCTGAAGGGAGGAAAACCTGCTCATCACGGAACGCCAAGTTTGAACCTCATCCCCGATAACCCCATGTCATGGTTGTTTACTGTGATACTTTACTTGCCTTTTACGATGCATGTTCTTTTCATAAAATCCGTGCGTAAATTCATTTTCATGTCGTTTTTAAAACCGTGATGCATGAACAGTTCAATATAACGTAATTAACGAGCATACCATTAAAACGCGACAAATACCATTAAAACATAACAATCAACCTATAAATAACCAAACCTAAACTACCCAACCTATGAAATTTAAACAAATACATCTCCAAAACTCCTCGAGACGACTTCGACATATGGTGTAGGCCTATCGGCCAGAGTAAGTCACGAGAACTTACCTCGCGTCCGTTGCACACCGACCTCCGTCCACGAGCGTTTGTTCACCTATACATTTAAATATATACGACATTAAACCGATTCTAAAATCACCAAACCTCCATTAATGGAGATTTTCAAGCTCCAACTTAACCAAATCTCCAATACACCTTAACAAACCGATGAACTAAGCTCCGAAAATCATCAATACGTCTATTAGAGGCATAACTAAGCTCAGCCTATCAATTTCAAACATCGATTTACGTTTTCAACGAAAACCCTAACGAACCCTATTCGTTTTAAATCCTAGAAATCGATATCTAACGTTCCAAAAGCTTAGAGTCTTACCTAGAGAGCGAAGACGGAAGAGAAACGTGAAGACTCGAGTCGCCGGAGGACAAGCTTCGACCACGGAGAGGAGAATCGCCGGAGGAGGAAGAAAATCACGCGAAGGGGGTTGAGAGAAAAATGAAATTGGCGTGGGTGGGGGGAAAAGAAATGAGGGAGTTTTGATTTTAATAAAAATTGGATTGTGCAATTACCAACTTGCCCTCCATTAATTCTCTATTTGTTTATCCACTAGTTTCGGTATTTAATTAACGATCCATTTACCTCAAATTTTCATATTTCATCCAAAATTCCAATTTATTATTACGGCCTTGTTAAAATCTTCCGTTCGTAAAACGGACCTAATTTGACGTATTTACAAAATGCCGTCTATATTGGAATAAAAATTAAATCCCGTAAAGCCGGGTGTTACATTCCACCCACCTTATTTAAATTTTGTCCTCAAAATTTCATTACACAAACAGTTCAGGATATTTCAACATCATATCCTGCTGTCTCTCCCAAGTAGCTTCCTCTACATCATGGTTCCTCCACAAAACCTTTACCAGAGGAATCTCCTTGTTGCGCAATACCTTGATAGAAGACTCCAGGATTCGTACCGGCCTTTCCTCGTAGGTCAGCGTTGGTTGCACTTCAATCTCCCTTGTTTCAACGACGTGTGATGGATCACGCACACATTTTCTGAGCATGGACACGTGGAACACATCGTGAATACCCTCCATAGATGCCGGGAGTTGTAACCTGTACGCCATTGTCCCAATCCTCTTCAGAATGGGAAAGGGCCGACAAAACGAGGGTTCAACTTGCTTCGTCTTCCAAATCGCATAACGCCTTTAAAGGGAGAAATCTTCAAATACACTTCGTCACCTTCCCTAAACTGTAACTCTCTCCGTCTGGTGTCCGCATAACTCTTTTGGCGGCTTTGTGCAATCTCTATGCGTTGTCTGATAACAGCGATTTTCTCCGCTGTTTGCTGCAAAATATCTGGGCCGACAATACTAGCTTCGCCTACCTCATCCCAATATAGTGGAGACCTGCATTTTCGACCATATAACGCCTCATACGGAGCCATGCCAATTGTAGCCTGGAAGCTGTTGTTATACAAAAACTCAATCAATGGTAAGTATCGGCTCCACAAGCCCTGAAACTCTAGCACACAAGCTCTAAGCATATCCTCAAGAATCTGGTTTGTTCTTTCTGTCTGTCCGTCAGTCTGAGGATGAAATGCCGTGCTAAAATTCAACTGAGTTCCCATTGCCTTATGTAAACTCTTCCAGAACTTCGAAGTAAATCTGACATCTCTATCAGAAACAATAGAGATGGGCACTCCGTGTAGTCTAACGATCTCCTGTACGTACAGCTCAGCTAGCTGGTCCATAGAATAGGTCATCTTCTGTAATATCCGGTTCGTACGGACTTTTGGATTTAATATATTATATTCATATATATATATTATATGAGGCATTTTTATTAAATATGTCAAATCAAGTCAGTTTCGCAAATGGAAAGCGTCATTACGATTCTAACGATTAAAAAGGATTTTAAGGAAGTTTTGGGAATTTTCAGAATAGTAACGCTATATTCCGAGTAATTACCACTATCGTAAATTAAATGACGTTTTAGTAAAAATAGTGAATGAAGTCCAAATTTCGAACGGACAGTTTTAATAAAGCCCTGGTGATGAATATGAGTTATTGGCAAAATATGGAGTTTTCGAGAATCCGAATCGTTGGACGATTAATGAAACGAAGGACGAAACAAGAGCTAAGGGCAAAATGGTAATTTGCAAATCCATTTTATAAAACATCACAAAACATTTCTTTTCCCTCACTTTCTCTCTTTCTCTCTTTTCTCTCTGGATCGCACGAACAGAGAAGGCTTTCTTCTCTCGGCCGCCGGCGACTCCTCACAATCCGACCTCCGTCCGACCTCCGTTCTTCCTCCGTCCTTCACGTTTTCTTCCTCTCTCGCTACCCTCGGTATGTGCCTTTAATCTTATAGATTTATTTCGACGTTTGTAGCATTTCGGCAAACTAGGGTTTCGATAAAATGTCGAAATTAGGACTCGTAATTAATAGGTTAGCCGTGATTACGTGTAAATTGAACGTATTGGACGTTATTGGACGAAGAGAAATTTATTTGCGAAAAAGTTATAAATCGTTATATTTTTGAGTTTTCAGAAATAACTCGTAATATGGAATTCCAGATTTATCGAGCGTTGTGTCGTTGTTTAAAAGCTTCGATTTGTTGAATTAAGGATTTTATTAGTTTGGACATTTAATCGTTTAAATTGGGTTTAACGACAAATATCGTGTTTTGTCTCAGACACGCGACTCCAGTGGACGAAGTTGAGATCCAGCGCGCTCCAGGTAAGTTTTCGTGACTTACTTTGACCCAAAGGTCTGCACCATACTTCGTCGTCGTCTCGGGAATACTCGAGGAACTGTTTGTTTTATGTTACTCTGGTTGGGTAGTTAGGTTAGTTGTTTATAGGTTCTGCTTTACTGCCATGAATGTATGCACGTTGTTTGTTTACTTTCCGCTGATATGAACTGTTCATGCATCACGGTTTTCGAAAGTCATGAAAAGGAATTTCTGCACGTGTTTTTAAGAAAAGGAACGTATATCTGAAATGAAATCTGTAACGTAATCTGAATAAATAAACGTAATCTGTCTGTTTCTGGTCATGCGAGATGGGGCTCAGGCACGGCTGTGCGTGTTGCAAGCGTGTACCCCCCCTCTCTAACCCCACGGGGTAGTCCAACCGCCGGACGGGCCCCCTTGGGTTAGTGGGTCGAGGTTTCGGTGACAATTCTGTCTGTCTGTGACGTAATGAATCTGTAATCTGTAATTCTGTATCTGTAATCTGAATGGGACGTATATCTGAAATGAAATCTGTAACGTAATCTGAATGAATAAACGTAATCTGTCTGTTTCTGGTCATGCGAGATGGGGCTCAGGCACGGCTGTGCGTGTTGCAAGCGTGTACCCCCCCTCTCTAACCCCACGGGGTAGTCCAACCGCCGGACGGGCCCCCTTGGGTTAGTGGGTCGAGGTTTCGGTGACAATTCTGTCTGTCTGTGACGTAATGAATCTGTAATCTGTAATTCTGAATCTGTAATCTGAATCTGTATCTGTATCTGTTTCTGTATCTGAAAGGAATGAAAATGAATCTGTAATCTGTAATTCTGAATCTGTAATCTGAATCTGTATCTGTATCTGTTTCTGTATCTGAAAGGAATGAAAATGAATCTGTAATCTGTAATTCTGAATCTGTAATCTGAATCTGTATCTGTATCTGTTTCTGTATCTGAAAGGAATGAAAATGAATCTGTAATCTGAAATTCTGAATCTGTAATCTGAATCTGTATCTGTATCTGTTTCTGTATCTGAAAGGAATGAAAATGAATCTGTAATCTGTAATTCTGAATCTGTAATCTGAATCTGTATCTGTATCTGTTTCTGTATCTGAAAGGAATGAAAATGAATCTGTAATCTGTAATTCTGAATCTGTAATCTGAATCTGTATCTGTATCTGTTTCTGTATCTGAAAGGAATGAAAATGAATCTGTAATCTGTAATTCTGTATCTGTAATCTGAATCTGAGCATGATTTCTGAATGGCATACGCACGCATGCATCTGCATTTACGTAGCTTACTGAGATTTCAATATCTCATATGTGTCTGTATGGTGTAGGTAACCTCTTAGGTGATATCGAACCAGGTGAGGACGGCGTTCCTCCGTCTGATGCAGTTGATGGATGACGGCCATGGGAGTGCGCTATGTAGTCGAGGCGCTTTCTGACCCGTGGGGATGTATGTCTGGACTCTGGGGTTATTTTGGGATGTTTTGAGTTGATAATTGTATAGAATATTTAGGTTGTTTGGATCTGGATAGGGATTAGATAACGTTTTGATAATTGTATGTAAAACGTTTTGGTTTAAACTGTTTAATGAATGTTATGGAAATGTTCTTATTGGTTTTAGGTTGATACGGTTATGCTCGATGTTTAGATGCATCCACGCAGTCGGATTTCGCAAAGTCCGCTGTAAAGTTGGTCGATGTTATTGGAAGAAATTGGTGTTAAATTAAGTAATGTTTGCTCTCTGGAATCAGGTTCCAGAGAGTTTCCAGTAGCATGAATCGCTCTCTGGAATTGGAATTCCAGAGAGTATTGTTAAGTGTTTGCTCTCTGGAATTCCAGAGAGCAGTGTAAAGAAAAGTGAAGGCGATTGAAGTAGGAGGTGGTCGCTGAAGTGGTCGCTGAAGTTTTCACTGATCGTTGCACTGAAAGTGTGCGGCGATCGATCTCTGCAGCAATGCAGAGATCGGTCGCTGCTTGTGAAATGCGAAGTGTTAGAGGTTTGAAGTCTGAAAGGGAGAAGGGATCGCTGCATGCTTGCAGCGATCGATCTCTGCTGCAGAGCAGAGATCGATCGCTGCTATAGTTAGCAGCGATCGGATTGCTGCACAGCTAGCAGCGATCGATCTCTGCTCTGCAGCAGAGATCGATCGCCCCTGCTGTAATGCATGGCAGCGATCGATCTCTGCTGCAGTGCAGAGATCGGTCGCCTGTTTCATTTTGAGGACAGAGTTCCAATTCTGCCCTCCCACTTGTTTAATTTAATTTAAAGTTTTCTTTTAAAGGTTTTCTTTTAAGTTTTAATAAAGATTTGTTTTAAATGCATTTAAGGTTCAGTTTTAATTCCGATTCAGTTCCGATTTCAACCATAGTTTAAATTCCGCATAAGGTTTTAATTAAAGTAGAGGAAAGAAATAAGTACAAAAATGAAAATGAAAAATTTATACGGGTAAAATAAGGGTACAGTATTAGGGGTGTTACATCTTCACTGGCAGGAAGTGGGCCGTCTTTGTTAAACGGTCCACTATTACCCAAATACCATCATGCCCCTTTGTTGTTCTCGGGAGTCCAACTATAAAATTTGTGGATATTTACTCCCATTTCCACTCCGGAATAGGCAGTGGCTGTAAGGTTCCAGCTGGCCTTTGATGTTCTGCCTTAACCTGTTGACAAATCAGGCAGGTTTCCACATACCTGGAAATTTCTCTCTTCATGTTAGGCCACCAAAAATGTTGTCTCAAGTCTCTATACATTTTGGTGCTCCCCGGATGCACTGAATACGCCGAGGAATGTGCCTCAGTTAAGATTTCCCTTTTCAGCTCATCATCACTAGGCACGTACCACCTGTGCCTAAATTTTAATACTCCGTCATCTGTCAGGTTAAAGTCAGACGAACCTTCCGATGCCATGCTCATTTGATGCCTTTCACACTCCAAATCGTTCTGTTGAGCTTCTCGTATCCTGTCCAAAATCGTCGGTCTAAGAGAAATGTTAGTAAGCATGCTGGACAATTCCGCCACAATCTCTACATCGAACTTTTCAATCTCAGACCTCAACATTACCGACATCGATGCAAGCGAAGGTTGGCTCGCAGTAGGCATTTGGCTCAAGGCATCAGCTACTTTATTTGCCTTCCCTGGATGGTATTTAATCTCAAAATCGTAATCTTTAATGAACTCTAACCACCTTCGCTGTCGCATGTTAAGTTCTTTCTGCGTAAACAGGTACTTTAAACTCTTGTGATCTGAAAACACCTCACACTGCTGCCCATACAGATAGTGTCTCCAGATTTTTAAAGCAAAAACGACTGCTGCAAGCTCAAGGTCGTGTGTCGGATAGTTTTGCTCATATGACTTCAACTGTCTAGAAGCATAAGCAATGACTTTGCCTTCCTGCATTAATACACATCCCAGTCCGATTCTCGAGGCGTCACAGTAAATACTGAACTTATCGCCCTCAACTGGTAGTGTAAGAACTGGAGCTGTAGTCAACCTCTGTTTCAGCTCCACAAAGCTCTTCTCACAGGCAGGAGACCATACAAACTTTTCATTCTTTCTCATCAATCGGGATAGAGGGACGGCTATCTTTGAAAATCCCTCGATGAATTTCCTGTAGTATCAAGCCAAACCAAGAAATCCTCTTACCTCTCGTAAATTCTTAGGCTGTGGCCATTGCTTGACAACCTTAATTTTAGCTGGATCAACTGAGATTCCCTCCTGAGATATGATATGGCCAAGAAAACTTACTTGATCAAGCCAGAATTTGCACTTGGAAAACTTCGGATACAATTGATGTTGGCATAAAGTCCTAAGAACAATCCGTAAATGCTCCTCATGCTCCTCCTTTGTCTTAGAATAGACCAGGATGTCATCTATAAAAACTACAACGAACCTGTCCAAATAATCCTTGAAGACGCGATTCATCATATCCATGAACGCTGCAGGAGCATTAGTAAGTCCAAAAGACATCACAAGAAATTCGTAATGTCCATATGTCACGACCCTAATACTGTACCCTTATTTACCTTTATTTTACCGTACAAATTTTTCATTTTTCTTCATCCTCAGCATTTATGTGGAAAACAATTTAAAATCAATTGAATAAAACATTTAAAAAAAAATACAAAACAATTACTTAAACAAACACGTTTTCAAGAAAATAAACTGCGTGGTTCCGTTTAAAAGTTTAACGTATCCTCCTGTTTCAAAATCACCAAAATAGTTTATAACAACAGGTTTCCAAAACGTTCAGAACATTAAAATATCAACCTATCAACTACCAGAACCAAACACCCTAAAATGTTTCTATACAACCATCAATATTTATAACCTATCAACTGTCAGAACCAAACACCCTATAATGTATATACAGCCATCAGCCCAAAACATCCAAAATCCCTCAAAATCTATACATCATTCATCCTGACAATTCCCAAAACTATCAAAATACCTAACCATGAGTCCCACGGGTCAAAATACGCCTCGACTGCGCCAGCACACCACCGCAGCCATCATCCGTCAACTGAGCTATGCCTCAGGTGGAAGAACGTCGTCCTCACCTGGTATCTCGTAGTCTATGTCACCTACACCATACATAAACACACTATGAGATAAATCTCAGTAAGCCCTAGTAAATGCGATGCATGCTGTGCTATGAGTTCGATAAATCATTCTTTATTTTATCTTTCTATGCAATGCTCTGTAGGTGTCACCGAGATCCTATACCCTCTAACCAGAGAGAGCTCATCCAGCGGGCGGACTACTCTTTCCAGCTAGAGGAGGGGGGTACACGCTTACAATCCGTACAGCCGTGCCTGAGCCCCACCTCGCGTGACCTGTAACTGTATGCCTTTCGGCCTGTAAGCCTTTCGGCCGGTGTACTGTAAGCCTTTCGGCCGTGAACTGTAAGCCTTTCGGCCGTGAACTGTAAGCCTTTCGGCCGGTGCACTGTAAGCCTTTCGGCCGATGCTATGCTTTACGTTATCTTTAAAACCCTGTGCGGAAATTCGTTTTCATGCTTTTCTTTAAAACCAGTGATGCGTGAACAGTTCTCTATCATAAAGTAAACAAGCAATAAACATGTACCATTAAAGACTGTAAAAGCATAAACTATACACTAAACATCCTAACTACCCAACCAAAGCGTTTAAAATCTATACGTCACCAAAACTCCTCGAGACGACACGATGTACGGTGTAGGCCGATTTGGCCAAAGAAAATCACGAGAACTTACCTGTCGTCCGTAGCTTGCTGGTTTTGCCAAATCACGTCGCATATGGCTCGACCTATGTCAAACATTCAAGCCTCATTAAAATCAAGCCTACATTCGTCAATTACTCTCAAATTACTATTTCTAGCCTAATCCAATTAAAATCTAACTAAATGAGCCACTATTTTGGGTTCGGTAAAAACTGACCCGAAACTCAAACGCGCGTAACTTTTGCGTCGGTTATCGGAATCGAATGATTCCAGCGGCCACGTACTCCTCTAACAGCCTATTTTAATCTGCCAAAATGGATTTTAAAACAAATAACCGGAACTAGGTCAAAAATCACAAAACCCGAACTGCCCCTTATTCCCAAAATTTCTCTTTTTCAATTTTTCATCAATTTCCACCTATTTCATCACCAATCGACCATATCTACCCTCAATTAGAATAATCTAACCAACAATCGAGTTCCAATTCAGAAAACCCGAATTGCCCTAATCGGGCAGTCACTGAATCTCGCCCAATTCGGGCACCACATGGCCAGGCGACCAAAGCCGGCCTAATACCCGGCCATTTGATGCCGAGATTAGCCAAAAATGGCCGGAGATCGGAGCCCAAGTTGGCTCACCATTCACGGCCACAAGCAGAACGAAAACAGGGAGAAAAACCGAACCAAAACAAGGTGAAACCGAGCCATACCGGTCGGGTTGCGCGCGGAGTCGGCCGGAATCACCACGTCGCCGGCGTCTGGTCGGCGAGGGTCGGAAACCGTCGGGGTATCGTCGCGCGTCTCCTCTCTGTCGTCGGGGCTCGCTTGGCGTCGGGGGGGGGGGGGGGGGGGGTGGAATGGCTTCATCGTGAAGCCATTCATTTTTATAAAAATTGATTTTATAAAAATTATATAATTTTACTTATTAATTTACTTAAATACCCTTAACTCAATTCTATGCTTAATTCTTTAATTAGTCTATCGATTTGGTTTCTCTGAAATTTCCTTATTTCGCCGATAAATCCAACTTATTATCTGGGTTCTATTAAAACTGTCCGTTCGTAAATCGGACCTCGTTTACTATTTTTACTAAAATTATATTACGAGAAACGTAATTAATCGAAATATAGCGTTGTTACTCCGAAAATTCTCGTAATTTCCTTAAAATTCCAATTAATCGATAGGATCCTAATAACGCTTCCTTTTCGTAAAACGGACCTGATTTAGCATATTTACAAAAATGCCACTTATATTAAAATAATAATATTCTGTAAAGCGGGGTATTACACCATACCTCATTCGAAACACTGTCTTTTCAATATCTTCTTTTCGAACCTTCAACTGATAATAACCCGAGCGTAGGTCAATCCTTGAAAACACTCGGGCACCCTGCAGTTGGTCAAATAGATCGTCAATTCGGGGCAGTGGATACTTATTCTTCACGGTCAATTTATTTAACTCTCGATAATCAATGCACATCCTGAGAGTTCCGTCCTTTTTCTTCACAAACAGGACTGGCGCACCCCAATTCAGTAGGCGCCAATCTATACGCATTCTTGGATACAGGTGCTGAACTCGGATAAACATCAATTACAAACTCGATCTCCCGATCTGGCGGTAACCCTGGAAGATCATCGAGAAAAATCTCCGAGAATTCCCTAACAATTGGAAGATCATCCGATTTCAATCCATTAAGTAGTCGAGTATCAATCACTGCGGCCACAAAAATCGAACATCCATTCTTAAATTGTTCTTTAGCTAACATCGAATAAGTAGTAGGCAGCCCACTTAACCTTTTCATCGCTTGAAAAGTGAACTTTCGGGGGGCGGAAAGTCACCATCCCGGACCCGCAGTCAATTGTGGTGCAATGGCATGCAAGCTAATCCATCCCCAAAATAATATCATACACCTCTATACCCATAACTATCAACCGGGCATAGAGGGTGTTGTTTCCCACAGAGACGACGTTGTCCTGGAAAACCTGATCAGACTGCATATTCGCTCCCGAAGGCAGCATTACTCTATACTCACACTCTGCTAACTCAGATACTAGCCCCAACCTAATCATGCAAGCAGTTGAAATGAAGGAGTGCGTAGTTCCCGTATCTATCAAGAAAAATACTGGTACACCCATGACTAGAATAGTACCTGCTATGACAGATGGCTGAGCCTCATCACCAACATCTCCGGGCTCGATAAATGCGAAGATCCATAACTGTTCTCTGATCAGTAGCCGCCCTCGGACAGTTCTGAGCAAAATTACCGATCTCTCCACATCTATAACAACTGTTCGTGCCCAACCGACAAGTGCCATAATGTTCATTCTGGCACTTCGGACAAACAGGTTTCTGTGCAGCCCCTTGGACTTGTTTCCCCTTACCCTGATCGCCTCCTCCTTCATGAGGCCTTTTGACGCCTCGTTGTTGTTGTCCTCTGGGTTGCCAGCCTCGATTCCATACCTGAGGCTGAATCTCGCGAAAGAAGCCTTTAGCAGGCTCTCTAGGCTTAACGCATGTCAACTCAGCAGCTTCGAACTCCAGGGCTCTCGCTGCAATTTCCTCATAGGGCACATCTAGAATACCAGACACTATGATGTTCTTTCGGATCTCCCTGTTCAGTCCATCCATAAATTGTTGCACCTTTTCTTCATTATCACTGACTAGGCGCGGTGCAAACTTGGATAAAGCTTCAAACTTTCTGATATACTCTGCCACCGTATTAGTCTGTTTCAATTGCGTAAACTCAGCTCTCTTTGCCGCCCTCACTGTACGGCTGAAATACTTATCAAAGAACACGGTTTTAAACCGTTCCCACCTCATCAGCGCCACGTCCGTTGTAGCCTTAACAGAATCCCACCAAGTCCGGGCATCCAATGCCAGGTGGAATGTGACGCACGCGACTTTCTCGGCATTGTCCACTTTGGCATACACTAACATATCTTCCATTTTTTGAACCCACTCCTCAGCAATAGAGGGGTCCGTAGATTGCCCGTCGAATATCGGAGGTCTCAGCTTTTGAAATCTCTCCATGCTTTGACCATTAGGGACAACTATCTCATGGGCCCTCCGGTTTTCACGAACTAGGTCCGTAATTTGTTGTACCTGTCGATCCATGTGTTGGGATTGACGATCGAGTAAGTCTATCAGTCTATCTATGGCATCGTCTCGGGCGTCTCTACCGCGAACCATTTTCTAAAACTCCTATAAAAGTTAAAACAATAGTCCTAAGAAATCGAATTAAAATAAAGCAATTAAACGTACTTACAGTTGATGAAGGATGTCCGCGTAGTGGCTGAGCAGTCGTGCAGTCTACAGAACCGTTTTTAAAACCCGGGGGCTCTGATACCATAACTGTAACGACCCTTAACTATTCCTCAAAATTCCCAATAAATTTAAAAATTTATTTTATACCTAGGTAGTTCTCATAACGTTAAGCGGAATTAAAATCATCGAAGTCGTTGGGAAAATAATTTGGAAGGCTTTTTGAACAAAAATATTTTAAATCCTCAAATCAATTCAAAACAAACTATTAATTTACAATCAAGCTATCGGCCATTTGAGGCAACAGACAACCGAAGCAGGGGAGGGGCTGAAGGGACAATTCAGCCCGAAAAAAAGCACAGGCGACCGAACGCATGAAGACATGCATTCAGGCGCCCCTCGCACAGCCGCCCGAACGCTCATCTTCGAGCGTTCGGTCGCTTCACGTTCTGTTTCCAGAACGTGAAATCTGACCTTCAAACTGACCGTACGCCACTCTTCCCGCGTACGTTCGCCAAACCCTCTGGAAAACCAGAGAGTTCAGCGTTCCAACTCCTTTCCCTCTGCGAACAGTCGCCCCTCCCACCTTTTCTTTCTTTCCTTCTTCTTTCCTTTCACGCCTTGCAAATCATTTTCACACACAACACAACACATTCATCTCTTTTCTCATTCCTTCATAACATTCTTTTACATACCTTTAACAAACACACGTCTACACACATACGTCGCACATACTATCACTCACCCATTTCCCGACTCAAATACAATCAATTTCATAAAAACGAACCGCGTGGTTCCGTTTAAAAGTTTTACATATCCCCCTGTTTTCGAGATCACTAACAGTTACAAAATACTTTCAAAATCAGTTTCCAAACATCCTAAAACATTTACTATATAATTCTTCTATTCTTCATCTATCAAATCCCAAAATATTTACCTACGTCCCTACGGGTCAAAATCACGCACTGACTGCCAGCGCACTCCCACGAGCCATCCTCCCTCAACGTGCTCATACTTCAGGCGGAGGGACGTCATCCTCACCTGTCTCGAAATCACCTACACCATAGAGACACCTATGAGATAAAAATCTCATTAAGCTCTACGCAAATGCTAATGCATGATCATGTATGTTCAGTGCAATGAAAACCGTCCATGTCAATGCATATATCTGTACGTGTCAGTCTATGGTTATCGGAAATGCTCGACAGATGGATAGGGCACGTCCAGCGGTTAGACAGCCCACACCATCTGAAGGGAGGAAAACCCGCTCACCACGGAACGCCAGGTCTGAACCTCATCCCCGATAACCCCATGTCATGGTTGTTTACTGTGATACTTTACTTGCCTTTTACGATGCATGTTCTTTTCATAAAATCCGTGCGTAAATTCATTTTCATGTCGTTTTTAAAACCGTGATGCATGAACAGTTCAATATAACGTAATTAACGAGCATACCATTAAAACGCGACAAATACCATTAAAACATAACAATCAACCTATAAATAACCAAACCTAAACTACCCAACCTATGAAATTTAAACAAATACATCTCCAAAACTCCTCGAGACGACTTCGACATATGGTGTAGGCCTATCGGCCAGAGTAAGTCACGAGAACTTACCTCGCGTCCGTTGCACACCGACCTCCGTCCACGAGCGTTTGTTCACCTATACATTTAAATATATACGACATTAAACCGATTCTAAAATCACCAAACCTCCATTAATGGAGGTTTTCAAGCTCCAACTTAACCAAATCTCCAATACACCTTAACAAACCGATGAACTAAGCTCCGAAAATCATCAATACGTCTATTAGAGGCATAACTAAGCTCAGCCTATCAATTTCAAACATCGATTTACGTTTTCAACGAAAACCCTAACGAACCCTATTCGTTTTAAATCCTAGAAATCGATATCTAACGTTCCAAAAGCTTAGAGTCTTACCTAGAGAGCGAAGACGGAAGAGAAACGTGAAGACTCGAGTCGCCGGAGGACAAGCTTCGACCACGGAGAGGAGAATCACCGGAGGAGGAAGAAAATCGTGCGAAGGGGGTTGAGAGAAAAATGAAATTGGCGTGGGTGAGGGGAAAAGAAATGAGGGAGTTTTGATTTTAATAAAAATTGGATTGTGCAATTACCAACTTGCCCTCCATTAATTCCTATTTGTTTATCCACTAATTTCTGTATTTAATTAACGATCCATTTACCTCAAATTTTCATATTTCACCCAAAATTCAAATTTATTATTACGGCCTTGTTAAAATCTTCCGTTCGTAAAACGGACCTAATTTGACGTATTTACAAAATGCCGTCTATATTGGAATAAAAATTAAATCCCATATAGCCGGGTGTTACAATCTATCCTCCTTAAAAAAAATTTTGTCCTCAAAATTTAGTACCTGAATAATTCTGGATGTTGGTCCATCATGTCATGCTGGCGCTCGCAAGTTGTCTCCTCTATGTTCTGGTTGTGCCATAAGACTTTCACTAGAGAAACCTCTTTGTTGCGTAATACTTTAACTGCATAGTCTAAGATCTTTACTGGTTTCTCCTCATAGGTAAGAGTAGGATGCATTTCGATGTTATGCTGTTTCACAATCTGATATGGATCCCTTATGCATTTCTTCAACATAGAAACATGGAACACACTATGTACTCCCTCCATAGAAGCCGGTAACTGCAACTGATAGGCTGCTTTCCCAACTCTCTTCAGAATAGTGAATGGTCCAATAAATCTGAGGTTCAACTTGCCTCTCTTCCCAAATCTGACAACTCCTTTGAATGGTGACACCTTGAAAAAAACTTCATCACCTACCTCAAATTCCAATTCTCTATGCCTGCAATCTGCATAGCTTTTTTTTCGGCTCTGAGCTGCCAAAATTCTCTGTCGGATGAGGGCAACCTTCTCAACAGTTGGTTGCACAATGTCAGGACCAAGCAACTGTGTTTAACCAACTTCATCCCAGTACAAAGGTGATCTGCATTTTCGTCCATACAATGCCTCATAAGGTGCCATTCCTATTGTTGCCTGAAAACTGTTATTGTAAGAGAATTCTACTAAGGGTAGGTACTTACTCCAGGAACCTTGAAAATCCAATGTGCATGCACAAAGCATATCCTCTAATGTTTGAATGGTTCTCTCGGACTGTCCATCTGTTTGAGGGTGAAAAGCTGTGCTAAATATAAGCTGCGTACCCATAGCCTCGTGCAAACTCTTCCAAAACTTAGATGTAAATCTAGAGTCTCGGTCTGAAACTATAGAACTTGGAACTCCATGTAGTCTAACAACTTCGTGCACATACAATTCAGCAAGCTGATCCATCGAGTAAGTCACCTTTATCGGTAGGAAGTGAGCTGATTTGGTTAGGCGGTCAACTATCACCCAAATTGCATCATGTCCTTTTGCTGTTCTAGGCAGTCCTAAAACAAAGTCCATCGTTATTTGTTCCCATTTCCACTCAGGAACTCGTAAAGGTTGCAATGTTCCAGAGGGGCTTTGATGCTCAGCTTTAACCTGTTGACAAACAAGGCACGATTCCACATGTTCTGCCACACTTCATTTCATACCTGGCCACCAATAATACTGTCTAAGATCCTTGTACATTTTTGTACTCCTAGGGTGAACCGAGAACCTGGAAGAGTGTGCTTCAGAAAGAATCTCATCACGGAGTTCCTTAATGGCAGGAACAAACCACCTATTTCTAAACTTAAGGATTCCATCGGCAGAATGGTTAAAATCTGATTTGTCCGTAGAATTTATGCTTAACTTGTACTTGTTACACTCTTCATCATTCGTCTGAGCTTCCTTTATTTTCTCAAGAATGGTGGGCTTTAAGGTTATGGCTGAGAGTATAGCTGATACATTGGATACTACTTCTAGATTAAATCTCTGGAATTCTGTCTCTAAGGCTAATGACATATCAAAAATCATAGATGAGGTTGATGTTGTTACTATACTCAAAGCATCTGCCACAACATTTGCTTTGTCGGGATGGTATTTTATCTCAAAATCATAATCCTTGACAAATTCCAACCATCGACGCTGCCTCATGTTTAGTTCCTTCTGTGTGAAAATATACTTCAGGCTCTTATGATCCGAAAATATCTCACAAGATTGTCCATACAAGTAATGCCTCCAAATCTTAAGTGCAAATACCACTGCAGCTAATTCTAAGTCATGTGTAGGATAGTTCTTCTCATGTGTTTTCAATTGTCTAGAGGCATAAGCTATCACTTTTCCATTCTGCATTAACACACAACCAAGACCAATTTTGGAAGCATCACAATAAATACTAAATTTACCATCTTCAACTGGAAGGGTTAAAATTGGGGCATTGGCCAGTTTATGTTTCAAGGTCTGGAAACTATGTTCACATTCATCAGTCCATATATACTTCACATTTTTCCTTGTTAACTTAGTAAGATGTGTAGCAATCTTCGAAAATCTTTCAATGAAGTTTCTATAATACCCAGCAAGTCCAAGAAAACTCCTGATATCTGTAGCATTCCTTGGTTGGGGCCATTCCTTAACTGCCTGAACCTTAGCTGGATCAACAGATATCCCATCCCCAGAGATAACATGTCCTAAAAAGTGAATTTGGTCCAACCAAAATTCACACTTAGAAAACTTGGCGTAAAGTTGGTGCTGTTTTAACACTTCCAACACCAAGGTCAGATGCCTAGCGTGCTCATCTTTAGTACGGGAATAGATCAGTATGTCATCAATGAACACTATGACAAATTTATCTAGGTATTCATGAAACACCCTATTCATAAGATCCATAAAGGCTGCTGGCGCATTTGTCAATCCAAAAGACATAACAAAAAACTCATAATGTCCATACCTTGTGCGAAAGGCAGTCTTTGGGATATCTTCAGATTTAACCTTCAACTGATAATAACCAGACCTAAGGTCAATCTTAGAGAAAACTCTTGCACCATTAAGTTGGTCAAATAAATCGTCAATTCTCGGCAATGGGTACTTATTCTTGACAGTTAACTTATTCAATTCTCTATAATCAATGCACATACGCATTGATCCATCTTTCTTTTTGACAAAAAGGACAGGCACACCCTGTAACGACCCCAGTAGGGCCAATACCAAACATGGACTCCTTTAAACTTGTTTGTATATCTTTACTGTTCTTATTTAGGATATGCCCCTGTTCTTTTCTTTTTTTTTTTAAAAAAAAAAACAATCAAACTTAACTCAAGACACTTCACGCAATTTATTAAACTTTGCTCAGTTAATGAAATACATCACACATCTGCCGACGGGCAGTGTAGAATACATCAGCCGATGAGCGGAAGCTCCAGCTTTTAATCTGCATCTACTGATAAAGAAATAAACCCACATCTACCGACGGTCACGTGCCCGCCACGTAACACATCAATCTCTTTCCAGCAGTAGACATCTACCGATATACATGTGCAAACCACGTGCTCCTTTAATATATCTTCCGATAGAGTACATCTACCGGTGATTAAAATACACTACATCGCCCGATGACCAACCAGTGAAACATAAGGCTCACACATGCCGATCGCTAGACGACAAGCACAGAGCTTGCTTCAGCCGGTAGTGACTCACTTACTTCAACACTTACTTCATCCGATGTTTGAAATACTCTACATCTACCAGTCACTAGACGACAAAATGACATTTACATCATCTGGTAACCTAAATACACTTGATCTGCCGGTCACTAGGCGACAAAACCACATTTTCATCTTCTGGTGACTAAATGACAACTACATTCCCATCATCCGGTGACTAAACATACTACATCATCCGGTGAGGAAACATACTAATTGTTCAACTCCTATCATTTGACATCCGCTGATGACGTCAGCCGGATGATTGCCTCATCCAGCTTCTATCGTACAGCAGTGAAACACTATAATCATCAAACAACTTCATTCAACAAGAAAGTACCACAACTCACCCAAATCTTAACTTAGTAACTATAAACCTCAAAGAGTGAGAATCATAGACTCATCCAAAATACACATAGCGGAAGACTTAAGCAAAACAGACAATTCGATAATCTTTAAAATCATTATCAGACTCTGAAGTCTATCAATCAAATCCGAACTTCATTGTTATAAGAAATTCTATTCTACTTAGGCATCTGTTTATCATAAACTTTACTGACATACTATGAGCATAACCAGGGGACTTAATTGCCTGTCCAGCCTTGCACTGTCATACTGAGCATCCTCCAGTAACCAGCTTTAAACATCATCTCTGGATTGGAAATCCTCACCTGTTAGCTCTTCACCTACATCATAAGGTTTAACTATAAGCCTAATGCTTAGTAAGGAATGCAACACTAACACGGATGCATGAATGCATGATTCAGAAAAACACATGTTCATGAGTCTTTTGTTGTTCATATCTTTGCTCGTAATCATCATTCATAGTCATGGATCATATTCATCATTCATAATCTTTGATCATATTCTTCATTTAAGTTGTGTGGAATAAGAGAGGATTTGTGCCGATAAAGGGGGTTCGACAGTGAGTTTGATCTTGGTCCTTACTATGGGTCGTATTCATATGTCTCTCTTTTGGACTGTGACATACGCCGAACCGTCCCCAACCTTCACTTAGTCCACGTTGCATAAGTTTTATCTTCTTACTTTGTTCATGAGAAAACCATGCTCTTAAAACATTTTCATATGCATAAAATAGTCATGATGCATGTACATGGAAATCCTTAAATCATCAAGCTACAGAATAGAGCACTATCCAACATGAGACCTTACCATTGAGCTAATCATCAACATAATGTTAGACAGTAACATAAGGGAACTACAAATCATCGTATGAGTTTCTACCTAGCATCCTTTGATGTAGGGTCCTAATGACCGAGAAACCTGTACATTCACTTACCTGTTTTCCTTAGCAACTTGAGCTCCTTTTCTTCAGACTTTTTCACCTAAAACATTCACATTGCAGTAGTTAAAACAAAATCCTAGTAGTTCTAAATCTCAAGTCAATCTAAGATTTAATAGCTAAAGTCATTCCTGAATCCTTAGTCTAATACTCTGTGCAGTCTGAATCCAAAAACCGAAATAGACAGACCCGACTATCGATTACTCAGGGTTGGTTATTTTAAATGTCCAGAATCGATTTGGAATGACATTACCACTCTCAGCTTCTAAAATATCCTTATTAATACTCGGCCATTGAAGAATCCAGAACTTCAACACCGAGCTGAAATCAGAGCTTAACAACTAACAGATAACTACCTTGCCTATTTCATACCTTGGGCGTGAATTCGTAGGGAATACAGGCCTGAAGCCGGTCGTCGACGAGAAGGATCACTGGAAACAGAGCGCGAGAGCTCGGGAGAGAAGAAGTCGCCGAGAGTAGAAGATGTCGGCTACAGTGGTTTAAATGAAGTTTGAACCCTTTCCATTTTCTTTAAATACCGGTCTCAAACCTCCATTATTACAACTTTGCCATCCAACCTAGTTTAAATCCACATGTAATTAATTAAGCTCGGCATAATATTCTAAACCGGGAAAATTAACTAAACACGACAGTTAAAACGGTTAAAGAAATCACCTGGTCGTTATTTCGGGTGTTACATCCACCCCTCCTTAAACAAAATTTTCGTCCTCGAAAATTGATCAAACAAATATCTCTGGATATTTGTCTAACATGTCCTGTCGTCGCTCCCAAGTGGCTTCTTCGATGCCATGATTCTTCCATAAAACTTTGACTAGTGGAATCTCTTTATTCCTCAGAGTCTTAACTGCAGATTCCAATATCTGCAACGGCTTTTCTTCATACACCAGTGTCGGCTCTAACTCAATATCCGTTGGCTGAAAAACTTGTGTCGGATCTCGTATGCATTTCCTTAACATTGACAGGTGAAAGACATTGTGAACCTTATCCAATGGTGGAAGCAAATGCAGTCTGTAGGCTGTACTACGAATTCTAGCCAAGACAGGGAAGGGCCCAACAAACCGTGGAGTAAGTTTCCCCTTTTTGCCAAATCTTAAGACTCCCTTGAACGGTGAAACCTTCAGGAATACATCATCCCTGACCGTAAATTCAAGATCCCTCCTCCTATGGTCTGCATAACTCTTCTGCCAGCTCTGAGCAGTCATCATCCTCTTCCTAATAATAGAAATCTTTTCAGACATCTGTAGTAGAAGTTCGGGTCCTAGAAGTTTTACTTCACCAACCTCATCCCAATATAGAGGTGACCTACATTTCCTGCCATACAGTGCTTCATAAGATGCCATACCAATGGTGGACTGGTAGCTGTTGTTGTAGGAGAACTCAACCAGAGGTAAGTATCGGCTCCAGGATGACTAGAAATCTAGTACACACGCCCTCAACATGTCTTCAAGTATCCGAATAGTCCTCTCAGATTGACCATCTGTCTGCGGGTGAAAGGCAGTGCTGAAGGATAACCTTGTGCCAAGTGTGCCTTGTAGACCTTTCCAGAACTGAGAGGTAAACCTGGGATCACGATCAGAGATAATAGATACAGGAATTCCATGCAACCTAATAACTTCCTGTACGTATAGATCAGCAAGCTGGTCCATCGAATAGGTTGTTCTTACAGGTAAGAAATGGGCTGATTTCGTCAATCTATCAATCACAACCCAAATACTATCATGTCCCTTAGTTGTCTTAGGTAATCCTACTACGAAATCCATAGCTATGTGTTCCCACTTCCATTCGGGAATAGGTAAAGGCTGAAGGGTACCTCCTGGACGCTGGTGCTTGGCTTTGACTTGTTGGCATACCAAGCATAACTCTACATACTTAGCAACATCCCTTTTTAAGTTAGGCCACCAGTAGAGTAACTTCAGGTCTCGATACATCTTGGTGCTGCCAGGATGCACAGAAAAGGGAGACAAATGTGCCTCGGCCAAGATTAACTTACGTAATCCCTCATCATTAGGGACATACCATCGATTCCTAAACCTCAGAATCCCATCTTTGGAAAGACTAAACTCGGAGGTGGTGTCCTTCAATTTGCTCATTATGCTGATATTCTCCTCTGAATTCCTCTGTTGTGCCTCTTTGATCTTTTCCAAAACCGTTGGTTGAATGGTCAAATCGGCAAGTAAGGTTGATAACTTTGGTACTATCTCCAACTCAAATCTCTGAAGTTCTGTCCTCAAAGGTATAGACATAGTTGACACAACGGGTTGCATTGTTGTTGACATCCTGCTTAATGCATCAGCTACAGAGTTAGCCTTACCCGGGTGGTACCTGATCTCAAAGTCGTAATCCTTAACAAATTCCAACCAACGTCTATACCTCATGTTCAATTCCTTTTGTGTAAAGAGGTACTTCAGACTTTTATGGTCAGAAAACACCTCACACTGTTGTCCATATAAATAGTGTCTCTACATCTTCAAAGCAAAAACAACAACGGCTAATTCTAAATCATGGGTGGGATAGTTATGTTCATAACTCTTTAGCTGCCTAGAGGCATACGCTACAACTTTACCCTCTTGCATCAAAACACAGCCCAAACCAACTTTAGATGCATCACAGTATACGCTAAACTTTCCTTCTTCGGTTGGAAGAGTCAATACAAGGGCTGTTGTTAACTTCAATTTCAATGTTTGGAAGCTACCCTCACAAGCTTCGGTCCAAGAATACTTATTGTCCTTCTTTGTCAGATTCGTCAGGGGCTTAGCTATCATAGAAAATCCTTTGATGAACTTCCTGTAATACCCTGCCAAACCAAGAAAACTACGGACTTCACTGGCATTCCTTGGCTGTGGCCAATCCTTAACAGCCTGAATTTTAGTTGGATCTACTGATATGCCATCGGCAGAAACAACATGACCTAAGAAGTTGACTTTATCTAGCCAGAATTCACACTTTGACAGCTTTGCATAGAGTTGCTGCTGTTTCAGGGTTGTCAAAACTATCCTTAAATGTTCCTCGTGATCAGCTTTAGTCCGTGAATAAATTAAGATATCATCTATGAACACAATTACAAACTTGTCCAAGTAATCACGAAACACTCGATTCATCAGGTCCATAAAGGCTGCTGGTGCATTAGTTAGTCCAAATGACATTACAAGGAATTCATAATGTCCATAACGGGTCCTGAAGGCAGTTTTAGGTATATCACTCTCCTTAACCTTCAGTTGGTAATACCCTGAACGCAAGTCAATCTTTGAAAACACTTTAGCTTCTTGTAATTGGTCAAACAAGTCATCAATTCGGGGCAATGGGTACTTATTCTTAATTGTCAACTTGTTCAATTCCCTGTAATTTATACGCATTCTAAGGGAACCATCTTTCTTTTTAACGAATAAGACAGGTGCACCCCAAGGAGAACTGCTAGGGCGTATAAATCCCTTGTCTACTAATTCTTGCAGTTGGACTTTTAATTCCTTCAACTCAACAGGCGCCATGCGGTATGGATTCTTAGACACCGGTAATGCCTCGGGGTACGGTACGTATCTATTACAAACTCTATTTCCCTATCAGGTGGCAAACCAGGCAAATCATCCAAAAATACCTTAGGGAACTCTCGGACTATGGGAATATCCTGTAATTCTACTCTATCCTTCATCCGAACATCCATTACACTAGCCAGGTAACTCTCACATCCATTTTTCAATAATCGATGAATCTCTAAGGGGGATATAATCGGCATTTTACTTATCTTAGGAATAGCTTGGAAGGAATAATGATCACCATTTGGGGGTCGAAAATCAACCATCCCAGATCTACAACTTATTGTGGCATAATGCCTGAATAACCAATCCATTCCTAATATCACCTCATACCCTTTCATGTCAATTACAATCAGTTCTACATATAGTTTCCTACCTCCTAATGACACAACATCACCTTTAACAATCTGTTCAGAACGTAGGGACTTCCTTGATGGTAACATAACATTATATGACCTTTCGGCTGGTGAAAGTTCTAAGTTGTGATTGCATACAAACAAGGTTGATATAAACGAGTGTGTGGCTCCTGTATCTATAAGTGTGTAAGCAGCAAAACTACAGATCATAATGGTACCTGTTATGACTGTATGCTGCTCGTCTTCCTCATCTTCCATCATAGCATAAACTCTAGGTGCTACCCTTGCACGGTTCTGATCTGGCAGCATGAGGTAGTCTCTGACTATATGTCCAACCTTATCACATCTGAAACAGCGGCCAGAATGCAACTTGCATTCGCCAGGGTGGTTCTTCTGACAGGTGGGGCATAAGGGCACCAGAGGCCTCTTTCCTTTTCCTTGGTCATCATTCTGGTTGTAAGGCCTCTTCGCACCTTTCAGCTGCTGTGGTCCCCTGTTCTGCTGTGGCTGCCAGCCCTTGTTCTGTCGTGGTGGCTGTTGAAGATCCTTGGTAGTCTTCTTTGACTGATCACGCTGCTCATACACTGTTATTTCAGCCTCCTCCATTTCCAAGGCCTTAGCTGTGACTTCGGTATACGGCACATTGTAGATACCAGTAGTTTTCACTTTCATATACAAGCTTGGCTTCAGTCCTTTAACAAACTGATAGATCTTATCCTCCTCATCCTCTACCAGACGGGATGCAAATCGAGACAAGGTCTCAAATCTGCATATGTAATCCGTTACTGAACTAGTCTGTCGTAGATTCATAAACTCCTTTTTCTTACTGGCCCGAACAGTTCGATTAAAATATTTGTCAAAGAAGGCAGTCTTGAACCTTCCCCAGGTCATAGCTCCTACGTCAGTCGTGCCTTGAATCGAGTCCCACCAATGCCTCGCATCCAGTTCCAAATGATAGACGGCGCATGTGACCTTATCTCCCTCGTCCACCTTTGCATACTTGAACATGTCCTCCATCTTTTGAATCCATTCTTCAGCAAAAACAGGATCTGAAACTTGACCATTGAAAGTCGGGGGTCGAAGCCGGTGAAAACGCTCATCCCCATGTTCTCGGGCAATATTCGTACTCGAATTCCCTTGTTCTTCCCTGGCGGTCATGAGCTGCTCAACTTGGCGGGATTGGCGAATTACTAACTCAGTTAGTTGAGCAATAGTGGGACTATCCACGTTATCATCTCTCTGTTGACCTCTCACCATCTTGTGATTCCTAAACAATTAGTCATAAACACATCTTAACTTAACGACATTGCTAGAATCATAAACACTTACAGTTGCTGGAGTGTGCTCATGTAACAGTCAGTGCTGGAAGGCAGTCTGCAAAATCAATTTTAGAACCCGATTTTGCTCTGATACCATAATTGTAACGACCCCAGTAGGGCCGAGACCAAACCATGACTCCTTTAAACTTGTTTGTATATCTTTGCTGTTCTTATTTAGGATATGCCCCTGTTCTTTTCTTTTTTTAAAAAAAAAAAGCAATCAAACTTAACTCAAGACACTTCACGCGATTTATTAAACATTGCTCAGTTAATGAAATACAGCACACATCTGCCGAAGGGAAGTGTAGAATACATCAGCCGACGAGCGGAAGCTCCAGCTTTTAATCTGCATCTACCGATAGAGAAATAAACCCACATCTACCGACGGTCACGTGCCCGCCACGTAACACATCAATCTCTTTCCAGCAGTAGACATCTACCGATATACATGTGCAAACCACGTGCTCCTTTAATATATCTTCCGATAGAGTACATCTACCGGTGATTAAAATACACTACATCGCCCGATGACCAACCAGTGAAACATAAGGCTCACACATGCCGATCGCTAGACGACAAGCACAGAGCTTGCTTCAGCCGGTAGTGACTCACTTACTTCAACACTTACTTCATCCGATGTTTGAAATACTCTACATCTACCGGTCACTAGACAACAAAATGACATTTACATCATCCGGTAACCTAAATACACTTGATCTGCCGGTCACTAGGCGACAAAACCACATTTTCATCATCCGGTGACTAAACGACAACTACATTCCCATCATCCGGTGACTAAACATACTACATCATCCGGTGAGGAAACATACTAATTGTTTAACTCCTATCATTTGACATCCGCCGATGACGTCAGCCGGATGATTGCCTCATCCAGCTTTTATCGTACAGCAGTGAAACACTATAATCATCAAACAACTTCATTCAACAAGAAAGTACCACAACTCACCTAAATCTTAACTTAGTAACTATAAACCTCAAAGAGTGAGAATCATAGACTCATCCAGAATACACATAGCGGAAGACTTAAGCAAAACAGACCATTCGATAATCTTTAAAATCACTATCAGACTCTGAAGTCTATCAATCAAATCCGAACTTCATTGTTATAAGAAATTCTATTCTACTTAGGCATCTGTTTATCATAAACTTTACTGACATACTATGAGCATAACCAGGGGACTTAATCGCCTGTCCAGCCTTGCACCGTCATACTGAGCATCCTCCAGCAACCAGCTTTAAACATCATCTCTGGATTGGAAATCCTCACCTGTTAGCTCTTCACCTACATCATAAGGTTTAACTATAAGCCTAATGCTTAGTAAGGAATGCAACACTAACACGGATGCATGAATGCATGATTCGGAAAAACACATGTTCATGAGTCTTTTGTTGTTTATATGTTTGCTCGTAATCATCATTCATAGTCATGGATCATATTCATCATTAATAATCTTTGATCATATTCTTCATTTAAGTTGTGTGGAATAAGAGAGGATTTGTGCCGGGAAAGGGGTTCGATAGTGAGTTTGATCTTGGTCCCTACTGCGGGTTGTATTCATATGTCCCTCTTTTGGACTGTGACATACGCCGAACCGCCCCCAACCCTCACTTAGTCCACGTTGCATAAGTTTTATCTTCTTACTTTGTTCATGAGAAAACCATGCTCTTAAAACATTTTCATATGCATAAAATAGTCATGATGCATGCACATGGAAATCCTTAAATCATCAAGCTACAGAATAGAGCACTATCCAACATGAGACCTTGCCATTGAGCTAATCATCAACATAATGTTAGACAGTAACAGAAGGGAACTACAAATCATCGTATGAGTTTCTACCTAGCATCCTTTGATGTAGGGTCCTAATGACTGAGAAACCTGTACATTCACTTACCTGTTTTCCTTAGCAACTTAAGCTCCTTTTCTTCAGACTTTTTCACCTAAAACATTCACATTGCAGTAGTTAAAACAAAATCCTAGTAGTTCTAAATCTCAAGTCAATCTAAGATTTAATAGCTAAAGTCATTCCCGAATCCTTAGTCTAATACTCTGTGCAGTCTGAATCCAAAAACCGAAATAGACAGACCCGACTATCGATTACTCGGCGTTGGTTATTTTAAATGTCCAGAATCGATTCAGAATGACATTACCACTCTCAGCTTCTAAAATATCCTTATTAATACTCGGCCATTGAAGAATCCAGAACTTTAACACCGAGCTGAAATCAAAGCTTAACAACTAACAGATAACTACCTTGCCTATTTCATACATTGGGCATGGATTCGTAGGGAATGCAGGCCTGAAGCCGGTCGTCGATGAGAAGGATCACTGGAAACAGAGAGCGAGAGCTCGGGAGAGAAGAAGTCGCCGAGAGTAGAAGATGTCAGCTACAGTGGTTTAAATGAAGTTTGAACCCTTTCCATTTTCTTTAAATACCGGTCTCAAATCTCCATTATTACAACTTTGCCACCCAACCTAGTTTAAATCCACATGTAATTAATTAAGCTCGACATAATATTCTAAACCGGGAAAATTAACTAAACACGACCGTTAAAACGGTTAAGGAAATCACCTGGTCGTTATTTCGGGTGTTACACACCCCACGGCGAGAAGCTTGGGCGTATGAACCCTTTCTCCAACAGATCCTCCAACTGCTTCTTTAATTCCTTAAGTTCGTTTGGAGCTAATCTATATGGGTTTTTAGACACAGACTCAGCTCCGGGGTAAACATCTACAATAAATTCAATTTCCCTGTCTGGCGGTAAACCAGGAAGGTCATCTAAAAATACTTCAGGGAAGTCTTGGACAATCAAGACATTTTGAGGATTTACTTTTCCTATACGTTGTGTGTCTAAAACACTAGCTAAGAAGCACAAGTACTCTACACATAGTGAAGGTTTAGTGTTAATAGAAGTCATTACAGATATTTCCTTACTCTTCTTTGAAGCTTGAAAGGTATGTTTCAATTTACCAGAGAGTTGAAAGCTAACTATTCCAGTTCTACAATCAATTGTGGCGTGGTGTTTAAAAAACCAGTCCATTCCTAGGATTACATCAAATCCCATTATATCCATAATAATAAGATCAGCGGGTAGACTTACATTCCCTACTAACACTTCACTGTCAAGCATCACTCGGTTAGAGTGCATGCGTTCACCAGAAGGCAATGCAATATTAAACACATACATAGAAGGGGTGAACTGTACATTTAACTTAACAGCAAAGGCAGATGCTATAAATGAATGTGTTGCACCAGAATCTATTAAAGTAAAAGCAGGCACAGAGTTAATCAATATAGTACCTGACACAACAACGAGCTGTTCCTCACCCGACTCCGTCATGGAGAATATTCTCGAATTAATCATAGCAGGGCCACTCTTAGGAACTGGACAGTCTCTACTAATGTGACCGATCTTGTTACAATTGTAGCATCTGTTGATTCTAGGCTTCGAGCATTCCTTGAACGTGTGTCCAACCTCCTCGCAGTTGAAACACTTCCCAAAGGCCAGTCTGCATTCCCCCGGGTGGTTCTTCAAACACTTAGGACACTGGGGAAATTTCCTGACATTCTGTACCTTCCCTCCTGCTCCTTGGCTATTTTGGCCTTCACTTGGCCTCTTCGTTCTTCTTAGTTGGTGGGGCTGGTTGAACCTTTGTGGGACCTCCTTTGGTCTAGCACAGTTCCCTTCAGCTTCTTCCACTTCCAGAGCAGTGGACACAACCTCACTGAACGTCAAACCTTTAATACCACAGAATTTAACCCTTCGGTAGATTTCTGGTTTCAGTCCATGCACAAATTTAAACACTTTATCCTCGTCCTTGTGAGCAAAATGTCCAGCAAACCTGGACAAGGACTCAAATTGCCTACTGTATTCGGCCACAGACCCTGTCTGCTTCAAGTTTAGAAACTCCAATTTCTTTGCGGTTTGGACTGTGCTGCTAAAATACTTCTCATAGAAAATGTCCTTGAATTGTGACCAAGGCATCGCCAAAACATCAGTGGTGGTCTTTATTGTTTCACACCAGAGTTGAGCTTCACCAGCCAAGTGAAATGTTGCCAACGTGACCTTGTCTCCTTCTTCAATGTTGGCACACCTAAACATGCTTTCAATCTTTCTAAGCCATCCATCAGCAATAACTGGATCAGATGACTGTCCATCAAACGTGGGTGGTCTTAGTCTCCGGAATCTGTCTCCAGAATGTTCATTGCTAGAACCCGAGTTGGCACTTCATTGCACCTCTCGGTTCAGCAGTACTCCTAGTTGGTCAGACTGTTGGCGCACTAAATCAGTTTGCTGACGCACTAAATCTGTCAGCTGCCTAATCACACTAGGTTCCTCTTCACTTCTCACATTAGGCATCTCTCTTGGCACTCTAGGTCTCCCTGGGCGTTTGGCCATTGTACTTAATTCATGTACAGGGTTAATTACACTCTTAAATATCTAATAACTAAGTTTAACATAAACACTTACAGTTGTTGAAGTACTCCCATGTAACGATTGGCACTGATGAGTAATCTTTTGAACGGTTTAACTGAACGTCTCTGATACCATACTGCAACGCTCCGAGTTTTCTGAACCCGGTTCGCTACTCATAACCCGAATATAACTAAGAAACTTTGAACCAAATTTAAAATTTGGCTCGAAAGTCAAAACTTGACGTTTTCTAAAACCTCGAAATATCTAAAAAGAACTTGCAGCGGAAATCATTTAAGCAAAAATAGAGTTAAATAAAACTATAGAACAATGCTTGAATAATCAGTTGGAATATTAAGGAATACTCGGCCAAAAGAAATAAAGGTTTAAATCGCAAAATACTTCATAAGTTTCAAAAGTCAAACGCATCTGCCGCTGTACAAAGTCAACGGAAGAGACTGAAATAGATAGTAGAAGACCTCTTCAGGTGACAAAACGACAAAACATATTACTCACATCCACCAATGGTTAGAATACTCGACATCATCCGATAGGTTTATCAAACGACATCCACCGATGACTACACGACAAACTTCTTCCACATCATCCGATGGATTTAACACACTACATCCACCGGTCACTAAACGACAAAAGACTTTCAACATCATCCGATGGATTTAGCACACTACATCCACCGGTCACTAAACGACAAAAGACTTTCTACATCATTCGATGACATCAGCCGGATGATTCAATCTGCCAGCGTCAATCAGTGAACAAAACACACCACATCCACAGGTGAACCTCTTTCACCGATGCTGAAATTGCAAACTTTACTCAAAATATTCAAAATCACCTGACCCTAAATAACTTCATAAAAATCCAACAGAAAACAGAACAACATTTCAACTACTCAAATTTTATACGGTAACAGCCCTAAGTACGAAAACCTGTTTAATTCACTAAAACCATTCAGTAACAATTCAAATCATTGTATTGTTCAAATCCAGTAAAACCAACATTTAAAACTCAACAGATCACTAGTATCAGTAAATCTCTAAACGTAGTCAAATATTAAAATCTCCACTGTCATGAAAACTCGAAATACTCAGATCAATTCATTATCAACTAAACCTCCACAGCTGCTGACATCAGTTAACCCGCCTCATCAGTTTACTAGGCCGAGACATGAATGTACTCCTCCAACCACATTTAATCATCTGTGCACTCAGGAAATTCACTTGCAATATCCTCAACACCTACATCACAAAACTCATCTATTAGCCTAATTCTAAGTAAGTAAAGTAGTAATGAAATGAAATACTGAATTATGTATTCCTAAACATGCAATTACTTACCTGGTCTCCTGGAAATCGCTCAGTTTCAACTACACTGGAAGTTCTGCTCACCTAATGTCATAAGCAGAATACCGATTAGATCATCACTAACCTTATCCTATATCATTCACAAACCTAAGGAGCTAGTTTAGAAGTTCGGATCATCGCACACTCCTGATTCAACACTAACCCGAACTCAACTCGCTCACAGCATTCTCAAAAAAATACACACATTGCACTCTATTTGCTATCTAGCCACTAAATCTCGAGAAAACGAAGGGAAAACTTACCTAGTTTGAGGAAATGGAGATCGGAGGGGAAAAATCACCTGGAGCTCTGTTGAGCTTGAGCTGAATACCGAGAAGGAAAAATGAAGGAACAGTGGCGGCTAACCCTCATTAAACCCTTCCATTAAATACGTTATCCAGTATAATATCTCAAATTACCACCATGCCCTTACTCACTCATTTATTAACCTAAGCACTAATTCACCCAAATTTCAATTTTACAACATTCTCTATAATTGGAAAAAGGTAAATCGGTTAATAGAAACCGGGTGTTACAAGTTTAGGTTTCAACATTTAAATTTTGAAATCCCCATATCAATTCAAAATAAAAAACCTAATCTACAATTTGATTCTTAAAAATCCCAAGGATCACAGGAATATCAATTCAAAACAAATTAGAGAAAACAAAACAAATGTTGTTAGCCTAAAATCGTTCAGAAATTAAAATAAAATCTTATTCAAACCCTCATAACCACTTAACCACATAAAGGATCTCTAGAAATCCGAATGATGATCGGATTTGCTAAGCTAAAAATCTTATTTAATTCGGATTTTGGGGGGAAGGTTAGTTGGAAACTCTCCTATAAATAGAGATACTCGGTGAAGGGGAATAGCACACCAGAGCTCTCTCTCGAGTTCAATATTCTAAAGGTTCCTCTCTTTTTAAACTAGAAGTTTTACCTTCAATCTTCGACCTCCGAGCGCCACCCAGTCACAGCCATAAACCTCCACTCGAGCGGCTGAACTCTGAAGAAATCTTTCTTGGTCGAAGTCGTCGCCGCCTTTCGACGACGAATCTCCTTCGATGGCAACACACTCCCAGTGTGTTTGGGTGTGCGACAAAGAAGAAGAAAAAGAAGAAGAAGAAAGAACGAGTTTTAATCTCAACCTGTGAACCAAACCAACTGTTTCACTTAAGAGTGGTCCAACCGAACTAGCCCAGCAAACTAAATCAGATTGCTTCCGGACTGTCAAAATTTGACCGAAAGCTAACTGAAACGATATCTGACTAAACCGATCTAAGAATAAACTAATAAGAAATTTCTGCATAAATTTTTTTGAAATGAATTTATTAAAGTTTAAAATTGATAGCAGATATTTTATGTAGGCATGATATTATTTGGAATATTGAAAAAATTCTGATAACCCTAACCTCTCAAAATACAGGTAAGTGAAAATACCACGTTTTCAACGTTTTGGCTATGACCCTACATCACAAAATCTATGTTATTTTTTTTATAATTATTTTGTCACATAATTCTGATATTTGATCATCACAAAATCTATGTTATTTTTTTTATAATTATTTTGTCACATAATTCTGATATTTGATCACGCATGTTAGACATTGACATAAAATTGTATAAAGATAAAATTGGTAATACATTTTGTATGTGTTTGAATATGATGAAATTTATGAAACATATGTGATAGGAAAGCCTGAACGACAATAAGATGACTAATCTTGAATGAAAATGAGATGACTTTGCCTGAACGAAAATGAGATGATAAAGTTGAACGACAACGAGATTGCTAAGTCTGAACAAAGGTTGGAAAATGAGTTCCAACACACTATGTAATTGTTAAGTTAGGATTCACATAATTCTGATATTTGATCATCACAAAATCTATGTTATTTTTTTTATAATTATTTTGTCACATAATTCTGATATTTGATCATCACAAAATCTATGTTATTTTTTTTATAATTATTTTGTCACATAATTCTGATATTTGATCATCACAAAATCTATGTTATTTTTTTTATAATTATTTTGTCACATAATTCTGATATTTGATCATCACAAAATCTATGTTATTTTTTTTATAATTATTTTGTCACATAATTCTGATATTTGATCATCACAAAATCTATGTTATTTTTTTTATAATTATTTTGTCACATAATTCTGATATTTGATCATCACAAAATCTATGTTATTTTTTTTATAATTATTTTGTCACATAATTCTGATATTTGATCATCACAAAATCTATGTTATTTTTTTTATAATTATTTTGTCACATAATTCTGATATTTGATCATCACAAAATCTATGTTATTTTTTTTATAATTATTTTGTCACATAATTCTGATATAATAAAATCAATATAGAATTTTTTAAAGATTTTCATAAGTTTCAAATTGAGAAAAATGAATTAAAAAAAAATTGGGGCGTTACATAATTTCTCCTTGGTTCCTGAGTCAAGAACTCATTGTTTACCAAAATCCTTCGCTAAAACAACCCGAACATCAGAAGAGTCATAATCATCTTAGACCACTGAAGCATTACTAATTTCAATCTTTTTCTCGACTATCATTCTCTTCTATTTGTAATAGTTAATAAAACATCAGAAGAGTCATAGCCATCTGAGATCACTGAAGCATCACAAGTTTCAATCTTTTTCTCAACTATCCTTCTCTCTCGTTCGTAACAGTCTTTCTTGAAGTGTCATTTCTTATTGCAAAAGAAACACTTCTTGCCTTGTCTTACCTTGATTTCGATTTCACCTTATTCTTGCCATCATTCTCGACCGTGAATTTGTCAACCTCAAATCTTGCCATGGATACTGAAAGAAAATAATTCATGCTCACCGCACCAATTGTTGTGATTAAAATCAATCACACTACGAGAATTAATCAAGAAAAATAGAGAAGAAATCAAGAACACATAATTTATGGTTCAGACAAAACTATCCTACGTCCACAACACAAGACTTCAACAACGAAACTTTATTTGAAAATCAATGAATGAGAGTTTTTCGCAATCCTGTGGCATTGACTTAGATTACAAGAATTGCTCATCTCCTCGTCTCGAGAATCTAACCTAGAGTACCCCAACTTTTTACTTATATTCTCTAATTTTTTATTTGCTTCTCTTTTATTCTTTTCTCACAGCTCACTTATTCTTTTCTTTAGCTCACTCAATTATTTATATGGTAATAATAAATAATACAATATTACTAAGACGATAAATTGCTGCAAATTCGAAATGAATAAATAACAAAATCTGAACTAAGATTAACAAAAATAGTATGTCAATTGATTTTGAAAATGAAAACTTTTTATATTTCCTTGACTGAAAGTCATCAAAAGAAATTTAAAATAAAAAGATTAAATAAATTGAAAACAAAAAAAATAAAAGAAAATTATATATGGAAAGAATATGAAGAGTCTCATGATATGACAAAAAAAAAAGAACTCAAAATACAGATCGAGGGAGAGTATGTTGAGGCTAAGCGAACATAATAGATGAAGAGAGAAAGAGAGAGCAAGCTAAAATTAGTATAAGTTTCGTGAAAGAGAGAGTGACGTGAAATAGTATGTATATAGATATTTATCTATGAAGTGTTTTCCAATTCAAACATTGAATAATTTTTTTTGTCAATTCGAACATCAAACTATTCACTGTTAGTAAATAGATACAGTTTATTAAATAGACGTTAAAAAATTACACGTTTGCCTATGTGTTTCTTCTTTTTTTTTTCATTTTTTATTATCTTCCCATCCCTTCATTTCTTTCTGATTTTAATTCAAACAGTTGAGCTATAAATTAAAGTACACCGTACCAAATTAGAACAAAGAGTAGACTGAGACATCGTTTTGAAAGAAAGGCGGCAATATCACAGATGCTTAAATTTTTTGGAAAAATTTACTCGGCATCCAAAACGCAAAATGAAGGACCGAGTTGCTGGAGACCTCTAATCAAATATCCTCTGAAACTAGAAAAATCGTAGCTGAATACATGAGTTCTTGAATCTGGGGAGGACGATGTAGATCCGAGAAACCTCAGATTCCACTATACGCTTGTCGTACTGAGTGGCCGTCTCTTCCCATGCAGCCATGGTTCGCTCAAAGTAGCACGGACACAACGTTCAACGCTTTTGACTTAATCTCTCACAGTCGATTACGAGGCAGAAACTGGTATGGCTTGGCTTCTTCTTCCATAAGTCATGTAACGCTGCCACAGCAACTACTAGACATTTGATACTTTATAATCGGCGAGTTGAATTGACGAACTCCATGACTGCACGAAGGCCAATAAGATGATGAGATCGCAAATCTCGAATTCCATTCCATGAAAAAAAGAAAAGAAAAGAACCACAAAGGCAAGTATGCTAATCACGTGCAAGTTTTTAACGTTCATTTAATAAAATTGTTTGATTTGCTAACGGTGGATAGTTGGATGTTCGAATTGACGAAAAAAATTGTTTAATGTTTGAATTTAAAAATACCTCATAGTTCAATGTTTTATTTAATTTTTACCGTTCTTTCTATCTTCTTTTCCAGTAGACTTTTTCGTCTTCTTTGCCTCCTATTTTATAAATTCTGATTCTATCTCTTATTTTTTTTAGGGAAACTACCAAAAATGACCACAAACTACGTGTGTTTTCCGATTTCAACCACAAACAAAATTTTTTAACAATTCAAACCATCACGTATTGAAAATCTATCAAATATAACCACGCCGGACGGACGGACGTGGATTGAGTCCGTCCAGACGTAATTTGGCCCAAACCCGGACGGATGGAAACAATTAGCGTCCGTCCCCAGTTTGTCGTTCAATCAAAATCTGCCACGTAGTCGCCACGTAGCCCGTTCGGACTCTGTAAATCACCGTCCGTCCGGGTTAACTTAAAAATTTCCCAGACGGATGGTATATTTCCCCGTTCGTCCGGGTACTCGATTATAATCGTTCAAGGCTGGGTACTCACAGTGGCCGGAATTCGTTTTCTCTCGACGCTCTACAAATTTCTTGTGCGATTATCAAGCGAAAAACGCATCAGGTAATATCTTACTCCTTTTGTATTGATTTAGTTTAAATTTTTACGTTTAGAACGCAAAAATTCAAGCCCTAGGTCAAAATCGCCCTTTTAGAATTACCCGGACAGACTCTATTTCAATCCGTCTATCCGGGTGATCATAGCCTTAACCCAGACGGACAGACCAATATTGAGTCTGTCCGGGTTAAGGCTGTGAAGGTCGAGTTTCACCGGGTTCTGATTTTCGCCACGGTTCGAGTTATTGTGGTTAATCTTGGAATTTTCCAATTTGCAAACTTTACGAAAATGACAGATAAAATTGCTTATAAATGAAAAAAGGATTCGACATCACAAGGTGGACCATCGAAGCGGCCAACGATGTCACAGCCATCTCCACTACCCTCACAGCCACCTCGACCTCCACGGGCCTCACAGCCACAATTACTGGCCCCACAGTCAATTTCACGGGCCTCAGAGCCACATCCACATGCTCAACAGGCACCTCCAAGGGCCTCACAGCCACTGTCCAGCTCCTCGGCTCCCAGCTCGTCACAGCCAGCTTCATCGACCTCACAATCGAAGGACTTTCGCAGTCAACATTGTCGAGAGCAATATCAGCTGGATATAGTACACGGAAAGGTGTCGTTGACAAAGATGGTGGACTTTACAGGTTGAGCCAATTATTCTTACAAATTGTTTCTACAATATTTCGTTGAACTAGTCTCATTCATTTGTTATTAAAAATTTTCAGGATGGGAGTCCTTAGAGATAAAAGAAATGTTTGACAGAATCGGACTTCAAGGACTCTACACTATTCGGGGAGTCAGCTGTAAAAAAATGGTTCGCCTATTCTATGCAAACATGAGATTTTCTGCGAGGTCGGGAGTTATAAAGACCTACATAATGGGTGAAGAGTATGAAGTGACGGCACAGGTTGTGAATCAGGTGCTTGGCTTTCACGCAGAAGAGGCAGAAAAGTACTACCATGCCCAGAAAAAATGTCTCGTGCTCGCCATAGCGGAGGGAACAGCGTTCATTAGACAGATTCATCGGAACGTTGATATTGTGGATATCGTGAAGCCAGGAGCGAAAGATATGAATGTGAAAGCTCGCGTCATCCACAACCTTCTAGCACACACCCTTCTACCGCGCGTTGGACATAGAGATCATGTTAGCTACATGTGTCTCTATGTCATGGAGAAATTGTATAGCGGTAACTTCTTCGACCCCGGCTATGTGATTCTGAGTCACATGAGTGAGATCGCACGCACACGGCAAGAGACAGATCTTCCAGGATTGGATGGAGATCCATGCCTTTGATCCCGACGATCTTGGGAGAGGTGATGATGCCGATGGTGACGATGATGAGGTAATCCTGACCGGGGGTGGAGATGACGAGGGTGTGCTGCTGGGGGCTGGAGATGACGAGGGTGTGCTGCCGGGGGCTGGAGATGACGAGGGTGCCCAAGCTTAGGTATATTTGAACCTATTTTTCTCATTATTAATTATATTTCAACTCATTATAATCTAACTTTCTTTTATTACGTGCAAAGAGGGGACGACAGAGGGCGATGCACAGAGACATAGATTTTTTTTGTAAACTTTGATGATGTATTGTATTTGGATGATGAAAATTTGTAGTACTTGTAGTTGGATATTCATTAATTTGATGTACATTAGTTATATTTATTTTTGTTGGATGCAATTGATGTTTGAGGCAAAATACTGGATTTGTTTGGATATTCAAATATACAGGATGATACTAGCTGTGGGGGAGACTAAAAACAAAGGAAACTCTGCCCAAATTTCTAATTTTTTTTCTCACTTTAATTATAAAAGGGACATTACCAATTCTAACCACAAACTATGAGTATTCTTCGATTCCAACCACAGCTAAAAGTGTCCGTCCGGTTAATCGACTATAAGCGTAAAACCATCTATAGACGAACTTTTTCTACTTTTAAACATTCCAACTTCCGCCACACGTCTTCTCTGCCCCTGGCCCTGGCCCTGCCCCTGCCCCGTTTCTTCTATTAGACCTAGACCCCATTTACTACGATTTTCCCTTTTCTTTCACTCTGCATTTCTCCTTCCTGCAACTGCTTCTCTTGTGTAGTGTAGCAGTCATACAATTCCTTGATGTGGAAGTGGTAGTTGTGGAGGCGGTCGCCAAGGAGGCCATCTTCTGCGATGAATCAGTCGGTCGATTATCGAATTAGGAGAGGAAGTGAGTCTGGAATATCGGTCAATAGTCGTGGTGCTTCTTCTATCGTAAATGGAAGCGGCGTTGAAAAAACTTCAGGCAGTAGTGGTGGGAGTGATGTGAAACGACCTTCTCAATCTGTTGTCGTTACCGCTTCTAAGGAATCTCCCACTTGGGCCTGCCTTGAGATCTGAGCCTTCTTCCTCACGTCCACAAATGTCCATTGATCCTGCTGAAATGAATCTGCTTATTAGAAAAGTTGAAAAGGCTACATTGTAGCCGCATCCACCACCTCCTGTTTCTTCAAAGGCTCTGAGCCTTCAAAGAAGACCGGGTTATGGTACCGTGGGCAAAAAGATAGTTGTCCGAGCGAATCATTTTCTCGTGGAAGTTTCGGACAAAGATATCCATCATTACGATGTACATCTTAATCTTTTCTGTTAGATTTTTTTCGCCAAATTTGACAAAGAAACGAGATAGAAATGGTTTTAAATTTTGTTACTCATACTGGTTTGATAACTTCAACGTAGGAACGCTTATAGTAGATTAACCAGACGGGCGGTATAATTTCCCATTATAAAATACAATTTGCTGTACAAACTATAAGATACATCAAATATGCATAAAATAAAGATGATCCGCTCTCCACCATCTGTATGTCATCGTCTTCCATCATTCTCTCTCATGGCCGCTTTCCTCATTGCCTGTAGTAGATTCTTGCACGTATTGAGAGTTATATTAGAAGATAATAGCGAAATTTTGTTTATGAGAATAATAGTAAAAATGTACCTGCGTCCAGCCAGCGATTCGGAAACTCATAAATGTGTCACGCGAAGCAGAAGCACATGAAGTGGATCCCCTCTCAGAACATGTGCGACTGTTATGCTCCTGACGTCCACATTTATGACACGTCATCGTAGACTTCTTCTTAGAAGTAAGGCTCATCGACATCGCGAATTCTTTTCTTCTCTGGTCTACCAGGTTGAGGCCTTCTCTGACCCGGAATGATTGGGGTCCTATTCTCTGGTTCTGGCCACATTTGTTGCCCATTAATGGGATGAATGAAGTGCGAATACATCTCCAGATATGTGTCCCGATGATAATATATATGAACATAATCTTCCATCGGCTTTCTCATCAAATTAATGCATGCAACGGCGTGAACACAAGGGATTCCAGAAATCTCCCACCCACGACATGCGGACTCGCCTTCATTAAGGTCAACGACATATTGTTCGTTGCCGTTGCTAACCTGAAACAGTGCATAAACAAATTCAGTATGAACAAGTAGAACAAACTAAGAAGAACATATCAGTATGAACAACTTGAACAAACCTGAAACAGTGCATTTCCCGCTAACTCAGCACTCCAATCGTAAGCTGACCCTTTCAGCCTCTCTAGCTTATTCCTAATCTTAGGACACAGAACATCTTCTACCTTGAGCATCTCCTCGTGTTTTTTGACAATGCGTGTCATCATGGTCTTTCGAATCATCTCGAACATCGTCAAAATCGGCATGTTCCAGACCGGCAAAAGGACTGAATTGAAAGACTCACATAAATTATTCAAGCCCAAGTCACATTTGGGAATTGTCGAAAATGCATGACTGGCCCAAAATCTAGGTGGTGTTCGTCGAAGCCATGCATGGGCATCCTTATTGAGCTCATAGACTTTCCTCATTGCTATCTCAAAATATTCTCTGGTGGTTGCCCTTGCTGCATTCCACATCACATCTTTATATGCTAGGCCCCGAAATTGTCCTTTGTAGTTTGCATACATATGTCTTTGGCAGAAACGGTGTTCGGCTAAACCAAATATTTCGTCCACAGCATTCAACAATCCCTGCAATTTTAAAGAAAAACAAACTCAGATTAAAATGATAAATTCTGCCGATTCAAGTAATAAGAGTAATAACAATATATACCTTCTGTCGATCCGACACAAATGTCCATCCTTGGCCTTCGTCAATGCCTAAGTCGTTTTGCAATAGCTCCAAAAACCACTTCCACGAGACTTGGGATTCTGATTCTGTAACGACCCGAACTTTCAGAACCCGATTTGTTACACAATCTTGCACGAAACTCGGAAAAACTTTGAACCAAACTTAGAGGTCTACTCAAAAGTCAAAATTTGATGTTTTCTAAAACTTCAAACATTCAAGAACTTACAGCGGAAATCATTTAAGTTAAAAAAAATAAACAAAGCTATTGTACGATGCTTGATTAATCAGTTGAAATGTTGAGGAATAATCAGCAAAAAGAATAAAAGTTTAAATTGCAAAATACTCCATGAGTCTTAAAAAGTCAAACGCGTCGCCCGCTGAACAAAGTCAACAAAAAGGGGTTGAAGCAGAAAATAGAAGACATCATCCGGTGACAAAACAACAAAATATTCTCTACACCTACCGGTGACGTCAGCCGGATGATCGACGTTATACCGCATCCACCGGTGACTAGACGACAAAACGCTTCTTACATCTTCCGGTGGATTATCACACGACATCCACCGGCCACTAAACGACAAAACACTTCCTACATCTTCCGGTGGATTAACACACGACATCCACCGGTCACTAAACGACAATAGACTCTCTACATCATCCGTCGGGTTTTCACACGACATCCACCGGTGAGTAGAATACTCGACATCATCCGGTGACATCAGCCGGATGATTTGATCCGCCAATGTCTATCAACGAACAAACACTCAACATCCACCGGCGAACCCATTCGCCGATGGTTGAACTTGCAAACTCACTCAAGACATTCAAAAACCCCTGACCCTAAGTAACTCCAGAAAACTCAACAGAAAGTAGCACAATATCTTAACTACTCAAATTCCATACAAAAACATCTCTAGCTGCGAGAAGGACGAGTTTACTTCACTAAAACCATTAGAACAGTTCAAAATCCTTACATTACTCGAATTCAGTAAAATCGCATTTAAGCCTAACCAAATACTATTATCAGAAAGCTCAAAAAGAACATATTCGAAATATTGAAAACCACTGCTGTCATGAAAACTCAACACACAAAAAAATTGAAACACTGTCAACTGAACCTTCACACCAACTGACATTAGTTAAATCGCCCCATCAGCTGCCAGATGGTTACAAAGATGCACTCCAAAACCAATCTAGTCCTCAGTAGACTCGGAAAACACACCTACTATCACTTCTTCACCTACATCACAAAACTCATCTATTACCCTAATGCTAAGTAAGTAAAGCAGTAATGAAATGAAACACTGAAATATAAATTCCTAAACATGCAATTTCTACTTTCTCAACTCAGTTGTTCATGCTTCGTTTCTGTTCAGATCCCCCTGTGAAGTTGGGAGTCGGATCAACCCTCCCAAAGTATAAATATCCACTGTCTCATTAAGGGGTGGATTAGTTCCCTTAACAGTAAATCTGATTCACATGTTCAGATCCCCCTGTGAAATTGGAAGTTGGATCAATTCTCCCAAAGTATAAATATCCACTGTCTCATTAAGGGGCGGATTAGTTCCCTTAACAGTAAAACTGATTCACATAACTGTTTCAATATGTTCAATCCTCACCATGCTGACATGCATTCAAATTCATTTTCGTTTATTTTTAAAACATGATGCATGACATACCAACACATTCTAGCAAACAAACCCTAACGTTTTGTGATGTAGGCCCGAAGGCACAAGCAAACTTTACTTACCTGGCTTTCCTGGTGGTGCTCGGTTTCGACTACTCTAAAAGCTTGCTTACCTAAGTTTATGGCAATACATTAATCCAACTCTCACTAGACCTTACCAAAAATCAATAATAAGATTGAGGAAACCGATTTGAAACTCTGCTACCCGTGTAATCCCTTTTATCTCTAAGAACCCGAACTTACGCTCAATCTCAGCACCTTCAAAATCCTCACATTGTACTCCCTCAGGTAACTAACCACTATATCTTAAAAGAAATGAGGAAAACTTACCTAAGTAGAAGGAGAATCAGGCGAGGAAAATCGCCTAGAGAGCTCGGCTGCTTGAGCTAAAAACCCGAAGAGGAAAAGTATGAAATTGGCGGCGGCTACAGTGCATTAAACCCAACCCTCTTTCCTTAAATACGTTATCCACTTTTGAAAATTGTAAATTTACTCTAGTGCCCCTGGCTAGTCTTTTAATAACCCTACTTAAATTATTGATTAATCAGGTGTATACCATTAATAATAAAAGAGCTGGTTCGATAGAACCAGGTGTTACAGTTCTGCCTTAACTTGTTGGCAGACAAGACATGATTGTACATAACTGGCCACATCACGCTTCATATTCAGCCACCAATAGTGCACCTTCAGATCTCGGTATATCTTAGTGTTACCTGGATGCACTGAGAACAACGTTGAATGTGCCTCTGACATAACCAACTTCCTCAACTCTTCGTCCTTTGGAACGTACCAGCGGTCTCGAAACCTCAAAATGCCATCCACTGAGTAATAGAAATCGGAAGGTACAATTGATAATTTTGATACAATAGCCACCTTTTCTTCCATATCTAACTGTTGAGCCTCTTTATTTTGTCCAACAGGGTGGGCCATATTGTCAAGTCAGCGAGTTGGGCCGAAAGTTCTGAAACTAATTCAAGTTCAAACCCCTGCATCTCCTTTCTCAATGAAGCTGACATACAGAAAGCAACTGACTCCTCTGTCCTAGGCATCCTACTCAAAGCATCTGCCACTGTATTTGCCTTTCCAGGATGATACTTGATTTCGAAGTCGTAGTCTTTCACGAATTCTAACCATCTCCTTGCCTCATATTTAAATCTTTCTGTGTAAACAGGTATTTTAAACTTTTATGGTCCGAAAACACTTCACACTTCTGTCCGTAGAGGTAGTGTCTCCATATCTTTAATGCGAATACCACTGCTGCCAGTTCTAAGTCGTGCGTCTGGTAATTTTCCTCATAACTTTTTAATTGCCTAGAAGCATAAGCAACGACCTTTCCTTCCTGCATCAACACGCATCCCAATCCAACTTTGGATACGTCACAATAAATACAGTATACCCCATTCTCCACTGGTAGAGTCAGTAAAGGCGTTGTGGTCAACTTTTGCTTCAAGGTCTGAAAGCTTTCTTCACATGCCTTAGTCCACTCGTACTTCACTTCTTTCTTCGTTAAGTTCGTCAAAGGTTGGGCTATTATTGAAAATCCTTGAATAAACTTCCGATAATACCCTGCTAGGCCTACGAAACTCCGTACATCACTTGCATTTCTTGGTCTAGGCCACTCCCTTACCACTTGAATCTTGGCCAGATCCACATAAACGCCTTCTTTTGAAATCACGTGGCCAAAGAAATTCACCTGACTCAACCAGAATTCGCACTTAGAAAGCTTAGCATACAACTGGTGTCACTTCAAAGTAGTCATAACAGCCCTTAAGTGCTCTGCATGTTCTTCGTCGTTTCGGGAATAAATCAAAATATCATCTATGAACACTATAACAAACTTATCCAAAAACTCCCGAAACACTCTGTTCATGAGGTCCATAAATGCCGCTGGAGCATTGGTTAAACCGAAGGACATAACCCTAAACTTATAGTGCCCGTAACGTGTTCTGAAGGTAGTCTTCGGTACATCCTCGGCTCTAACTTTTAACTGATAGTACCCAAAACGCAAGTCGATCTTAGAAAATACTGTGGCTCCTTGCAACTGGTCAAATAGATCATCTATCCTCGGTAACGGATATTTCTTCTTTATAGTCAGCTTATTCAACTCACGGTAATCTACGCACATTCTTAAAGAGCCATCTTTCTTCTTTACAAATAAAACCAGAGCGCCCCAAGGAGAAACGCTCGGCCGTACAAAACCCTTTTCTGTTAGCTCTTTCAGCTGAATTTGCAATTCCCTCAGTTCAACCGGTGCCATTCTATAAGGATTCTTGGATACTGGCGCCGAACCAGGAATAATCTCAATTGTGAACTCCATTTCCCGATCTGGAGGCAGTCCGGGCAACTCGTCCAGGAATACTTCCGTAAAGTCCCTAACCACTGGAATGTCACCTAACTTTAACTCATCTTGCACGCTCACTTCCTCAACACTTGCTATAAATCCAAAACACCCATGCTTCATCATGTATAAAGCACTTACAGGCGAGCCGAGTAACTCGTCTAGGAACACTTTCGAAAAACTTTCCTCCACCAAAATGTCACTTAACTTCCGCTCATCTTGCTTTCTTACATCCACGATGCTTGCTGCAAAACTGAAACATCTGGGTTTTATGGAGTACTGGGCGCTCATTGACAATACAAGAGGCATCTCACTCGTACAGAGGGTCGCTGGAAAACTGTAATTCTCCCCGCTCGGGGGTCTAAAATCTACTACTCCAGACCTGCAATTGATTGTGGCATAGTGCCGAAACAACCAATCCATGCCCAAGATTACATCATACCCCTTCATACTTATGATGATTAGGTTCGCATACAGTTGCCGACTACCAACAGATATAATTTCACCCCGTATCGCCTGATCGGAGTGCAAATACTCTCCGGAAGGCAACATAACACTATAATCACGATCAGCTAGGACGACATCTAACTTCCATTTAACCGTATACTTCTGTGCTATAAAGGAATGGGTTCCCCCAGTGTCAATTAGAACATGAGCCGTGTTTCCACAGACCAAAATAATACCTGTAACAACTGAAGGTTGAGCAGCTTCCTCGTCTTCAATCAGAGAAAAGATCCGGGAGGGACCGCCCGGTGGCCTCCTACTTGGCTCTAGGTAATCAACGGCCTTGTGGCCCACTTTATCACATCGAAAACATCGTCCACTATGAAGTTTGCACTCCCCATGATGGTTCTTTTGTCAAATAGGGCATAAAGGAGCCTGCGACGCCCCTTGCGGACGTTTACCCCTATCTTGAACTCTAGGCGTCTCATTCGCCCGTTTGACACCATGTTATGGTTATGGCTACCAGCCCTGATTCTGTTGTTGTGGTCGCACATCTCTGACAAACCTTCTCGACGCTTCTCTCTGTCACTGAAGCTTCATTTCTATGTCATCAAGTCCAAGAGCCCTTTCTACTATCTTATGATAAGGCACGTTCTCGTCATCCACTGTCATCACCCCTTTTTGAATTTCTAATTTCTGACCTTGTACAAACTGATGAATTTTGTCCTCCTCTTCATAGATCATATATCCGGCATACCGAATAATGACTCAAACCTTCGCACGTATTCGGCCACCGTCCTCGTTTGGCGCAATTGGAAGAACTCCACCTTCTTACTAGCCCGAAGAGTGCAGCTAAAATACTTGTTGTAGAATACCGTTTTGAATCTTTCCCATCTCATAACCTCCACATCTGTAGTAGTCTTAATCGTGTCCCACCAGAATATAGCGTCTTTCTCCAAATTGAATACTGCCAACATCACCTTATCGGCTTCCTCTACTTTTGCATAGGCAAACATACTTTCAATCTTACGAATTTACTGTTCGGCACTCGTAGGATCTGAAGACTGTCCATCGAAGGCTGGAGGCCCAAGGCGTCAAAATCTCTCTCCACCTTGGTCCCGTGAAGAACTTCCTTGTCCATTCCTATTTCCCTCTCGATTTAGTAAAACCCCAATCTGATACGACTGTTGTTGCAATATATCCATGAATTGGTCCATAGGGTTCCCTGGAGGCGGTCTAAGTGCTCTCGGCATATTTTGTTCCTAAACACATTAGACAATACGAAGCGATATAAATATCTAGGAATTATACTTAAACGTAAACACATACAGTCGATGGAGAGTTCCCATACGGCGGTGTGTTTGGCAGGCAAATCACAAAATTGCTTTTAAAACTCCGTCTCTCTGTGTGACGACCCAAAACCGAACCCGATCAGAGTTCGGGATAGGAGCCATCACTCTGGGACAGTGGATGGAAAATGGTGACTAATTTTTTTTGAACATAAACAGAACAGACAGCGTTACTGGAACAACTTATGAAAGCCAACTGAACTTTTAAAACTTTAACGAAAACAGAACCGAATGACAGAAAACATGCACTGTCAATGCAAACCCTAAAAGAGAGTAGCTTTACAGAGGGGAGAATCTACAGTGAGTAACAGAGTATAAATAACAGCAGAAAAACAGGGAATGAAGTCAGAAGGCATAGGCAGAAATCTGGCAGAAAACTTAGTTTAAAATTGGGCGGAAGACTTGAATGACGTCAGCCGGAAGATATAAATGCAAAGGCAGAAGCGGAGATGACGTCAGCCGGAAGGAACAGACAGCAGCTGAGATTGGATGAGGTGATGACGTCAGCCGGAAGATGGATGACGTCAATCGGAACATATGAAGACGTCATCAGCAGATACAGATAGTAAACGAAATCGCCAGAAGGTGATGACGTCAGCCGGAAGATGGATGACCTCACCGGTGGATGCAGGCAGTGAACGAAATCGGTAGAAGGAGATGACGTCAGCCTAAAGATGGATGACGTCACCGGTGGATGCAGGCAGTGAACGAAATCGGTAGAATGAGATGATGTCAGCCGGAAGATGGATGACGTCATCGGTGGATGCAGGCAATAAACGAGATCGGCAGGAGGAAAAACCTAAGGCAAAATCACTGTTTGGCGGTGGATGTATGCTTAAAGCAGCAGTGAACGTGATCAGAAGATACAGCTTTTAAGGCAAAACTTGACAACTTTAACAGGAAGTCATAGGAATAGAAAACTTCAAACAGAAGGCATAAAGGGCTTCAAACCTTCAAACCCGATTCTAAACACAGTTTTAAAACATGCATGGGAACATGACAGAAGTTAGAAAACCTAACAGAAGATCTAGAAAACAACTGCATGGATTATTCGAAAACCAGAGACAATCCATGCACAGATTATCAGAGAATATCCCAAACAAATTCAAGAATACTCTAGAATACAACTTAACTGTCAAATACAGCGGTTTTAAACATTGCAACAGAATCTATACATTGTTTCAAAATTTCAAAGACAGTACAAAACTTAACATAGATTTACAGAAACTCCCAAAACAGAAGTTTTCTACAGGGCTTTTAACACAAAGACCAGAATTTCATAAAATTTTACAATATAAACTATATTTTAAAAACTTGAACCTCAGAACAGAATTATGTCTATCTGCAGCAACCACCCTGTGAGCTCGATCCACCAATTACATCAGATCGTCATTTTGAGGAACAAGGTCCTCGGTTTCAGGTTCAGTACCTATATCAGAGAGTTCACCTATGAGTCTAAAACTCAGTAAGGACATAATCAGAATGCAGTGATGCAAAATGCTATGCATGCAGTTTTTCAGAAATACGGTGACAGTACAGAGCATTAAGTTACAGTGGCAGTAGAATTAAGTGGAGCTTATAGGGGAACTGGCAAACAGTGGGGAAGGGGGAGGGTGTACTATCAGGCACATTCAGGGATACAGTACAGTAAACGGTAAACAGTAAATAGTTCTAACCTGGTACATTTCAGTGGATTTTATCTTGTTTAGTTTCAAACAATGTACAGAAAACATTTGCATGTCTTTTAGAGAAAACGTGTATGCATGAACGGTGCTTGAACTTAAACAGGCAGACAGCAAAAATAAGACAACAGAAAGTAAATCGAAGCCGGACATTTCAGAACATAGACTATAACCTTTCTACCCAAAACAAACCGACAGAACAGGAAATTTAGTACCTCCGTGATGTAGGGCCTTAAAGGCCAACCTACGGTTATAAACTTACCTGTTATCCTCGATGCAGTTAGCCGGAAAGTCTCGAAAATGTTCGAACCTGTACATGTACGTTCAGAAAATAATCAAGCTGCAAATGCTAACAAATAAGTCAGAAGAGTCTGTTCCAAACTCATTCAAACCCTTAGAAAACAAACCGGTGTGTTTTCATCCAAAGACAGTGAGTTTTTCACAAAATACCATAACCCTAAACTTCGGAAAAAACCCACATTAAACTTGTCTAAACTTGTTAGCATTAGTAGATGTTTACCTTAGCGGAGGAGCAGAAGAAAATCTGAGGAGATCAAAGTAAATCTTCGATGGTTGCTTGTCGACTGGAAGAGAGAATACCGAGAAGAGAATGGAGAGAGAGCAGAGTAGAGAAGTGAAGAGGATCTTGCGTGGGCGAAAGAACTTAACTTCCTCAACAAGCTGTCAGCTATCCATTGACTATCTCCCACCAACCTTAATTTCTCCCCAATTTGCCCTTCCATGCATTTTAAACTTAGCGTTAGTTTGGTTACAAATTTGTTTGGTTCACCCCACACTACATGCTCTAAAACTTCACAACAAAATAGTTATTGTATTTATGGCAATTTAAATCCATACAATAATTCAACAGATTATTACATGGCAAAAATGCCGGGTGTTACATTCCACCCACCTTAACAGAAATTTTGTCCCCAAAAATTTCCTGAGCGAATAGCTCCGGATATTGGGCCCTGACATCCTCTTGTCTTTCCCATGTGGCTTCCTCTACATTATGATTTCGCCATAAAACTTTCACCAATGGGACTACACGGTTGCGTAACACTTTAAGTGACATATCCAATATCTGTATAGGCCTTTCTTCATACGTCAGTGTCGGCATGATATCAAAGTCCACCTGTTTAACGATCTGAGTTGGATCTCGCACACATTTTCTCAGCATCGAAACATGGAAGACATTGTGAACTCCATCCATTGACGCCGGCAATTATAGTCCGTAAGCCATGTTTCCCACACGCTTCAGGATGGGAAAAGGGCCAATGAACCGTGGGCTGAGCTTTCCTTTCTTACCGAATCTCATTACGCCTTTGAAAGGTGACACTTTCAGGAATACCTCATCGCCCACAGCGAATTCTAAGTCTCTTCTTCTATTGTCCGCATAACTCTTCTGTCGACTCTGAGCAATCTTTATTCGTTGTTTGATAGGAGCTATCACCCCGGACATCTGCTGTAATATCTCAGGGCCGATAAGCTTGGTTTCTCCGACCTCATTCCAACACAATGGGGATCTACACTTTCTACCGTAGAGAGCTTCATATGGAGCCATGCCAATTGTAGCCTGGTAGCTATTGTTGTAAGCAAACTCCACGAGTGGCAAATATCTACTCCAAGGAGCATGAAATTCCAGCACACACGACCTTAGCATATCCTCCAGTATTTGGATTGTTCTCTCAGATTGTCCGTCAGTCTGTGGATGAAATGCCGTGCTGAAATTCAACTTCGTACCCAAAGAGTTCTGCAAACTTTTTCAAAACCTGGAAGTGAATTTGGGATCACGGTCAGATACAATCGACACCGGAACGCCATGCAGTTTAATAATCTCGCTAATATACAGCTCTGCATACTGATCCATAGAGTACGTCGTCTTCACTGGTAGAAAGTGGGCCGACTTCGTCAATCTGTCCACAATGACCCAAATGCTATTATGGCCCTTAGCTGTTCTTGGTAGGCCAACAACAAAATCCATCGTTATATTCTCCCATTTCCATTCGGGGATCGGGAGAGGTTGAAGCGTTCCACTTGGTCGTTGATGTTCAGCTTTGACCTGTTGACATATCATACAAGACTCCACATATTTGGCCACTTCATTCTTCATATTCGGCCACCAGAAGTGAAGTTTCAAGTCTTGATACATCTTTGTGCTTCCAGGATGCACAGAGAAAGAAGATGAATGGGCTTCCAACAAGATGTGCTTCCGTAGCTCTTCGTCTTTCGGAACATACCATCTGTTTTTGAACTTTAGAATTCCATCTCCCGAATAACTGAAATCGGAAGAGGCCATTGGTACCTTGCCCACCATATCAGCCATCTCCTTTGAATTGGTCTTCTGGGCTTCCTTAACTCTGTCCAGGACGGAGGGCCGTAGTGTTAAGTCTACTAGTATGGCCGATAGCCCAGAAACTATCTCCATATTGAACTTATGTATCTTCGTCCTCAAAGGCATAGATACGACCAACATTACTGGTTGCATAGTAGCTTGCATCCTACTTAGCGCATCGGCCACCACATTAGCTTTACCCGGGTGGTATTTAATCTCAACGTCGTAGTCTTTCACAAATTCTAACCACCGTCTTTGTCTCATGTTTAGCTCTTTCTGGGTAAAGATGTACTTCAAACTCTTGTGATCAGAAAAAAACTCACATGATTGTCCATATAGGTGGTGTCTCCATACCTTCAGCGCAAATACAACCGCCACCAACTCAAGGTCATGAGTAGGGTAGTTTTGCTCATGGTTTTTCAATTGTCGGGATGCGTATGCCACTACTTTCCCTTCCTGCATTAGCACACACCCCAATCCAATCTTGGAAGCATCACAGTATACGCTGAATTTGCCGTCTTCAACTGGCAACACTAATAGAGGAGCAGTGGTCAACTTTTGCTTAAGTGTCTGAAAACTCATCTCACAAGTTTCAGACCACCTGAATTTGATATCCTTCCTCGTTAAGCTGGTCATAGGCTTTGCTATCACAGAGAATCTCTTGATGAACTTTCTGTAATAACCAGCTAGTCCGATGAAACTCCATACCTCACTGGCATTCCTCGGTCTTGGCCATTCCTTCACTGCCAGAATTTTGGCTGGATCCACGGATACTCCTTCAGCAGACACCACGTGTCCTAGGAAGTTAATCCTGCTTAACCAGAACTCGCACTTCGACAGTTTTGCATACAAGTGGTGCTGTTTCAGAGTCGACAGCACAATCGCCAATTGCTCCTCGTGCTCGGCCTCACTTTTGGAGTAAACCAGGATGTCGTCGATGAAGACGATTACAAATTTATCCAAGAAGTCCTGGAATATCCTTTTCATCAAGTCCATGAATGCCGCCGGAGCATTAGTTAACCCGAACGACATCACCAAGAACTCGTAATGCCCGTACCGGGTCCTGAAGGTGGTCTTTGGAATATCATTTGCTCTGACCTTCAACTGGTAATAACCGGAGCGCAAGTCAACCTTAGAAAATACCCGAGACCCTTGTAATTGGTCAAACAAGTAATCGATTCTCGGCAACGGGTACTTATTCTTGATAGTTAACTTGTTCAGCTCACGGTAGTCAATACACATTCGTAGGGACACATCCTTCTTCTTAACAAACAAGACGGGAGCACCCCACGGAGAGAAACTAGGGCGCACAAAGCCCTTGTCCACCAACTCCTTTAACGGAGTCTTCAACTCCCTCAGCTCTATTGGCGCCATACGGTACGGATTCTTCGACACCGGTTCAGCACCAGGATACACATCGATCTCAAACTCTATCTCACGATCCGGTGGCAATCCTGGTAGGTCATCTAAGAAAACCTCAGGGAAGTCTCGAATCACCGGAATATTTTGAAGTTCGACCTCACCTTGCCTCTGAACATCTACTACATAGGCAAGAAATCCGACACATCCTGACCTCATCAACTGTTGAGCTTTCAAGGTGGATATAACAGGCATACTATGTTTCTTTGGTATTGCTTGACAGGAGAACTCTACTTCGTTCGGGCGCTTAAAAGTCACGAGCCCGGACCTACAGTCGATGGTGGCATGATGTCTAAATAGCCAGTCCATCCCCAGAATTACTTCGTATCCTTTCATACCGATGACGATAAGATTGGCATACAATTTCTGGTCTTCAACTAACACTATATCACCCTGCACTGCCTGCTCGGAGTGCATAAACTCTCCGGATGGTAGCATAACACTGTAGGGCTGATCTGACGATGCAAGGCATAAGTTCTCCCTACCCGCAAAGTCCATGGCCACAAATGAATGAGTGGCCCCCGTGTCTAACAAAGTATATGCAGGTATGTTACACACCAAAATTGTACCTATAATTGCTGTGTGCATATCAGCATCATCAACGTCCTCCATCATTGCAAAGACTCTTGGCACGGCCTGATTTTGTCTTGTGTCGGGTATCGGGCAATCACGGACATGATGGCCTCCTTTGCCACATCGGAAACAAGCGCCAATAATAAGCCTGCATTCGCCCTGGTGGCTTCTCTGGCACCGTGGACATATAGTGAGCTGAGGAGCTCCCATCGGTCTCTTTCCTTTGTCTGGGTAAGTGATAGTCTCATTGGGCCTCTTAATGCCCCTGTTTTGTTGCTGTTCAGGTTGCAGGTTTTGACCCCTTGGTTGTTGCTGTTGTTGTTGTTGAGGAACATTTCTAATAATCCCTCTTGGTGGATCTCTCTGTCTCTGGGACTTCATTTCTAAGGCCTCTAACTGGTAAGCCTTGGCCACCACCTTCACATACGGTGCCTCATAGAATCCTCCGGTTGTGATCCCTCGTAGAAGGTCCATCTTTAACCCTTGAATGAATTGGTGCACCTTGTTCTCATCGGTGGCCACCATATGTGTTGTATATCGGGACAGTGACTCGAATTTCTGAACATATTCAGCCACTGACCCATATTGTCGCAGCCGAGAGAATTCAAGCAACTTTTCCTTCCTCACTCCCCGGTCAAAGTACTTCTCATAGAAGATTTTTGTGAATCCTTCCCAACTTAATGCCACTGTAGTTGACTGCACTGTGTCCCACCAAAATCCCGCACTTTCGGTGAGATAGAACGTGGCGCAAATGACTTTGTTGTTGTCTTCTACTTCTGCATATCCAAACATCTTCTCCATTATTCGAATCCAGGTTTCAGCACTGGTCGGGTCTGTAGACAGTCCATCAAATGAAGGCGGCTGGAGTCGCCGGAATCTGTCTCCACTTTTGTCTCGCGGCGCAATATCACGATTGTTATTCCCATGGTTATTGTTTCTGTCGTCTTCCCTGGCCATCATGCGTTCAACCATGCGTGACTGTGCACCCACCAGTTCGGTTAGTCGGTCAATGGCTCGAGAGCTTTCGCTTGACTATTCTTGATGTCCTCTCACCATTTCTAAATAATCCTATCAACGAAATAACTAAATTTAATAAACAGAAACTTTTTACAGAACATTAGACACTTACAGTTGGTGGAGCGATATCACGTGGCAGGTTGCGCAGTTCAGACATTTCACAGAATCGGTTTTAAAACCTTGTCTCTCTGATACAATAACTGTGACGAACCAAAACCGAACCCGGTCTGAGCCCGGGATCGGAGCCATTACTCCGGGACAGTGGACGGAAAACGGTGACTAATTTTTTTTTGAACATAAACAGAACAGACAGCGTTACTGGAACAACTTATGAAAGCCAACTGAACTTTTAAAATGTTAACAGAAAATAGAACCGAATGACAGAAAACATGCACTGTCAATGCAAACCCTAAAAGAGCGTAGCTTCACAGAGGGGAGAATCTACAGTGAGTAACAGAGTATAAATAACAGCAGAAAAACAGGGAATGAAGTTCGAAAGGCATAGGCAGAAATCTGGCGGAAAACTTAGTTTAAAACTGGGTGGAAGACTTGAATGACGTCAGCCGGAAGATATAAATGCAAAGGCAGAAGCGGAGATGACGTCAGCCTGAGGAACAGACGCAGCTGAGATGAGGTGATGACGTCAGCCGGAAGATGGATGACGTCAACCGGAAGATGTGAAGACGTCATTGGCAGATACAGATAGTAAACAAAATCGGCAGAAGGTGATGACGTCAGTCGAAAGATGGATGACGTCACCGGTGGATGCAGGCAGTGAATGAAATCAGTAGAAGGAGATGACGTCAGCCGGAAGATGGATGACGTCACCGGTGGATGCAGACAGTGAACGAAATCGGTAGAAGGAGATGACGTCAGTCGGAAGATGGATGACGTCACCGGTGGATGCAGGTAGTGAACGAAATCGGTAGAAGAAGATGATGTCAGCCGGAAGATGGATGATGTCATTTGTGGATGCAGGCAACAAACGAGATCGGCAGGAGGAAAAACCTAAGGCAAAATCACTGTTTGGCGGTGGATGTATGCTTAAAGCAGCAGTGAACGTGATCGGAAGATATAGCTTTTAAGGCAAAACTTGACAACTTTAACAGGAAGTCATAGGAACAGAAAACTTCAAACAGAAGGCATAAAGGCTTCAAACCTTCAAACCCGATTCTAAACACAGTTTTAAAACATGCATGGGAACATGACAGAAGTTAGAAAACCTAACAGAAGATCTAGAAAACAACTGCATGGATTATTCCAGAATACTCTAGAATACAACTTAACTGTTAAATACAGCGGTTTTAAACATTAAAACAGAATCTATACATTGTTTCAAAATTTCAAAGACAGTACAAAACTTAACATAGATTTACAGAAACTCTCAAAACAGAAGTTTTCTACAGGGCTTTTAACACAAAGACCAGAATTTCATAAAACTTTACAATATAAACTATATTTTAAAAACTTGAACCTCAGAACAGAATTATGTCTATCTGCAGCAACCACCCTGTGAGCTCGATCCACCAATTACATCAGATCGTCATTTTGAGGAACAAGGTCCTCGGTTTCAGGTTCAGTACCTATATCAGAGAGTTCACCTATGAGTCTAAAACTCAGTAAGGACATAATCAGAATGCAGTGATGCAAAATGCTATGCATGCAGTTTTTCAGAAATACGGTGACAGTACAGAGCATTAAGTTACAGTGGCAGTAGAATTAAGTGGAGCTTATAGGGGAACTGACAAACAGTGGGGAAGGGGGAGGGTGCACTATCAGGCACATTCAGGGATACAGTACAGTAAACGGTAAACAGTAAACAGTTCTGGGGCCAGTCCCCGTCTCGCACTTAACCTGGTACATTTCAGTCGGATTTTATCTTGTTTAGTTTCAAACAGTGTACAGAAAACATTTGCATGTCTTTCAAAGAAAACGTGTATAAATGAACGGTGCTTGAACTTAAACAGGCAGACAGCAAAAATAAGACAACAGAAAGTAAATCGAAGCCGGACATTTAGAACATAGACTATAACCTTTCTACCCAAAACAAACCGACAGAACAGGAAACCTAGTACCTCCGTGATGTAGGGCCTTAAGGGCCAACCTACGGTTATAAACTTACATGTTATCCTCGATGCAGTTAGCCGGAAAGTCTCGAAAATGTTCGAACCTGTACATGTACGTTCAGAAAATAATCAAGCTGCAAATGCTAACAAATAAGTCAGAAGAGTCTGTTCCAAACTCATTCAAACCCTTAGAAAACAATTTGGTGTGTTTTCATCCAAAGACAGTGAGTTTTTCACAAAATACCATAACCCTAAACTGCGGAAAAAACCCACATTAAACTTGTCTAAACTTGTTAGCATTAGTAGATGTTTACCTTAGCGGAGGAGCAGAAGAAAATCTGAGGAGATTGAAGTAAATCTTCGATGGTTGCTTGTCGACTGGAAGAGAGAATACCGAGAAGAGAATGGAGAGAGAGCAGAGCAGAGAAATGAAGAGGATCTCGCGTGGGAGGAAGAACTTAACTTCCTCAACAAGCTGTCAGCTATCCATTGACTATCTCCCACCAACCTTAATTTCTCCCCAAAATGCCCTTCCATGCATTTTAAACTTAGCGTTAGTTTGGTTACAAATTGGTTTGGTTCACCCCACACTACATGCTCCAAAGCTTTACAACAAAATAGTTATTGTATTTATGGCAATTTAAATCCATACAATAATTCAACAGATTATTACATGGCAAAAATGCCGGGTGTTACACTCTGATACCATAACTGTCACGACCCTAATACTGTACCCAATTTCCCGTACTATCATTTTTTTTTTACACTTTTAACTTTAACTGTACTTAAGGCGAAATCTCAATCGAAATTGAAATTGAAGTTCGTTTAGTAAATCGTTTAAAACAAATACTAAAACAATTAAAACTTAAATCAATTAAATCAATTAAAACTATTAACTAATTAAAATAAAACTTAAAAAAAATTATCATGCTATGGTGATCAGTCGTCAGTCGCTACGCTCTCTGGATTTCTCCAGACAGCGGCGACCAGCAATCGCCTAGCAATAGCCTCTCCAGCGATTTCCAGGCAGGGAGAGACGATTGATCGCCTCCAAGAGGCGATCAATCGCCATGCTCTCTGGAATTTCTCCAGAGAGCACAGCTTTCTCCTTCCCTCTTTCTTTCTTCCTTCGTTTCCTCACACCTTGCATTTCACATTCACAACACAAAACACACAACAACCTCATCTCCCTTCTCACTCCTTCTTCACACCATCCTTACCTACAACTTACAATATACACTTCCAACATGAAATTTATCCAAACACTCAAAACCGACACAATTCACTTTAAATATAATCAAATTTTATGAAAATGAACCGCGTGGTTCCGTTTAAAACTTTAACATTTCTTCCTGTTTCAAAAAAACATCAAAAGCACTACGAAATGCAATATATTATCTATTCAGTCACCAAACATCCTATTTATTTGGGAAGAGAGGAAAGTTGAACCCCAGATTCATGAACCCCAGATTCATGGAGAAGATTCTAACGTTATTTATGTTAAAACTTTAAGAAAATGAATCAGAATTGATAAAGAAATTACCACAAATGCTTTTTTTTCGTAAATCTACGAAAAATTTGAAAGCTTCGAGTGAAAAGTCTAATTTCGTCTCCTTCTGTCGATGTTTTTGTCACCGGTGTAAAATCCAACTTTCCCTTTTTCGCTGGTTTTCAGACGCTTTTTGCGAACGGACGGGGAAATATACCGTCCGTCCGGGAAATTTTTAAGTTAACTCGGACGAACGGTGATTTACAGAGTCCGAACGGGCTACGTGTCGACTACGTGGCAGATTTTGATTGAACGACAAACTGGGGACGGACACTAATTGTTTCCGTCCGTCCAGGTTTGGGCCAAATTACGTCTGGACAGACACGTAGTTTGTGGTCATTTTTGGTAATTTCTCTTTTTTTTTTTTACCACAACTTTCCCACTCTGTTACATGAATACTTATCCATGGTTTTTATATTTCTCTATGTTTGCATTTGTTTGTAGTCTCTAATACTAACACTAATTCCGATGACATTACTACAAGTGTCTGTTTGTCAGTTATGCGATGATAAAAAATTTTGTTTTATTAACTCTTGTAACATAGTTATTTATTAAGTCGAGACTTATCTACTAAGTGATTCAAGGCTTTCAGTTTTCTCTATACATTAATAACAACTCAAAAAATGGAGATGTAACCTTTTGTGATGTATTGTAATTATACATGTCATATGCTTAAATTATTTTGTAGCATTTACGAAGAGTCAAGATTATTCATCTTATTTAGTGTGTTGTAATGACATGTATCATATGCTCGAGTTATTTTATGCAACATTTTTTCAAAGAATCAAGATCATGCATTTCATATAGTCTACGATAATGACACACGTCAGACATTACGTTGAATGTTAAAAATGAAAACTTTTTGCATTTCTTTTGTGGTTGTTCAAAAGAAATTTAAAAAAATATATATATATATCAATAGTTTTAATATATGAATAATTCTACGTTTACTCTCTTATTCTACTTTGTTCAAATATTCGTTGACGTGTCAAACAATGATTGTTTTATTTAATGTAATAAATTAATTATTTATAATTTATTATATTAATTGTATCAATTATTGATTCACACGTCAACGAATATTTTAAGAGTGTATAATCAAAGAGTAAACGTAACATTACTCTTAATATATAGACATACAAAAAATTAAATAACACTGTGGTACACTTTACTCATACTTTCTATTATTAATTGGTGTAATTAATAATTTATTATAGGATAAATATTAAATATCAAATTATCCCATAAAATATGAGGTTTGTATAATTGATAAACTTTTAATTTTTTCAATTGAAAACTTATACTTTTCCGGTTATCAACTTACTCTCTCTCATGTTAGAATGTCAGTTAAAAACTGGTAATGTGATGTGCACATGCTATGAAGAAAGATATTGCCGAGTTGGAACATTCGCGCAGAGGTTCAGAGCTTCTGCAAATTTCCGAAATCAGGCAAGGAACTGGCGAAGAAGAGAATCACTGTTAGGGATTCGCACGGAGAGTTCACAGGGAGGAGGCAGTCTCGCGATGCTCTGGTTCGCAGGGAATAGGTGGTCGGGGTAAAAGCGTGGAGGCAATCACAGGGAGCTCTGTTTTTTATTGTGGGGTAGTGAGGCCCGGTGTAAAGCTGAGCCAGGTCGGCTCTAATGGCTGATGCATGCGAGCGTTGCTCAAATTCCCCCACCAGAAAACAGAGAAGAGAGAGAGAGTGGGTCTAGGGAGAGAAAACAGTACTATAAAGCAAGAAACGAGGTCGCACCCAGTAATCTATCTTTTGGGGTTGGCGTAGAATTGTTGTACTTCTCAAGAGATTGATCTTATTTTGGGTTAGTCTCTGTCATTTTAGGTCCTCTTTGATCTTTCAATCTTCTCTGTTCTTCTTGTCAATCTCCCTCCCTTTCACCCTCAACTACAGTTTCACTGCTTCCCTCCATTTCTGATTCAGACTCATGAATCGACCTTCCCGCTCTTTGCCATAGTTCTTAAGGTGAGGAAGATGGTTGACTTAATTTACTCCATTTCTCGTTTTAGTCTGTTTGACTAGCTTCGTTTATTTGCATCTCTTTTGGATTTGTGTTTTGCCCTTCCTTTGCTGGGGATTCATTATGAATTGAAGGGAATGGAAGGGCATTCGAGTTTTCCTCCATTCTAGAATTTTCCGGCCAACCAAACACTATTTATCTTTAAGAGAGTACACTCTCTTTCTTCGTAGGATAGCATATGCACGTGACCAGTTTTTAACGACATTCTAATGGATGACGGGTGACGTGCCTATAGGAGAGCAATCACTAGGTCGCGGTCAAGACTCTGTCTAACTTGTGTGTTCAAGTTTATTTTGTAGGTGGTGCTTTTTGTGACCGATGAGAGTTAGAACCTAATGCACAAGACATAGAGAAATCATTTCCTTTGTTAACATGTGTAACATTCAAAAATCTCATTACATAATTTATTAGATGTAATTACTTATTTGTGTTTAAGTTACTAACGATAAAAAATAGTAAATATTATTAAATTATATTAAAGTGTAATTTGGTAAGATAACAATAGGGTTTTGGTAAATTGCTAAGGGTTAAGTAAGACTAGTAAAAGAAAGAAAGCTTGTTTAGGAGTGAGCTCTTAGAAGATAATTTAGGCCAAAACCTGTAGGCTAAATGTGAAAGCCCAAATGAAAGTCATCAATTATTAGGACTTCAAGAAGCAAGGTGAAATATGTCTACTAATGATTGAGAAAAAAGAAAAGATTGTGGAGGTAGACAACAAAGCATGGTTGATGACTCATCATGCTTATGGCTTTACACCTCAACCTTTCATCTCTCACTTAGACACTTCACCCTTTGATCTCTCACCTAGCCAAAACATAGGTAAGGATGATTCTCATTGGGAAAGAAGAGCCACAAAATTTCTCTCTTTTCTTTATATTGTAAGAAGCTAAAGTGGAGCTACATTTTGGAATTGAAGGAATTTAAGAATTTAAGTGCATATAAGAGGTTGTTTGGTGCACTTTGTGTTATGTTAAAGAAGAAATTGTGGAAACCCACGAAGTTAAGATCTTCTATTTGAGTTTCCCTATTAAAAATGTACATATTTATGTTTTAAGATCATAGTCTGGTTTTGGTCCTCCCAGTTTTTTTTTTGGCTGCACTATAAATTTTAATTTAATAGAAGACAAAACAAACCTGATATTGAAAATCATACTTTTGTATCATAATATTATTACTGTGCATATCGAAAAAATTTGTACAAATATTGCATAGCAAACCCAAAAAAAATGAAACACATCACGAGATTAACAACAATATTAGAACTCATAATTTACCATAAACAAATCATGAATTCAGAAATCTACAAATTCATAATCCTCACTTCTCTTATTATTTCCCTCTCGAGTCTCGACGATACTCTCATTTGAAATCGATCTTGCCCTAAAGTTCGGAATATGAGAAAATTATTCACCAATTATAATTGGTTCGCTACATTCACCTGCTGATGTAATATCTGCAAAATATAAGTTACAAAGTAAGTATATAATACATAATAATTACTAAAAAGAATAGAGAAAAATTTAAAACACACCTTTTTGAAAATCATCCACCCCATCATTGAAGTGTTCTAAATCATGTATTTTCCCACGAAACCAGCTTTGACTACAAATAAGCATCTTGATAGTCTTTGGTAATAAAGAACTATGAAAAGAATTTAATACACGTCTACCACTACTGAAAGTTGAATCCGAAGGAACTGTGAAAATAGAAATAACCAATACATCTTTGCAATTTTATCTAATATTGGATATTTCAATGAATTCAATTTTCACAATGCCAAAATATCTTGATTGTCCGAAAAAATTTCTAATTCTTCGGATAAATATTGATCAACTTCCGTCCTCTTGCTTGAATCATCTCGCTCACTAAGACGGTTGCAAAATTTCTGAAATAGCTTATTGTGGCTTTGTCCTGTGGATGAAGATGTCGCAACACTAGTTCTACAATAATTCTGTGACACTTCAAATCCCAAATCTGCTTTGTATTGAAGAAATAATATGTTAATTACTGTCTGTACGTGACTCACCAAATCAGTTGCTTTATTATTGTCAACCAACGTTGTAAGACAAAGTTTGAATACTCTAACTTACATCTCGGCTCTAAGACAACTGCAGCGTACATCAAGAAATTAATATTCTCACACTTTTCCCAGTACTTGTCAAATTTTTCTTGCATTACAATAGTCATTTTGTCACGACCCTAATACTGTACCCTTATTTACCCTTATTTAACGTACAAATTTTTCATTTTTTCCTTTATTCTTAGCGTTTATGCGAAAACGATTTGAAAACAATTTAAAATCAATTTACTAAAACGTTTAAACAAATAAAAACAATTAATTAAACCAATACGTACACAAACACTCGATACTCATACGTCTTCCGAAATACCACCTCAAAACCAACTCGAACGCAACTATAACAAATTACATTTTCATGAAAATAAACTGCGTGGTTCCGTTTAAAAGTTTAACATATCCTCCTGTTTCAAAATCACAAAACAGTTTATAACAACAGGTTTCCAAAACATTCAGAACATTAAAATATCAAATGTAAACCTATTCACTAACCAGATTCCAAACATCCTATAATTTCTATACAACCATCATTTAAATGTAAACCTATCCACTAAACAGATTCCAAACATCCTATAATTTCTATACAGTTTACTATTAGCTCAAAACATCCCAAAACCCTCAAAACATCTATACATACTTCCCCACGGGTCAGGTAAGCATCGACTGCGCCAGCACACCACCGCAGCCATCCTCCGTCAACTGTATCATGCCTCAGGAGGAGGAATCCCATCCTCACCTGGTTCCTCGATATCTAGGTCACCTACACCATACAATACACTATGAGATAAAATCTCAGTAAGCTCTAGTAAATGCTATGCATGCTGTGCGTATGAGTTCGATAAACCATGCTTTATTTTTATCTTACTATGCAATGCTCAATACGCCTTTCGGCCAATACAATACGCCTTTCGGCCAATGCTATGCTCAATACGCCTTTCGGCCAATACAATACGCCTTTCGGCCAATACTATGCTCAATACGCCTTTCGGCACAGTTATATCAATACGCCTTTCGGCACAGTTATATCAATACGCCTTTCGGCACAGTTATATCAATACGCCTTTCGGCACAGTTATATCAATACGCCTTTCGGCCAATACTATGCTCAATACGCTTTTCGGCCAATACAATACGCCTTTCGGCCAATACAATACGCCTTTCAGCCAATACACAATAAGCCTTACGGCCAATGATCAATAAGCCTTACGGCCGATGCAATGCTTTACGTTATCTTTAAAAACTCTGTGCGGAAGTTCTTTTTCATGTTTTTCTTTAAAACGAGTGATGCGTGAACAGTTCAATATCTTACAATAAACAAGCAATAACATATACCATCAGGACTGTAAAGCATAACCTATAAACCTCTAGACCTAGCTACCCAACCGTGACAATTAAACATAAAGCATCTCCAAAATTCCTCGAGACGATTTGACGTACGGTGTAGGCCTATCGGCCAAATAAAATCACGAGAACTTACCTCGTGTGCGCTGAAACTCTAGCTCCGTCCACGAGCGCTGTTTGTCTGTAGCAAAATACGATAATCGTAATTAAACCGAATTCGAACTAATAACGTCCAAATTTAACAAAAACCTTAACTAAGAAATTTTCCTAAAATCTTAACCTAACCAATCGAAGTATTTAAACAACGATTAACGCTCGATAATTTAAAATCATAATTAACGAGTTTTTCTAAAAACCCGAAAATTCCCAAATTTTAACATTTCTCTCAATTCACTCTAACTCCGTCCAATAACGTTCAATACGTCCTTTATATCGTCAATTACTATAAACCTATTAATTTTGGACCCTAATTTGGATTCGGTAAAAACCGACCCGAAACTTTGAACGCGCATAACTTTCGCGTCGGTTATCGGAATCGAACGATTCCAGCGGCCACGCACTCCTCTAATAACCTATTTTAACCTGTCAAAAGTAATTTTAAAACAAACGACCGTAGATAGGTCAAATGTCCAAAAACCCGAAACTGCCCTTAATCGAAAATTTCTCCCTTTCCAATTTTTCATCAAATTCCATTAATTTCCTCACCAATCAATCCCAATTAGCCTTAATTAGCCTAAATTAATCGAAAATACCGAATTACAATCAAAAACCCGAAGTGCCCTAAATCGGGAAAATTCCCCTTTTCGATTTTTTTATCGATTCACCTCCGATTCAACACCAATCAACTATCCTAACATCCAATTAGTATAATCCAAAGAGAATTTAAGGTTTTAAACCGGAAAACCCGAAATCCCCAATTCGGGATTCACTGAAATTCGCTCAAATTGAGCTCCTCACTGCCAATCAACCATAGCCGACGTTAAGCTCGGCCATTTGACGCTAAAAAACGGCCAAAAGTGGCCGGAAATCAGAGCTCAATCGAGCTCGTCGTTCACGGCCCTAAATCGAACCGAAAACAGGGCAAGAAAATCGCCTTACCTGTCGATTCGTGCGCGGAGAAAGGCCGGACTATGCTCGCCGCCGTCGTCTGGCCTGAAAACGGTGAGAAATCGCCGGCGTTGGCTGTCGGAAGGGGCGTCGCTCGTCTCTCGGTCGTCGGCTGTCGTCGGCTGTCGTCGGGTCGCGGTGAAGAACAGAATGGCTCGAAGCCATTCTGTTTTATTTTAACTAAAATTAAGATTTTAATTTTAATTTTTATTTTATTTCATTATTTATTTTAATTAGTTTATTTATTTATTGAACGTCACTACCTCTCGTGTTTTCAACCGTTTCGAATTTCTTATTTCGCCAATAAATCCAATTTATTATCTGGGTTCTATTAAAACTGTCTGTTCACAAATCGGACCTCGTTTACTATTTTTACTAAAACGTCCTTTATATTACGAAAAGCGTATTTACTCGGAATATATCGATATTATTCCGAAAATTCCCTAAATTTCTTAAAAATTCCTATTAATTGTTAGGATCGTCATGACGCTTTATTTTCGTAAAACGGACCTGATTTGACATATTTATAAAAATGTCATCCAATAATATAATAATAATATTCTTAAAAATCCGTACGAGCCGGATATTACATTCTACCCTCCTTATTTAGAATTTTGTCCACAAAATTTGCCATACCTTATAGTCCTTGATATTAACGTCTCTTGTCTTGTGGCATTTTCACTTCGGTTAATCGTCTGTACTTTCGGTCCTTATTCGTGGTTCTAAACCAAAACCCTACTATATTCTCTAACATCGGCCCTAATTTAGTACTCCATACTTTCGATTTGATCGTACACGTCCTCTTTCACGTGCTAAGCACAATCCAAATTCTCAAATCTCAATCAATTGACTCAACAACGCGCTCGTCACTTTGACACTTGCGTATATACCAACTTTCTACTTTCACCTAATCACTCGTAGATTAAATCTCTTAACGATACTAACTTCAAAACCCACTCTTTATCGACGTCTTTCTTCCACTGTTCACTTAGGTCCGAGCTATAACTAAGCTTCCTAACGCCAGTTGAATTGAATGCCTACAATTTTATCCAATTTCTGGGCTGCAACCCACACCTCAACGCAATTCCCTCGATCCTATTTACAATCGAGATGCACACCACCGAATTTCTACCTTATCCTCCCTATCATATTCCTTACTTTTAATTGGCCTATATACGAGTTCGCGTTTACGACTCGAATCTTACCAATCTCCTAAGCCTCAATCAACAATCTCTAACTGCGTACTTGACACCCAACAACCTTGGCATACATTGGTCTATATTTTTGTCACCAAAGCGTTAAACTCACTAATTTATCGATTGGTCTTTACTAAAATTGTCCCTTATCTTCGCTCCTCGAAACAACTTCAACTTCCCAATGTCATTTGGGTCAACTATCGCTCAGGATTCCCAAACAACACCCATGTTGAAATTTAACTCCTCTATTTTCTTTAACTCTTTGAATTGAGTTCCGTTAGTTTCTAACTATCTGGGTTCACGTTTCTCTAGTACTGCCCCCGTATAACTTTGTCGTCCGTAGAATTCAAATCGTACACTTCTTCGGGCACCTAGCAGGTCCTAACAAAATTCTCAACAAATTTTGTGTTGATACACTTCACAACTATGTCATCAGAACACCTCCTGGTCTCGATGAGTCCAAACGGAAGTTAAGGTCGCTAACAACTCCGGATCTTTGTCCCCTTGTAGCGAAGATCCTATAAACATCACTTCTCACTCTGCGCTACTTTAATGAGGTCTATTGCTAAGTCCTTAATTAACTTTCTCTTTACTATATATATATTACACTCATTTGTTTAACTCGATTTCTTATTAACTCCAAGTACAATTGAATCCCAAGGTTTTGCCATAGATTCTCGCCAACTATTTATTCTAACTTTATACCACCCACGTGTCTATTGTCTCGACCTGATAACCATCAGTCTTTTGGAACCTTTTCTAACTTAATTTCACCCAAGCCTACTTAAATGGGTTTATTACTCATCCTTATTCTTCCTATTCCATAACTCGCAAACTTCACGAATCGTTCAGCACTAACCACCGAGCTAAGCTTCTAATCTTAACTCCTCATTGAATCCAACAATCCCTCACACTTATCTCAAATGTCGCACGCGGACTCCTCTTAAGTACTCGATGATCTATATCCTTTTGTTCGCTCTAATCAGGTTCTAAATATTTGACTTGGCTCCTTTACAATGACTCATTCAACCGTCCTCTCGTTTGCAAACTTGTTGTGGATAAGTGTACACCTTCGATTCCAATCTCTTCAAATTCTCAAATCCAGGGATTCTACATTCCAAGGCGTGTTAGAAACACCTCATCATAAGGTTCACCCCTCTTAGTTTCTCGAATGCTATTATCTCTATTTCTATACCAGAGGCAAGTCTCAGACTACGATCTTTAACTCGAACTGTATTTACTATAGGCCCGTCACTTAACTCTTATACCTTAAACCAAAGAATTCAAAGTCTCTTACTTTCCAACATTATCAGTACTTGTTACTCGCCCTGATCAACCCACTATTTCTTCTACCCTCGCACAGTTACACTAACCTCTTAAACACGACTTTTAACTTATGGTGTTAAACTCCTTCTTATTTAGTTTATGCATCTTGGTTTTACTCCGTATGCCTTGATTGAGCAACATCCAATACCCAACGTGCATACTGCTGATCGATCGGCCCTATCTTCCCTAAGTCTTCTTCTATCCCTTGTCGGTCAAAGTCTTTTCGTGTATGGGTAATTGCTCCTTGTCGGTTAGATTCTCAAAACGGTACTTATTCCCTAGTGAGCAGTCAATTTCAATCACTTGAGGATCTCCATGCATACAACTTTGATTCACTAATGCCTTGAAATTTATTAATTTCCCATCTCCGAGTAATGTCACTATGCGTCGATACGAACACTCTTTTACAATCCCTCAGATCTTCCATTCACGTAAACCTTGTATCTTACATGTCGTATCCCCTTAATGGTAACTAAATCCTAAGCGTACAGGGTCTTGCGGTTACGTCCATCTAATCACATTAGTGCATAGCTCTTTTCTTATAGAGTCATCCTGTATTAACCTACAGTCCTCTCATCAAAGTTCACTTAAGAATTCTTCTTATCCTATTTCTAGTATTTTCTTACTCACGTGTACAAACTAATGATACCCCGACGATCTAACACATTCACTAGACTTTAAATTTCTCCTCAATTAATCACATTCTAAATTCCAAGGATCAGTCAATTAGGGTCTAGTCCTCATTTATTCAAATCTCGTATCCCTTCCATAAAAATTTGAATCTTAAGTGCTCAATTCTCACGGCAATACTGAGTCATGGACGTTAACGCATAACTCTCCTCCTCCTATATTCGAAGTCTATGTTTTTTTTTTTTACACGAAGTCAACCTATCACTTAATTATCTTCCTAAAAAATTTAAATTCTAATATTCTTCATTCCATTACTTTTGAAATAAAGCTATACCTGGAGCAACTGATGGTTGGCCGTTATCCTCATCTTTGTTTTGGGCGATTATCCTTGGTGTAACCTTCTTCTGATTTCCGCCTCGTTGGCCTCTACTCGGTTGATCTCGGCCCGGCTTCGGGCAATCCCTGACGAAATGGCCATTCACTCCACATCTAAAGCATTTATCTGTGCCTCGTCCACAGCTACCGTAGTGTTCCTTTTGACAGTTAGGACACAGGGGTCCTTGAGAAGTTTCAGGTGCCTGTCTTCCTTTGTTGTCGTCTTTTCTTCCGTCATGCGCCCTTTTTATGCCTCTTCTTCGTTCTTCCCCCACTGGGTGCGGTCGAAATCTCCTGAGGTACCCACCCATACCGTGGTTGCTGGGAGTAATCACTACTTGGGTTCTAGGGCCCTCTCGATTTATTATGGTCTCCAGTTGACAGGATTGGATATCTATATGCCGAGCTTGTTGGTTCATGTGTCGAAATTGTTGGGCAATGAACCCCTTAAGATAGTCTATCGTATCATCTCGGTCATTTCTTTGACGCACCATAATTATAAATAACTCCTATAAAAGTTAAAAGCAAACATCTCTAAGAAACTGAAATCAAATAAAACTATAAACATACTTACAGTTGATGAAGAGTGTCCGCGTAGTGGCTGTGCAGTCGAGCAGTCTACAGAACCGATTTTAAAAGCCGGGGGCTCTGATACCATAACTGTCACGACCCTAATACTGTACCCTTATTTACCCTTATTTAACGTACAAATTTTTCATTTTTTCCTTTATTCTTAGCGTTTATGCGAAAACGATTTGAAAACAATTTAAAATCAATTTACTAAAACGTTTAAACAAATAAAAACAATTAATTAAACCAATACGTACAAAAACACTCGATACTCATACGTCTTCCGAAATACCACCTCAAAGCCAACTCGAACGCAACTATAACAAATTACATTTTCATGAAAATAAACTGCGTGGTTCCGTTTAAAAGTTTAACATATCCTCCTGTTTCAAAATCACAAAACAGTTTATAACAACAGGTTTCCAAAACATTCAGAACATTAAAATATCAAATGTAAACCTATCCACTAACCAGATTCCAAACATCTTATAATTTCTATACAACCATCATTTAAATGTAAACCTATCCACTAAACAGATTCCAAACATCCTATAATTTCTATACAGTTTACTATTAGCTCAAAACATCCCAAAACCCTCAAAACATCTATACATACTTCCCCACGGGTCAGGTAAGCATCGACTGCGCCAGCACACCACCGTAGCCATCCTCCGTCAACTGTATCATGCCTCAGGAGGAGGAATCTCATCCTCACCTGGTTCCTCGATATCTAGGTCACCTACACCATACAATACACTATGAGATAAAATCTCAGTAAGCTCTAGTAAATGCTATGCATGCTGTGCGTATGAGTTCGATAAACCATGCTTTATTTTTATCTTACTATGCAATGCTCAATATGCCTTTCGGCCAATACAATACGCCTTTCGGCCAATGCTATGCTCAATACGCCTTTCGGCCAATACAATACGCCTTTCGGCCAATACAATACGCCTTTCGGCCAATACTATGCTCAATACGCCTTTCGGCACAGTTATATCAATACGCCTTTCGGCACAGTTATATCAATACGCCTTTCGGCACAGTTATATCAATACGCCTTTCGGCCAATACTATGCTCAATACGCTTTTCGGCCAATACAATACGCCTTTCGGCCAATACAATACGCCTTTCGGCCAATACACAATAAGCCTTACGGCCAATGATCAATAAGCCTTACGGCCGATGCAATGCTTTACGTTATCTTTAAAAACTCTGTGCGGAAGTTCTTTTTCATGTTTTTCTTTAAAACGAGTGATGCGTGAACAGTTCAATATCTTACAATAAACAAGCAATAACATATACCATCAGGACTGTAAAGCATAACCTATAAACCTCTAGACCTAGCTACCCAACCGTGACAATTAAACATAAAGCATCTCCAAAATTCCTCGAGACGATTTGACGTACGGTGTAGGCCTATCGGCCAAATAAAATCACGAGAACTTACCTCGTGTGCGCTGAAACTCTAGCTCCGTCCACGAGCGCTGTTTGTCTGTAGCAAAATACGATAATCGTAATTAAAACGAATTCGAACTAATAACGTCCAAATTAACAAAAACCTTAACTAAGAAATTTTCCTAAAATCTTAACCTAACCAATCGAAGTATTTAAACAACGATTAACGCTCGATAATTTAAAATCATAATTAACGAGTTTTTCTAAAAACCCGAAAATTCCCAAATTTTAACATTTCTCTCAATTCACTCTAACTCCGTCCAATACGTTCAATACGTCCTTTATATCGTCAATTACTATAAACCTATTAATTTTGGACCCTAATTTGGATTCGGTAAAAACCGACCCGAAACTTCGAACGCGCATAACTTTCGCGTCGGTTATCGGAATCGAACGATTCCAGCGGCCACGCACTCCTCTAATAACCTATTTTAACCTGTCAAAAGTAATTTTAAAACAAACGACCGTAGATAGGTCAAATGTCCAAAAACCCGAAACTGCCCTTAATCGAAAATTTCTCCCTTTCCAATTTTTCATCAAATTCCATCAATTTCCTCACCAATCAATCCCAATTAGCCTTAATTAGCCTAAATTAATCGAAAATACCGAATTACAATCAAAAACCCGAAGTGCCCTAAATCGGGAAAATTCCCCTTTTCGATTTTTTTATCGATTCACCTCCGATTCAACACCAATCAACTATCCTAACATCCAATTAGTATAATCCAAAGAGAATTTAAGGTTTTAAACCGGAAAACCCGAAATCCCCAATTCGGGATTCACTGAAATTCGCTCAAATTGAGCTCCTCACTGCCAATCAACCATAGCCGACGTTAAGCTCGGCCATTTGACGCTAAAAACGGCCAAAAGTGGCCGGAAATCAGAGCTCAATCGAGCTCGTCGTTCACGGCCCTAAATCGAACCGAAAACAGGGCAAGAAAATCGCCTTACCTGTCGATTCGTGCGCGGAGAAAGGCCGGACTATGCTCGCTGCCGTCGTCTGGCCTGAAAACGGCGAGAAATCGCCGGCGTTGGCTGTCGGAAGGGGCGTCGCTCGTCTCTCGGTCGTCGGCTGTCGTCGGCTGTCGTCGGGTCGCGGTGAAGAACAGAATGGCTCGAAGCCATTCTGTTTTATTTTAACTAAAATTAAGATTTTAATTTTTATTTTTATTTTATTTCATTATTTATTTTAATTAGTTTATTTATTTATTGAACGTCACTACCTCTCGTGTTTTCAACCGTTTCGAATTTCTTATTTCGCCAATAAATCCAACTTATTATCTGGGTTCTATTAAAACTGTCTGTTCACAAATCGGACCTCGTTTACTATTTTTACTAAAACGTCCTTTATATTACGAAAAGCGTATTTACTCGGAATATATCGATATTATTCCGAAAATTCCCTAAATTTCTTAAAAATTCCTATTAATTGTTAGGATCGTCGTGACGCTTTCTTTTCGTAAAACGGACCTGATTTGACATATTTACAAAAATGTCATCCAATAATATAATAATAATATTCTTAAAAATCCGTACGAGCCGGATATTACACATTTTCCTCAATGATGGATTGTCACACTCAGCATATTCCAGGATAACCATTTTCAAATTGCATACTTTGCTAAAATAAATATTTGATGTGACATGTGAAGAGGCTGAAACAGTCGTAGTCATATTATAATTTTTTTAAAAAAACTTAACAAGTTCTCTAATATTTGTCCAATCTGTTGTAGTGGGAGGTGTGTCCCCACTAAATTCAGCAAGGTAATTACTATCAGTTACCATTAACTTGTCAAAAGCTTTTACAAAATTTTCAGCGCTAGCTAACATCAAATATGTAGAATTCCATCTTGTAAACATATCAAGAGAAACACCACTTTTGCATGCAATCTTAACATTATAAGCACAATTCCTAAAATTTTGTAACTTTGCAGGTGAAGATCGAACATACTTAATAGCTCTACGCACTCTAGCAATAGTCTCTTGATGATCTTTCAATCCATCACATACAATCAAGTTCAATACGTGTGCAAAACATCGCATATGCATGTATTCTCCATTCAAAATCAAACCATTCCAATTTCAAATACTTTTGATCAAATATGAAATTGCAACATCATTCAAAGAAGCATTGTCAACTGTGACAGTTAACACATTTTCAATTCTCCATTCACACAAACATCTTTCTAATTCCCTACCAATTGTCTCACCTTTATGACTCGAAATCAAACAAAAATTTAAAATCTTCTTATTCATAGTCCAATTACTATCAATGTAATGACCATTTAAAACCATATAATTTAAATTCTGAATAGAAGTCCATGTATTGTTGTCAAGCATACTCGTTGTGATGTTCTTCTAAAGTACTCTTTCAATTTCATCTTTTCTTTTTTATAAAGACTCAAAATATCACGAGTAACAGTAAATCTAGAAGGTATAGAAAACTTCGGTTACAGATATTGAGAATATTCTCTAAAACTTTCTCTTTTAACAAAAATTCAAAGACAATTCCTTCTTAATTACCATCTTCGAAAGTAGTTCTCGACAAGTAGCAATACTAAAATATGCAAGTTGTTGTCCCTTTTTGTTCATATTCTGAAAGATGAGAGTCTTTTGTTTCACATCTACATTTGCCAATAATTTTGCACAAATACGGATGTGTTTTTTCAAACTTGATATCCTATTTTTCAGTGTATCAAATGCATATACTTTTCTACGGTGATTACATTTAGCTCTAGCATTTTTTATCCTCACCATCGTTAATAATATTAAAATAATTCTAAACTTCAGATTTGTTTGCTCTTTCCCTTCGAACACTAACAGTAGAACTAGTCATAGAAGTAATCATTACATTTTGATTTTCATTTGTATTTTTTGTTTCCTTCCTATAAAATACAACAATTTATCATACTAAGTAGCCAAATTGAACAATCTAACAAACATCTTTACAAATGACACAGCAAACAAACACATCAACTAGAACAATGAACACAGCAAACATCTTTACAAATTACAACTAAAGTTTGTTGTTCTGTTTGAACATATACGGGTCATGATTAATTCATGCTAGCTAATGAACATTAAACACAAAGTGCTCTTAGTCAACAGTTCTGAAGAGTCTCCCAAAAACAGAAAATGCAATCTAAAAGTGGATAGGAAAGTATCTTTTAAGCAAAACAATTAACAGCTCCAAAATTGCCAATTAAGGAGGTCTCTCACCTTGTGAGATGGGCACAAAAACTGTACGAACAGAGGTTAGGAAAGACACACAAAGCAGTGGATCTAAACATCCTAAACAAATAGAAAAATTAAACAACCAAAAAGCATGATAGATAATCACCTACGTGAGACATTCTAATTCATTTTAAAACAACACTTAAAAACTAGAAAACAAATTAATAAAATATAACGTCCCCTAATACTGTACCCTTAAATTCCCATGAAAATTTTTCTTTTTAAACCTCTAAGTCAATTAAAAACAACCTCAAAACCATTTAAAGAAAATATATTAAAATAGGAGAATAATCGGCCAAAGGAATTGAGGGCAAAAAGGGCAAACCATGCCCAAAATGCATGGCCAATCAATCGACTATTTTAGCCGATCGATCGACTGTGGCGATTTCACGCCAGGCGATCATGCATACGCTAATCGATCGCCCATGCAGGCGATTGATCGACACACGCTCTTGAATTTCTTCCAGAGCGAGTACCATTGAGGCGCCGATCGATCGCCCTCCCTGGCGATCGATCTGCATACTTTCTGGAATTCGAATTCCAGAGAACTTGCCTCCTCCTTTCCTTCCCCTTTCTTTCCTTCAACTCCCTATACATACACTTCACAATTTTTCCTTCATCAATTTACCTCTAAACACTACATACATCACAACAATGCATTTCCACATAAAGTCACTCGACACTCGTACATCCTCCATAATCTCACTCGAAAATCGGCTCGAGACGTATTTAAAACGAAGTAAGTTTTCACGAAAACAAACTGCGTGGATCCATTTAAAAACTAAACAAATCCCTATGAAGTTTGAAAATCACCAAGCAGTTCTAGTAAATTCCGAAATCATCAAAACACTTCCATTAACAAAATTGAATTCCAACTAATCCTTACAACAACCTAAATATACTATTTACACATTTTCTACCAAATGTAACCCAAAATACTTATCTACATCCCCACGGGTCAAAATACGCGTCGACTGTCCAGCGCACTCCCACGGGCCATTCTCCATCAACCTGCTCATGCGTCGGGTGGAGGAATATCATCCTCGCATGTTTCGAAGTCACCTACACCACAAAGATAACCTATGAGCTAAAGGCTCATCTACGTAAATGCGAATGCATGCTGTGCATATGTCATTCATAAAATCATGCAGTCATCGGGATAATTTAGTTACATAACGGGATGTCACTGAGGTTTACTCTCACCAGATGAAGAGGGCACGTCTGGCGGTTAGACAGCCCTTTCCATCTACCGGGGGGAAAACATGCTTCACCAACTAGACAGCCATGTTTGAACCTCACCCCGTCGTGATCGAGATTACGTACATTCGTTTCTTTTAATTAATTCATTTATTTTCATAAAACCGTACAGAAACTCGTTTTAATGCTAATTTGAAAAAGTGTGATGCATGTACAGTTCATAATTAACATAGGAAACAAACAATAAATCTTAAAAAGACACACCACACCTTAAACTCCTAAGCTACCCAACCACTTACTCTACAACTACGGAGTTCACCAATATCCTTGATAACGTCATAACTCTTGGTGTAGGCCAAATCGGCCAAACAAAGCACGAAGACTTACCTCGTTTCCGTAGCACACTGAGCTCCGTCCACGAGCGTTGTTCACCTAAAATATTTCACAACACACAGCATTAAACCGAGCCTAAATCATCGAACTTTGAAAACTAACAGAACTCCTAGCTAAAGGAAATTTCTTAAAACTCTATCTTAACTCATTGAGGTATTTCATCGAGCAATATACGCTCAAGAACATCCAAACCCCTATTAATGAGTTTTTTAAAACCTCCAACCACCCAACACTTTAACAACCTCCATTAAACCATCAAACTTCTACCAATAACCATAAATACCCATTAGAGTCGTAATTAGGGTAAACCTAGCCATTTCTAACAAAACCCGGCTATTTCGCAAAACCCTAAACGAAACCCTAACCATTTAACTTCACGAAAACAGAAATCTAATGTCCGAAAACTATAGAATCTTACCTAGGGTCGTGATTGGAGAAGAAAACGTGAAGAACTCGCCGTTGATCAGAGGTGGAGCTGTAGGACTGTTATTGTCTAAGAGGGGGGTGAATTAAACTTTTTAAGTTAATTTCTTAACCTAATTGTTTTCTCTTTTTGTATGCAATCTCTAAGTTTATAACAAATAAATAGGCAACCTAAAGTAAGAGATAGAGAGAAAATGACACCGTAGTTTTTAACGTGGTTCGACCAAACTTGCCTACGTCCACGCTCCAAGGCTTCCTCTTGAAGATTCCTTTCTCCTTCTCTAGAGAAAAACTGGATCAAACTTCACGGGCGTCGATCTACTGCCTTTTACACTTTGATTGATCTTCACAGGCGTCAATCACTGCCTTACAGCTTTTACAAGATGAATACTGTTTTCAACAAGCTACACTCTTTCAAAGATATAAATCTCAAGTTTAAGAGCAGAGGGGTGTAGGAAAAAATAACAGAGTATTACACAGCTTTTGCGTATTAGGTTTCAGAGAGAATTTCGGCAAAAGTTATTCCCATAAGCTTTTTTTTCTTCAATTTATACTCTGTCTATATTCGGCTTCGCGTCTGTAGTCTGCTTTAAAAAATATGACCGTTGTGAGTAGTACGTACGCTGACAGCTAGCCGTTGATGTCTGGAGTCGCTATCGTTCGCAGTCTTTTAAAGTCTCTTGCGCTAAGTCTTTAGACGAGTAAGTATGGATGACTGCGTCTGCTGTTAGCGTGGACGACTGCGTCTGCTGTTAGCGTGGATGACTGCGTCTTTCCTTTGAATGTGGACGACTGCGTCTGCTGTTAGCGTGGACGACTGCGTCTTTCCTTTGAATGTGGACAACTACGTCTGCTGTTAGCGTGGACGACTGCGTCTGCTGTTAGCGTGGACGACTGCGTCTTTGCTTTGAACGTGGACGACTGATTTCGACAGACTACTTTGGACGAATGATTCTGACTGAAGTCACCTGATTTCCACGTGATACTTTGGACGATTGATTCTCACACTTTAACTTTGGACAACTGATTTCGTCTTGACCGTGGACGATTGATTCTGACTAACTATTAATACTTAGCCAAAAAATCGTCAGAAAACATAATACCCTTTTTAAAGGGCATTTCTAGATAAATGCAATAAACATAATAAACTAATTATCCAGTTCGTAAATTTCATATTATTCATAGTCATCAGATTAAACTTAATCAACAGTCCACCACTATCATGTTAATCATATTTATTCAAATTAAATATAATCATCAAAAATATAGTTACTTAAAGCTTAAACGCATTTAAGCTAACAGGAGCGTCGATGTTTGAAGGAACGGAGGGGAAGGGAAAAAAATCGCCAGGGAGGTTTTCTGGGAAGAGAGATTGTGAAATGTGAGAAAAAGAGAAGGAGATTTTTGTTTAAGTTAAATATTTTAACTTGATGGATTACCGTTTTGCCCTTCCTTTTGATTTCCTATTTATTTCGTTGCTTACATCGTTATTTAACCAACGATTCGGTTTCTCCAAATTTTCTTATTTCACCAATAATTCCAATTTATTGTTATAGCTCCATTAAAACTTTTCGTTCATAAAACATACTTAATTTGATATATTTAATAAACTGCCATTATATATTGGAATAAATAAAATCTCGTAAAACTGAGGGTTACATTCTATCCACCTTAATCAAAATTTTGTCATCAAAATTTGACTATACAAACAGTTCAGGATACATAGACATCATATCCTGCTGCCTCTCCCAGGTAGCCTCCTCTACGTCATGGTTCCGCCACAGGACTTTCACCAGCGGAATTTTTTTATTACGCAATACCTTGATAGAGGATTCCAAAATTTGCACTGGCCTCTCCACATATGTCAGTGTTGGTTGCACCTCGATTTCCCTTGTCTCAATGACGTGTAAGGGATCGTGCATGCATCTTCTAAGCATCGATACGTGAAACACATTGTGGATACCCTCCATTGATGCCGGAAGTTGTAACTGATATGCCATTTTTCCAATCCTTTTCAAAATAGGAAATGGCCCCACATAACGAGGGTTCAACTTACCTCTTCTTCCGAGCCGCATCACACCCCAAAACGGAGAAATCTTCAAGTATACTTCGTCACCCTCATTGAACTCCAATTCCTTCCGTCTAGTGTCAGCATAGCTCTTTTGGCGGCTCTGTGCTATCTCTATATGTTGTCTGATAACAACGATCTTCTCCGCCGTTTGTTGTAAAATATTCGGGGCCAATTATGCTAGCCTTGCCAACCTCATCTCACTATAGCGGAGACATGCATTTCTAACCATACAACGCCTCATACGGAGCCATGCCGATCGTGGCCTGGAAGCTATTGTTGTATGAGAACTCAATCAAGGGTAAATATCGGCTCCACGAGCCCTGAAACTCCAGCACGCAAGCTCTGAGCATGTCCTCAAGAATCTGATTTGTTCTTTTTGTCTATCCGTCAGTCTGAGGATGAATCGCTGTGCTGAAATTTAGCTGAGTTCCCATCGCCTTATGCAGACTCTTCTAGAATTTCAAAGTAAACCTTACATCTCTATTGGAGACAATCGAAATAGGTACTCCATGCAATCTGACAATCTCCTGCACATACAGCTCAGCAAGCTGATCCATGGAATGCGTCATCTTGACTGGTAGAAAATGAGCCAATTATGTCAAACGGTCCACTATCACCCATATCCCATTATGCCCCTTCGTCGTTCTTGAGAGTTCAACTATAAAATCCATGGAGATCTGCTCCCATTTCCACTCCGAAATCGACAGTGGCTGTAAGGTTCCAGCTTGCCTTTGATGCTCTGCTTTGACCTATTGGCAAACCAAACAGGTTTCCACGTACCTTACAATCTCCCTCTTCATGTTCGGCTACCAGAAGTGTTGTCTCAGGTCTCTATACATTTTCGTGCTCTCGGGATGCACTGAGTATGCCGAGAAGTGTGCCTCGGTTAAGATCTCTCTCTTCAACTCCTCATCGTTAGGCACATACCACCTATGCCTGAATCTCAATATGCCATCATCTGACAGGCTGAAATCGGACGGGTCCTCAAATGTCATGCTCGACCGATATCTCTCACACTCCAAGTCTTTCTTCTGAGCTTCTCGAAGTTTGTCAATTGTTGTCGACCTAAGAGAAATGTTCGTGAGCATAGTGGACAACTAAGCCACAATCTCCACATCAAACCTCTCAATCTCAAACCTCAACATTACCAACATTGATGCAAGCGAAGGCTGACTCGTAGTGGGCATTCGGCTCAAGGCATCAGCGACTTTGTTTGCCTTCCCTAGGTTGTATGTAATTTCAAAGTCATAATCTTTAACAAACTCCAACCACCTTCTTTGACGCATAGTCAGTTCTTTTTGTGTAAACAAATATTTTAAGTTTCTGTGATCTGAGAACACCTTACACTGCTGCCCATACAGATAGTGTCTCCAGATTTTCAACACAAAGACGCCGACTGCTAACTCTAGGTCATGCGTCGGGTAATTTTGCTCATACGGCTTCAACTGCCGAGAAGCATCAGCAATAACTCTCCCTTCCTGTATCAATACGCATTCAAGCCTGATCTTTGAGGCATCACAGTAAATACTGAACTTATCGCCTTCAACTGGCAATGTTAAAACTGGTACCGTAGTCAGCTTCTGTTTCAGCTCATTGAAGCTCTTATCACATGCAGTTGACCATACAAATTTCTCATTCTTCCTTGTAAGTGTGAAAGGGGAACTGCAATCTTCGAGAACCCATCAATAAATTTCAGGTAATATCCAGCCAACTAAAGAAATCCACGTACCTCCCGCATGTTTTTAGGCTGCGGCCAATCCCTGACAACTTCAATTTTTGTCAGTTCTACTGAAATTCCCTATTGAGATATGATATGGCCGATGAAACTAATTTAATCTAGCCAAAACTCGCACTTTGAGAACTTTGGGTACAATTAGTGTTGACATAGAATCCTCAGAACTATCCGTAAGTGCTCTTCATGTTCTTCTTTCGTTTTTGAATAGATCAAGATGTCATCAATAAAGGAGATGACAAACTTGTCTAGACACTCCTTAAAAACACGGTTCATCAAATCCATAAATGCTGCAGGGGTATTTGTAAGTCCAAAAGACATCACAAGAAATTCATAATGCCCATACCTTGTTCGAAAAGCCGTATTTTGAATATCTTCTCCCTGGACCTTCAACTGATAATAACCCGAGCGTAGGCCAATCCTCGAAAACACTCGGGCACCCTGCAGTTGGTCAAACAGGTCATCAATCCGGGGCAATGGATACTTATTCTTCACTGTCAATTTATTCAACTCTCTGTAGTCAACGCACATCCTGAGAGTTCTGTCCTTCTTCTTAACAAACAGAACTGGCGCACCCAAAGGAGAAAAGCTGGGTCGAATGAACCCATTGTCTAACAACTCTTGCAACTAAGATTTCAACTCCTTCAGTTCAGCAGGTGCTAGTCTGTACAGATTCTTTGATATAGGCCCAGAGCCTGGATAAACATCAATGGTAAACTCGATCTCCCTATCCGGTGGTAATCCGGGAAGATCATCGAGGAAGATCTCAGAGAATTCTCTAACTACCGGAAGGTCTTCTGGTTTTACCCTGTTGAGCAACTGAGTGTCGACCAGTATAACCAGATAAACTGAGCATTCGCCTCTAAACTGCTCTTGGACCTTCATAGAATAAGAAGTAGGCGACCCACTCTACCTATTCATTGCCTGATAAGAAAACTCTCCTTGATCCGGGGGCTGAAAAGTTACTAATCTGGATCGGCAGTCTATGGTTGCGAAATGGCATGACAGCCAGTCCATTCCCAAAATCAGATCGTACCGCTCTATGCCCATAACTATCAACCGGGCATAAAGGGTGTTATTCCTCACTGAGACGACGTTGCCCTAGAAAATATGATCAGACTGTATATACGCTCCTGAAGGCAGCATCACTCTATACTCGCACTCTGCTAACTCTGGCATTAACCCCAATCTAAACACATATGCAGTTGAAATAAAGGAGTGCGTAGCCCCCGTTTCTACCAGTGAGAATACTGCAATACCCGTGATTAAGATAGTACCTGCTATAACAGAAGGCTAAGCCTCGTCGTCAATATCACAAGGTTCGATGAAGGCAAAGATCTCGGCATAACTCTCCTCTGATCTCTACCTAGCTGATCTCGGCCCGGCTTCGGGCAATCTTTAACGTAATGGCTAATCTCACCACACCGATAGTACTTGTTAGTGCCAAGTCTGCAAGCGCCACTGTGTTCTTTTTGGCACTTAGGGCATAGAGGCAGTTGAGTAGTTCCCTGTACTTTTTTTCCCTTGCCCTGATCATTTTCTCTCTCGTAAGGCCTTTTAACGCTTCTTTGCTGTTGTTGCTGTTGTTGCTGTCCTCTAGGTTGCCAACCTCGATTCCGTAACTGAGGCTGGATCTCACGAAAGAAGCCCTTAGTTGGCTCTCTTGGCTTGATGCAAGTAAACTCTGCAGCCTCGAAGTCCAAAGTCCTTGCTGCAATGTCTGAGTACGGTACATCCAGAATCCCGGATACTATAATGTTCTTTCGAATCTCCGGGTTCAGCCCATCCATAAATTGGTGCACCTTATCTTCATTATCGCTCACTAGACGCGGCGCAAACCGTGATAAGGTTTCGAACTTCCTAATATACTCCGCAACTGAACTGGTCTGCTTTAGCTGCGTGAATTCCACTCTTTTTGCTGCTCTCACCGTACGGCTGAAATACTTATCGTAGAATACGGTCTTAAACCGTTCCCACGTCATCACTATCATGTCAGTAGTTGCCTTGATTGAGTCCCACCAAAACCGAGCGTCCAGTGCTAAATGGAAGGTAACGCACGCAACTTTATCCCCATTCTCTATATTTGCATATCCCAGCATGTCTTCCATAGTCCTAACTCAATCCTCAGCAATTAAGGGGTCCGAAGATTGTCTGTCGAATACCAGAGGCCTAAGTCTTTGGAACCTCTCCATACTGTGATTGTTTGGGACGACTATATCTTGGACTCTCTGATTCTCTCAGATTACTAGGTTCTCAATTTGCTGCACCTGTCTATCCATATGCTGAGCCTGACGGTCCAGCAAGTTTGTCAACCTATCCAGGGCTTCGTCCCTGGCGTCTCTTGCTCGAACCATTTTATAACTCCTATAAAAATTAAAACAAATAATCCTAACAAATGAAAGCAAGGAAATACAATAAAACGTACTTACAGTTGAGTAAAGATGTCTGCGTAGTGGCTGTGCAGTCGCGCAGTCTGCAGAACAGATTTTAAAACCCGGGGGCTCTGATACCATAACTGTAACATCCCCTAATACTGTACCCTTAAATTCTCGTGAAAATTTTTCTTTTTAAACCTCTAAGTCAATTAAAAACATCCTCAAAACCATTTCATGAAAATATATTAAAATAGGAGAATAATCGGCCAAAGGAATCGAGGGCAAAAAGGGCAAAACATGCCCAAAATGCATGGCCGATCGATCGGCTGTGGCGATTTCACGCCAGGCGATCACACATACGCCGATCGATCGCCCATGCAGGCGATCGATAGGCACACGCTCTGGAATTTCTTCCAGAGCGAGTACCATTGAGGCGCCGATCGATCGCTCTCCCTGGCGATCAATCGGCATACTCTCTGGAATCCGAATTCCAGAGAGCTTGCCTCCTCCTTTCCTTCCCCTTTCTTTCCTTCAACTCCCTACACATATATTTCACAATTTTTCCTTCATCAATTTACCTCTAAACACTACATGCATCACAACAATGCATTTCCACATAAAGTCACTCGACACTCATACATCCTCTATAATCTCACTCGAAAACCAATTTGAGACGTATTTAAAACGAAGTAAGTTTTCACGAAAACAAACTGCGTGGATCCGTTTGAAAATTAAACAAATCCCTAAGAAGTTTGAAAATCACCAAGCAGTTCCAGTAAATTCCGAAATCATCAAAACACTTCCATTAACAAAATCGAATTCCAACTAATCCTTACAACAACCTAAATATACTATTTACACATTTTCTACCCAATGTAACATAAAATACTTACATACATCCCCACGGGTCAAAATACGTGTCGACTGCCCAGCGCACTCCCATGGGCCATTCTCCATCAACCTGCTCATGCATCAGGTGGATGAATATCAGCCTCACCTGTTTCGAAGTCACCTACACCACAGAGATAACCTATGAGCTAAAGGCTCAGTAAATCTACGTAAATGCGAATGCATGTTGTGCATATGTCATTCATAAAATCATGCAGTTATCGGGATCATTTAGTTACATAACGGGATGTCACCGAGGTCTACTCTCACCAGATGGAGAGGGCACGTCTGGTGGTTAGACAGCCCTTTCCATCTACCGGGGGAAAAACATGCTTCACCAACTAGACAGCCATGTCTGAACCCCACCCCGTCGTGATCGGGATTACATGCATTCGTTTCTTTATATTAATTCATTTCTTTTCATAAAACCGTGCAGAAACTTTTTTCATGCTAATTTGAAAAAGTGTGATGCATGTACAGTTCATAATTAACATCGGAAACAAACAATAAATCTTAAAAAGACACACCACACCTTAAACTCCTAAGCTACCTGACACAAAATCCCTCAGAAAAGGGTTGTGTTCAAACCCACAAAATATTCAAGAAGAGTGCTCGGTTGTGTGGTAGTGTAAATGGCCGAAAATATGGGCTAAATATGATAATAAATGCAAAAGAAAAATGAGTAGAGTGGTGTGTGTGCTAGTGGCAGAATATATGGTGGATAATGAGGGCAATAAAGATAAAAAAAAAATAAGGAAAGAGATAAAGAGAGGGTGTGTGAAATGGTGAAGATATGCAAGATGAAAATGAAGAGAAAAATACAATAAAATAAATGTTGAGTGTGTGAGTTTGATGGCCGAAAATTAAAGGGTAATGTGTGTGAAAATGTGATGGCAAGAAAGTAAAGGAAATACCCTTGGCGGACTCGTAGAGCGATCTTACGGTTTAAGCTCTCGAGTGAACAATTTTTCCGTAGGAAAAACGACCACAGTAGGCCGGGATTTTCGTCCTCAACTCCAACTCCCAATGGAGAAGGCGATGGAATGAGTAAGAATTAACTTAGCAACCCAAGCTAAGTTAATAATGGAGAGTTACTCCACTTGGTTCAAAGAACCAAGGAAAACACCAAAGGAAACACCTTGGAGATTAGGGAAATAGTAGTGTATTGATTTGGGCAAAAGTTGTAAAACATTCATCAATGCCATGCTTTTATAGAGATCCTAGGGTGGATTAGGGTTTCCATAAGGATAAATGAATGGTGGCCCTTGGATGAAAAATGATGGATAGCCAAGATCAAGGCAAACAAGCACACATCCTAGGGAGGAGATGAATGTCATGCCTAAATGGATCAATTGAGGGAATCTTGCCACATCATCAATCCATGTTGCCACTAACTCTTGTACCTGAAAAATCATACCTTTAAATGTGGGCTCTTCTTTGGGCCATGGCTTCCTTTGGGCTTGATCTTGTGAAGGCCTTTTTTCTTTGAATAATTGGTTGAATTTCTTCAACCCATAATCCACCAATATACATCTAACCCTAACCACACAATCTAATGCATGATGCAATTATATAATCCATACAATAAAGGCGAATGTATGCCAAATAAGTTCAAAAATAAAAAAATTACAAAGATAGGGGCTTGGGAAGACAAATTCCCATCAGGCTAGTTGGTGACTTCCTCCAAGTGCTCCATATGTATTCCTTCCAAGAATTATACCTACAAGAGAAAAACACGTAATAAGTAGAGAGAAGATATAAAGATTGGGACTTTGCAATTTCCTTTGAATGTAACCCGAGGCATGTCACTACCCAACCATTTACTCTACAACTACGGAGTTCACCAATATCCTTGATAACGTCATAACTCTTGGTGTAGGCGAAATCGGCCAAACAAAGCACGAAGACTTATCTCGCGTCCGTAGCACGCCGAGCTCCGTCCACGAGCGTTAATCACCTAAAATATTTCACAACACACGACATTAAACCGAGCCTAAATCATCGAACTTTGAAAACTAACGGAACTCCTAGCTAAAGGAAATTTTCTAAAACTCTATCTTAACTCATTAAGGCATTTCATCGAGCAATTTATGTTCAAGAACATCCAAACCCCCATTAATGGGTTTTTTAAAACCTCCAACCACCCAACACTTCAACAATCTCCATTAAACCATCAAACTTCCACCAACAACCATAAATACACTCATTAGAGTCGTAATTAGGGTAAACCTAGCCGTTTCTAACAAACCCCACGTATTTCGCAAAACCCTAAACGAAACCCTAACCGTTTAACTTCGCGAAAACAGAAATATAATGTCCGAAATCTTACCTAGGGTCGTGATTGGAGAATAAAACGTAAAGAACTCGCCGTTGATCTGTAACACCCAAAATAACGACCAGGTAATTTCCTTAACCGTTTTAACGGTCGTGTTTAATAAATTTTTCCCGGTTTAGAGTTTTATACCAAGAATAATTAATTTCATGTGGATTTAAACTAGGTTGGGTGGCAAAGTTGTAATAATGGAGGGTGATGACCAATATATAAAGAAAAAGAAAATGTTTTAAACCTCACTTGAACCACTGTAGCCGACACCTTTCCTTTTCGGCGATTTCTTCCCTCCCAAGCACTTGCTCTATGCTTTCAGCACACTCTCTTCGACGATCGGTTTCTCTGCCACTACTCGACTACTCTGTGCCCGAGGTATGCAATAGACAACGTAGCTATCTGTTAGTTTGTTAGCCCTGTTTTCTACTCGGCATTGAAGTTTTGGATTTTCCAATGGCCGACTAATAATAAGAACATTTGAAATCTGAGAGTGGGAATGCTTTATCAAATCGATTCTGGACATTTAGAACAACCACCCCTGAGTAATCGATAATCGAATCTGTCTGTTATGGGATTTGGATTTCAAACTGCACAGGGTATTAGGCTAAGTGTTTTGGATTGGTTTAAGAGAACAATTTTGCCGAATCGTAAACGGGTTGACGGGATTCAAAAGGGGGGGGGGGGGGGGCAACGGTAACTATCAATTTCTTAAATTAATTGTTTTA
>CM039502.1:33594958-33620090 GCA_022432975.1 Begonia masoniana
AAAAAAAAAAAAAAAAAAACAATTTCAATCCTTTGATCAAATATGAAATTGCAACATCATTCAAGAAATTGCCAACTGTTATAGTTAACAACATTTTCAATTCTCCATTCACACAACATCTTTCTAATTCCCTACCAATTGTCTCACCTTTATGACTCGACAATCAAACAAAAATTTAAATCTTCTTATTCATAGTCCAATTACTATCAATGTACTGACCATTTAAAACCATATAATTTAAATTCTGAATAGAAGTCCATTGTAATGTTGTCAGCATCACTCGTTGTGATGTTCTTCTAAAGTACTCTTTCAATTTCATCTTTTCTTTTTTATAAAGACTCAAAATATCTACGAGTAACAGTAAATCTAGAAGGTATAGAAAACTTCGGTTACAGATATGAGATATTCTCTAAAACTTTCTCTTTTAACAAAATTCAAAGACAATTCCTTCTTAATTACCATCTTCGAAAGTAGTTCTCGACAAGTAGCATACTAAAATATGCAAGTGTTGTCCCTTTTTGTTCATATTCTGAAAGATGAGAGTCTTTGTTTTCACATCTACATTTGCCAATAATTTTGCACAAATCCGGATGTGTTTTTTCAACTTGATATCCTATTTTTCAGTGTAATCAAATGCATATACTTTTCTACGGTGATTACATTAGCTCTAGCTTTTTTTCCTCACCATCGTTAATAATATTAAAATACTTCTAAACTTCAGATTTGTTTGCTCTTTCCCTTCGAACACTAACAGTAGAACTAGTCATAGAAGTAATCATTACATTTTGATTTTCATTTGTATTTTTTGTTTCCTTCCTATAAAATACAACAATTTATCATACTAAGTAGCCAAATTGAACAATCTAACAAACATCTTACAAATGATAACAGCAAACAAACACATCAACTAGAACAATGGAACACAACAAACATCTTTACAAATTACAACTAAGTTTGTTGTTCTGTTTGACCAGATACGGGTCATGATTAATTCATGCTAGCTAATGAACATTAAACACAAAGTGCTCTTAGTCAACAGTTCTGAAGAGTCTCCCAAAAACAGAAAATGCAATCTAAAAGTGGATAGGAAAGTATCTTTTAAGCAAAACAATTAACAGCTCCAAAATTGCCAATTAAGGAGGTCTCTCACCTTGTGAGATGGGCACAAAAACTGTACGAACAGAGGTTAGGAAAGACACACAAAGCAGTGGATCTAACATCCTAAACAAATAGAAAAATTAACACAACCCAAAAAGCATGATAGATAATCACCTACGTGAGACATTCTAATTCATTTAAAACAACACTTAAAAACTAGAAAACAAATTAATAAAATGTAACTTCCCCTAATACTGTACCCTTAAATTCCATGAAAATTTTTCTTTTTAAACCTCTAAGTCAATTAAAAACAACCTCAAAACCATTTAAAGAAAATATATTAAAATAGGAGAATAATCGGCCAAAAGAATTGAGGGCAAAAAGGGCAAAACCATGCCCAAAATGCATGGCCAAATCAATCGACTATTTTAGCCGATCGATCGACTGTGGCGATTTCACGCCAGGCGATCATGCATACGCTGATCGATCGCCCATGCAGGCGATCGATCGACACACGCTCTGGAATTTCTTCCAGAGCGAGTACCATTGAGGCGCCGATCGATCGCCCTCCCTGGCGATCGATCTGCATACTTCTGGAATTCGAATTCCAGAGAACTTGCCTCCTCCTTTCCTTCCCTTTCTTTCCTTCAACTCCCTATACATACACTTCACAATTTTTCCTTCATCAATTTACCTCTAAACACTACATACATCACAACAATGCATTTCCACATAAAGTCACTCGACACTCGTACATCCTCCATAATCTCACTCGAAAATCGGCTCGAGACGTATTTAAACGAAGTAAGTTTTCACGAAAACAAACTGCGTGGATCCATTTAAAAACTAAACAAATCCCTATGAAGTTTGAAAATCACCAAGCAGTTCTAGTAAATTCCGAAATCATCAAAACACTTCCATTAACAAAATTGAATTCCAACTAATCCTTACAACAACCTAAATATACTATTTACACATTTTCTACCAAATGTAACCCAAAATACTTACCTACATCCCCACGGGTCAAAATACGCGTCGACTGTCCAGCGCACTCCCACGGGCCATTCTCCATCAACCTGCTCATGCGTCGGGTGGAGGAATATCATCCTCGCATGTTTCGAAGTCACCTACACCACAAAGATAACCTATGAGCTAAAGGCTCATCGACGTAAATGCGAATGCATGCTGTGCATATGTCATTCATAAAATCATGTAGTCATCGGGATAATTTAGTTACATAACGGGATGTCACTGAGGTTTACTCTCACCAGATGAAGAGGGCACGTCTGGCGGTTAGACAGCCCTTTCCATCTACCGGGGGGAAAACATGCTTCACCAACTAGACAGCCATGTCTGAACCTCACCCCGTCGTGATCGAGATTACGTACATTCGTTTCTTTTAATTAATTCATTTATTTTCATAAAACCGTACAGAAACTCATTTTAATGCTAATTTGAAAAAGTGTGATGCATGTACAGTTCATAATTAACATAGGAAACAAACAATAAATCTTAAAAAGACACACCACACCTTAAACTCCTAAGCAACCCAACCACTTACTCTACAACTACGGAGTTCACCAATATCCTTGATAACGTCATAACTCTTGGTGTAGGCCAAATCGGCCAAACAAAGCACGAAGACTTACCTCGTGTCCGTAGCACACTGAGCTCCGTCCACGAGCGTTGTTCACCTAAAATATTTCACAACACACAGCATTAAACCGAGCCTAAATCATCGAACTTTGAAAACTAACAGAACTCCTAGCTAAAGGAAATTTCTTAAAACTCTATCTTAACTCATTGAGGTATTTCATCGAGCAATATACGCTCAAGAACATCCAAACCCCTATTAATGAGTTTTTTAAAACCTCCAACCACCCAACACTTTAACAACCTCCATTAAACCATCAAACTTCTACCAATAACCATAAATACCCATTAGAGTCGTAATTAGGGTAAACCTAGCCATTTCTAACAAAACCCGGCTATTTCGAAAAACCCTAAACGAAACCCTAACCATTTAACTTCGCGAAAACAGAAATCTAATGTCCGAAAACTATAGAATCTTACCTAGGGTCGTGATTGGAGAAGAAAACGTGAAGAACTCGCCGTTGATCAGAGGTGGAGCTGTAGGACTGTTATTGTCTAAGAGGGGGGTGAATTAGACTTTTTAAATTAATTTCTTAACCTAATTGTTTTCTCTTTTTGTATGCAATCTCTAAGTTTATAACAAATAAATAGGCAACCTAAAGTAAGAGATAGAGAGAAAATGACACCGTAGTTTTTAACGTGGTTCGACCAAACTTGCCTACGTCCACGCTCCAAGGCTTCCTCTTGAAGATTCCTTTCTCCTTCTCTAGAGAGAAACTGGATCGAACTTCACGGGCGTCGATCTACTGCCTTTTACACTTTGATTGATCTTCACAGGCGTCAATCACTGCCTTACAGCTTTTACAAGATGAATACTGTTTTCAACAAGCTACACTCTTTCAAAGATATAAATCTCAAGTTTAAGAGTAGAGGGGTGTAGGAAAAAATAACAGAGTATTACACAACTTTTGCGTATTAGGTTTCAGAGAGAATTTCGGCAAAAGTTATTCCCATAAACTTTTTTTTTTCAATTTATACTCTGTCTATATTCGGCTTCGCGTCTGTAGTCTGCTTTAAAAAATATGACCGTTGTGAGTAGTACGTACGCTGACAGCTAGCCGTTGATGTCTGGAGTCGCTATCGTTCGCGGTCTTTAAAGTCTCTTGCGCTAAGTCTTTAGACGAGTAAGTATGGATGACTGCGTCTGCTGTTAGGGTGGACGACTGCGTCTGCTGTTAACGTGGATGACTGCGTCTTTCCTTTGAATGTGGACGACTGCGTCTGCTGTTAGCGTGGACGACTGCGTCTTTCCTTTGAATGTGGACACTGCGTCTGCTGTTAGCGTGGACGACTGCGTCTGCTGTTAGCGTGGACGACTGCGTCTTTGCTTTGAACGTGGACGACTGATTTCGACAGACTACTTTGGACGAATGATTCTGACTGAAGTCACCTGATTTCCACGTGATACTTTGGACGATTGATTCTCACACTTTAACTTTGGACAACTGATTTCGTCTTGACCGTGGACGATTGATTCTGACTAACTATTAATACTTAGCCAAAAAATCGTCAGAAAACATAATACCCTTTTTAAAGGGCATTTCTAGATAAATGCAATAAACATAATAAACTAATTATCCAGTTCGTAAATTTCATATTATTCATAGTCATCAGATTAAACTTAATCAACAGTCCACCACTATCATGTTAATCATATTTATTCAAATTAAACATAATCATCAAAAATATAGTTACTTAAAGCTTAAACGCATTTAAGCTAACAGGAGCGTCGACGTTTGAAGGAACAGAGGGGAAGGGATGAAAATCGCCAGGGAGGTTTTCTGGGAAGAGAGATTGTGAAATGTGAGAAAAAAGAGAAGGAGATTTTTGTTTAAGTTAAATATTTTAACTTGATGGATTACCGTTTTGCCCTTCCTTTTGATTTCCTATTTATTTCGTTGCTTACATCGTTATTTAACCAACGATTCGGTTTCTCCAAATTTTCTTATTTCACCAATAATTCCAATTTATTGTTATAGCTCCATTAAAACTTTTCGTTCATAAAACAGACTTAATTTGATATATTTAATAAACTGCCATTATATATTGGAATAAATAAAATCTCGTAAAACTGGGGGTTACATTCTATCCACCTTAATCAAAATTTTGTCCTCAAAATTTAACTATACAAACAGTTCAGGATACATAGACATCATATCCTGCTGCCTCTCCCAGGTAGCCTCCTCTACGTCATGGTTCCGCCACAGGACTTTCACCAGCGGAATTTTTTTATTACGCAATACCTTGATAGAGGATTCCAAAATTTGCACTGGCCTCTCCACATATGTCAGTGTTGGTTGCACCTCGATTTCCCTTGTCTCAATGACGTGTAAGGGATCGTGCATGCATCTTCTAAGTATCGATACGTGAAACACATTGTGGATACCCTCCATTGATGCCGGAAGTTGTAACTGATATGCCATTTTTCCAATCCTTTTCAAAATAGGAAATGGCCCCACATAACGAGGGTTCAACTTACCTCTTCTTCCGAGCTGCATCACACCCCAAAACGGAGAAATCTTCAAGTATACTTCGTCACCCTCATTGAACTCCAATTCTTTCCGTCTAGTGTCAGCATAGCTCTTTTGGCGGCTCTGTGCTATCTCTATATGTTGCCTGATAACAACGATCTTCTCCGCCGTTTGTTGTAAAATATTCGGGCCAATTATGCTAGCCTTGCCAACCTCATCTCACTATAGCGGAGACATGCATTTCTAACCATACAACGCCTCGTACGGAGCCATGCCGATCGTGGCCTGGAAGATATTGTTGTATGAGAACTCAATCAAGGGTAAATATCGGCTCCACGAGCCCTGAAACTCCAGCACGCAAGCTCTGAGCATGTCCTCAAGAATCTGATTTGTTCTTTTTGTCTATCCGTCAGTCTGAAGATGAATCGCTGTGCTGAAATTTAGCTGAGTTCCCATCGCCTTATGCAGACTCTTCCAGAATTTCAAAGTAAACCTTACATCTCTATTGGAGACAATCGAAATGGGTACTCCATGCAATCTGACAATCTCCTGCACATACAGCTCAGCAAGCTGATCCATGGAATGCGTCATCTTGACTGGTAGAAAATGAGCCAATTATGTCAAACGGTCCACTATCACCCATATCCCATTATGCCCCTTCGTCGTTCTTGGGAGTTCGACTATAAAATCCATGGAGATCTGCTCCCATTTCCACTCCGAAATCGACAGTGGCTGTAAGGTTCCGGCTTGCCTTTGATGCTCTGCTTTGACCTATTGGCAAACCAAACAGGTTTCCACGTACCTTACAATCTCCCTCTTCATGTTCGGCTACCAAAAGTGTTGTCTCAGGTCTCTATACATTTTCGTGCTCTCGGGATGCACTGAGTATGCCGAGAAGTGTGCCTCGGTTAAGATCTCTCTCTTCAACTCCTCATCGTTAGGCACATACCACCTATGCCTGAATCTCAATATGCCATCATCTGACAGGCTGAAATCGGACGGGTCCTCAAATGTCATGCTCGACCGATATCTCTCACACTCCAAGTCTTTCTTTTGAGCTTCTCGAAGTTTGTCAATTGTTGCCGACCTAAGAGAAATGTTCGTGAGCATAGTGGACAACTCAGCCACAATCTCCACATCAAACCTCTCAATCTCAAACCTCAACATTACCAACATTGATGCAAGCGAAGGCTGACTCGTAGTGGGCATTCGGCTCAAGGCATCAGCGACTTTGTTTGCCTTCCCTAGGTTGTATGTAATTTCAAAGTCATAATCTTTAACAAACTCCAACCACCTTCTTTGACGCATAGTCAGTTCTTTTTGTGTAAACAAATATTTTAAGTTTCTGTGATCTAAGAACACCTTACACTGCTGCCCATACAGATAGTGTCTCCAGATTTTCAACGTAAAGACGACGACTGCTAACTCTAGGTCATGCGTCGGGTAATTTTGCTCATACGGCTTCAACTGCCGAGAAGCATCAGCAATAACTCTCCCTTCCTGTATCAATACGCATTCAAGCCTGATCTTTGAGGCATCACAGTAAATACTGAACTTATCGCCTTCAACTGGCAATGTTAAAACTAGTACCGTAGTCAGCTTCTGTTTCAGCTCATTGAAGCTCTTATCACATGCAGTTGACCATACAAATTTCTCATTCTTCCTTGTTAAGTGTGAAAGGGGAACTGCAATCTTCGAGAACCCATCAATAAATTTCAGGTAATATCCAGCAAACTAAAGAAATCCACGTACCTCCCGCATGTTTTTAGGCTGCGGCCAATCCCTGACAACTTCAATTTTTGTCAGTTCTACTGAAATTCCCTATTGAGATATGATATGGCCGATAAAACTAATTTGATCTAGCCAAAACTCGCACTTTGAGAACTTTGGGTACAATTAGTGTTGACATAGAATCCTCAGAACTATCCGTAAGTGCTCCTCATGTTCTTCTTTCGTTTTTGAATAGATCAAGATGTCATCAATAAAGGCGATGACAAACTTGTCTAGACACTCCTTAAAAACACGGTTCATCAAATCCATAAATGCTGCAGGGGTATTTGTAAGTCCAAAAGACATCACAAGAAATTCATAATGCCCATACCTCGTTCGAAAATTCGTATTTTGAATATCTTCTCCCTGGACCTTCAACTGATAATAACCCGAGCGTAGGCCAATTCTCGAAAACACTCGGGCACCCTGCAGTTGGTCAAACAGGTCATCAATCCGGGGCAATGGATACTTATTCTTCACTGTCAATTTATTCAACTCTCTGTAGTCAACGCACATCCTGAGAGTTCTGTCCTTCATCTTAACAAACGGAACTGGCGCACCCAAAGGAGAAAAGCTGGGTCGAATGAACCCCTTGTCTAACAACTCTTGCAACTAAGATTTCAACTCCTTCAGTTCAGCAGGTGCTAGTCTGTACAGATTCTTTGATATAGGCCTAGAGCCTGGATAAACATCAATGGTAAACTCGATCTCCCTATCCGGTGGTAATCCGGGAAGATCGTCGAGGAAGATCTCAGAGAATTCTCTAACTACCGGAAGGTCTTCTGGTTTTACCCTGTTGAGCAACTGAGTGTCGACCAGTATAACCAGATAAACTGAGCATTCGCCTCTAAACTGCTCTTGGACCTTCATAGAATAAGAAGTAGGCGACCCACTCTACCTATTCATTGCCTGATAAGAAAACTCTCCTTGATCCAGGGGCTGAAAAGTTACTAACCTGGATCGGCAGTCTATGGTTGCGAAATGGCATGACAGCCAGTCCATTCCCAAAATCAGATCGTACCGCTCTATGCCCATAACTATCAACCGGGCATAAAGGGTGTTATTCCCCACTGAGACGACGTTGCCCTAGAAAATACGATCAGACTGTATATACGCTCCTGAAGGCAGCATCACTCTATACTCGCACTCTGCTAACTCTGGCATTAACCCCAATCTAAACACATATGCAGTTGAAATAAAGGAGTGCGTAGCCCCCTTGTCTACCAGTGAGAATACTGCAATACCTGTGATTAAGATAGTACCTGCTATAACAGAAGGCTAAGCCTCGTCGTCAATATCACAAGGCTCGATGAAGGCGAAGATCTCGGCATAACTCTCCTCTGATCTCTACCTAGCTGATCTCGGCCCGGCTTCGGGCAATCTTTAACGTAATGGCTAATCTCACCACACCGATAGTACTTGTTAGTGCCAAGTCTGCAAGCGCCATTGTGTTCTTTTTGGCACTTAGGGCACAGAGGCAGTTGAGTAGTTCCCTGTACTTTTTTTCCCTTGCCCTGATCATTTTCTCTCTCGTAAGGCCTTTTAACGCCTCTTTGCTGTTGTTGCTGTTATTGCTGTCCTCTAGGTTGCCAACCTCGATTCCGTAACTGAGGCTGGATCTCACGAAAGAAGCCCTTAGTTGGCTCTCTTGGCTTGATGCAAGTAAACTCTGCAGCCTCGAAGTCCAAAGTCCTTGCTGCAATGTCTGAGTACGGTACATCCAGAATCCCGGATACTATAATGTTCTTTCGAATCTCCGGGTTCAGCCCATCCATAAATTGGTGCACCTTATCTTCATTATCTCTCACTAGACGCGGCGCAAACCGTGATAAGGTTTCGAACTTCCTAATATACTCCGCAACTGAACTGGTCTGCTTTAGCTGCATGAATTCCACTCTTTTTGCTGCTCTCACCGTACGGCTGAAATACTTATCGTAGAATACGGTCTTAAACCGTTCCCACGTCATCACTATCACGTCAGTAGTTGCCTTGATTGAGTCCCACCAAAACCGAGCGTCCAGTACTAAATGGAAGGTAACGCACGCAACTTTATCCCCATTCTCTATCTTTGCATATCCCAGTATGTCTTCCATAGTCCGAACCCAATCCTCAGCAATTAAGGGGTCCGAAGATTGTCTGTCGAATACCAGAGGCCTAAGTCTTTGGAACCTCTCCATGCTGTGATTGTTTGGGACGACTATATCTTGGACTCTCTGATTCTCTCGGATTACTAGGTTCTCAATTTGTTGCGCCTGTCTATCCATATGCTGAGCCTGACGGTCCAGCAAGTTTGTCAACCTATCTAGGGCTTCGTCCCTGGCGTCTCTCGCTCGAACCATTTTATAACTCCTATAAAAATTAAAACAAATAATCCTAACAAATGAAAGCAAGGAAATACAATAAAACATACTTACAGTTGAGGAAAGATGTCTGCGTAGTGGCTGTGCAGCCGCGCAGTCTACAGAACAGATTTTAAAACCCGGGGGCTCTGATACCATAACTGTAACATCCCCTAATACTGTACCCTTAAATTCTCGTGAAAATTTTTCTTTTTAAACCTCTAAGTCAATTAAAAACATCCTCAAAACCATTTCATGAAAATATATTAAAATAGGAGAATAATCGGCCAAAGGAATCGAGGGCAAAAAGGGCAAAACATGCCCAAAATGCATGGCCGATCGATCGGCTGTGGCGATTTCACGCCAGGCGATCACACATACGCCGATCGATCGCCCATGCAGGCGATCGATAGGCACACGCTCTGGAATTTCTTCCAGAGCGAGTACCATTGAGGCACCGATCGATCGCTCTCCCTGGCGATCAATCGGCTTACTCTCTGGAATCCGAATTCCAGAGAGCTTGCCTCCTCCTTTCCTTCCCCTTTCTTTCCTTCAACTCCCTACACATACATTTCACAATTTTTCCTTCATCAATTTACCTCTAAACACTACATACATCACAACAATGCATTTCCACATAAAGTCACTCGACACTCATACATCCTCTATAATCTCACTCGAAAACCAATTTGAGACGTATTTAAAACGAAGTAAGTTTTCACGAAAACAAACTGCGTGGATCCGTTTGAAAATTAAACAAATCCCTAAGAAGTTTGAAAATCACCAAGCAGTTCCAGTAAATTCCGAAATCATCAAAACACTTCCATTAACAAAATCGAATTCCAACTAATCCTTACAACAACCTAAATATACTATTTACACATTTTCTACCAATGTAACATAAAATACTTACATACATCCCCACGGGTCAAAATACGTGTCGATTGCCCAGCGCACTCCCATGGGCCATTCTCCATCAACCTGCTCATGCATCAGGTGGATGAATATCAGCCTCACCTGTTTCGAAGTCACCTACACCACAGAGATAACCTATGAGCTAAAGGCTCAGTAAATCTACGTAAATGCGAATGCATGTTGTGCATATGTCATTCATAAAATCATGCAATCATCGGGATCATTTAGTTACATAACGGATGTCACCGAGGTCTACTCTCACCAGATGGAGAGGGCACGTCTGGTCGGTTAGACAGCCCTTTCCATCTACCGGGGGAAAAACATGCTTCACAACTAGACAGCCATGTCTGAACCCCACCCAGTCGTGATCGGGATTACATGCATTCGTTCTTTATATTAATTCATTTCTTTTCATAAAACCGTGCAGAAACTTTTTTCATGCTAATTTGAAAAAGTGTGATGCATGTACAGTTCATAATTACCATAGGAAACAAACAATAAATCTTAAAAATACACACCACACCTTAAACTCCTAAGCTACCTGACACAAAATCCCTTAGAAAAGGGTTGTGTTCAAACCCACAAAATATTCAAGAAGAGTGCTCGGTTGTGTGGTAGTGTAAATGGTCGAAAATATGGGCTAAATATGATAATAAATGCAAAAGAAAAATGAGGAGAGTTGTGTGTGTGCTAGTGGCCGAATATATGGTGGATAATGAGGGCAAGAAAGATAAAAGAAAAATAAGGAAAGAGATGAAGAGAGGGTGTGTGAAATGGTGAAGATATGCAAGATGAAAATGAAGAGAAAAATACAATAAAATAAATGTTGAGTGTGTGAGTTTGATGGCCGAAAATTAAAGGGTAATGTGTGTGAAAATGTGATGGCAAGAAAGTAAAGGAAATACCCTTGGCGGACTCGTAGAGCGATCTTACGGTTTAAGCTCTCGAGTGAACAATTTTTCCGTAGGAAAAACGACCACAGTAGGTCGGGATTTTCGTCCTCAACTCCAACTCCCAATGGAGAAGGCGATGGAATGAGTAAGAATTAACTTAGCAACCCAAGCTAAGTTAATAATGGAGGGTTACTCCACTTGGTTCAAAGAACCAAGGAAAACACTAAAGGAAACACCTTGGAGATTAGGGAAATAGTAGTGTATTGATTTGGGCAAAAGTTGTAAAACATTCATCAATGCCATGCTTTTATAGAGATCCTAGGGTGGATTAGGGTTTCCATAAGGATGAATGAATGGTGGCCCTTGGATGAAAAAGGATGGATAGCCAAGATCAAGGCAAACAAGCACACATCCTAGGGAGGAGATGAATGTCATGCCTAAATGGATCAATTGAGGGAATCTTGCTACATCATCAATCCATGTTGCCACTAACTCTTGTACCTGAAAAATCATACCTTTAAATGTGGGCTCTTCTTTGGGCCATGGCTTCCTTTGGGCTTGATCTTGTGAAGGCCTTTTTTCTTTGAATAATTGGTTGAATTTCTTCAACCCATAATCCACCAACATACATCTAACCCTAACCACACAATCTAATGCATGATGCAATTATATAATCCATACAATAAAGGCGAATGTATGCCAAATAAGTTCAAAAATAAAAAAATTACAAAGATAGGGGCTTGGGAAGACAAATTCCCATCAGGCTAGTTGGTGACTTCCTCCAAGTGCTCCATATGTATTCCTTCCAAGAATTATACCTACAAGAGAAAAACACGTAATAAGTAGAGAGAAGATATAAAGATTGGGACTTTGCAATTTTCCTTTTGAATGTAACCCGAGGCATGTCACTACCCAACCATTTACTCTACAACTACGGAGTTCACCAATATCCTTGATAACGTCATAACTCTTGGTGTAGGCGAAATCGGCCAAACAAAGCACGAAGACTTATCTAGCGTCCGTAGCACGCCGAGCTCCGTCCACGAGCGTTGTTCACTTAAAATATTTCACAACACACGACATTAAACCGAGCCTAAATCATTGAACTTTGAAAACTAACAGAACTCCTAGCTAAAGGAAATTTTCTAAAACTCTATCTTAACTCATTGAGGCATTTCATCGAGCAATTATGTTCAAGAACATCCAAACCCCCATTAATGGGTTTTTTAAAACCTCCAACCACCCAACACTTCAACAACCTCCATTAAACCATCAAACTTCCACCAACAACCATAAATACACTCATTAGAGTCGTAATTAGGGTAAACCTAGCCGTTTCTAACAAAACCCCACTATTTCGCAAAACCCTAAACGAAACCCTAACCGTTTAACTTCGTGAAAACAGAAATCTAATGTCCGAAATCTTACCTAGGGTCGTGATTGGAGAATAAAACGTAAAGAACTCGCCGTTGATCTGTAACACCCAAAATAACGACCAGGTAATTTCCTTAACCGTTTTAACGATCGTGTTTAATAAATTTTTCCCGGTTTAGAGTTTTATACCAAGAATAATTAATTTCATGTGGATTTAAACTAGGTTGGGTGGCAAAGTTGTAATAATGGAGGGTGATGACCTATATATAAAGAAAAAGAAAATGTTTTAAACCTCACTTGAACCACTGTAGCCGACACCTTCCTTTTCGGCGATTTCTTCCCTCCCAAGCACTTGCTCTATGCTTTCAGCACACTCTTCGACGATCGGTTTCTCTGCCACTACTCGACTACTCTGTGCCCGAGGTATGCAATAGACAACGTAGCTATCTGTTAGTTTGTTAGCCCTGTTTTCTACTCGGCATTGGAGTTTTGGATTTTCCAATGGCCGACTAATAATAAGAACATTTGAAATCTGAGAGTGGGAATGCTTTTATCAAATCGATTCTGGACATTTAGAACAACCACCCCTGAGTAATCGATAATCGAATCTGTCTGTTATGGGATTTGGATTTCAAACTGCACAGGGTATTAGGCTAAGGATTCGGGAATGACTTTACCTATTAAATCTTAGGATAACTCGAGATTAGAACTATTAGGATTTTGTTTTAACTACTGCAATGTAAATGTTTTAGGTGAAGAAGTTTGAAGAGAAAGGAGCTCAAGTGCTAAGGAGACCAGGTAAGTGAATGTATTAAGATTTTCGGCTAATAGAGCCCTACATCGTGGGAGTACAAGGTTGTTTTAGATGTCTAACGTTACCTTATGATGATGAGCTTGTTTGCACTTGAAGGATTGATGAATGTTGCGAGTTATACTATTTGATGAACTACTAGTGAATGTGAAGTTGTCTGCTCTGGTATGATCCTTGTCATAGTCTGATGGGTTAAAGTTCTCATGTTCATGCATCATGAATGTTTCTCAAGCATAAGAAATATTTTAATGCATGTTTTCCATGAACAAGATATGTATGTATATATGTATATATATAAGATTTATGCAACGTGGACTAAGTGAGGGTTGGGAGTGGTTCGGCGTATGTCACAGTCCAAAGAGGGACATATGAATATGACCCACAGTAGGGAACAAGATCAAACTCACTGTCGAACCCCCTTTTACCGGTACAAATCCTCTCTTATCCCACAACCTAAATGAAGAATATGATCAAAGACTATGAATGATGAATATGATCAATGACTATGCACGATGAATATGATCCATGACTATGAACGATGAATATGATCCATGACTATGATTGATGAATATGATCCATGACTATTAATGATGAATATGATCCATGACTATGAATGATGATTACGAGCAAAGATATGAACAAGAAAAGACTTATGAGCATGTGATTTTCCCAAATTATACATTCATGCATCCATGTTAGTGTTGCATTCTTTACTAAGCATTAGGCTTATAGTTAAATCTTATGATGTAGGTGAAGAGTTAGAAGGTGAGGATTTCCAGTCCAGAGATGATGTTTAAAGTTGGTTGCCAGAGGATGCTCAGTGTGACAGTGAAGGCTGGATAGGCGATTAAGTTCCCTGGTTACGCTCATAGTAAGTCAGAAAAGTTTACGATGAACAGATGACTAAATAGAACAGAATTTCTTATAACAATGAGATTTGGATTTGAAGGGCTTGTCTTTAGAGTCTGAATACGATTTTAAGGATTTATGAATGGTTTGTTTTGCTTGAGTCTTCCGCTATGTGTATTTTAGATGAGTTTATGATTTTTACTCTTTGAGGTTTATGGTACTAAGTTAAGATTCGGGTGAGTTGTGGTTTAAGCCATCGGATGATGAGAGTGTTATTTTGTCGTCTAGTGATCGGCAGATGTAGTGTAATAAGTCACTGGATGATGAGGATGTAATTTGTCGTCTAGCGTTCGGTGGATGAAGTGTATTCCTTCACCGGATGATGTATATGGTATTTTGTCGTCTAGCGTTCGGTGGATGGAGTGTATTCCTTCACCGAATGATGTAAATGGTATTTTGTCGTCTAGCATTCGGTGGATGAAGTGTAATTCTTCACTGGATGATGTAAATGTTAATTTGTCATCTAGTGATCGGATGATGTGAGTATTCTCTTATTGTTTAATGTCCATGTAATGTTTTAAGTCGGTCACGTGAAGCACACATGACCACCGGTCGATGTAGGGTATATATGAACATCTAGTGGAGAATGTTCGGGACCGGGCGATGTCTTTAATTAGGCACGTGCAATGCCCGTGACCACCGGTGGATGTCTATTGCTGGTTGAGATCAGATGTGTCGCGTGGCGGACACGTGATCATCGGTCGATGTGAGTCTATAACTCTATCGGTAGATGCAGATCAAGAGATGTTTGAAAAAAAAAAAAAAGAGAAAACAAAGAGGGAATAATATTAACACTAACAATGAACAAGGTGTAAGGAAGTAAGAATCAAATGATTAAGAGATTAAGTAATGAATTGTGTGGCGATTCCGTTGGGGTCGTTACAATTATGGTATCAAAGCAAAATCGTGTTCTAAAACCGATTCTGCAGACTGCCTTCCAGCACTGACTGTCATGTGAGCACACTCCAGCAACTGTAAGTATTTATGATTTCAGTAAATGTCACTAAGTTAAGATGCAATTATAATTAATTGTCTAGGAATCCCAAAATGGTTAGAGGTCAGCAGAGAGAAACCAATGAGGATAGCAATGCCATTGCTCAGTTGACAGAGTTGGTCATGCGCCAATCTCGCCAGATCGAACAACTGATGACTGCTAGAGAGGAACAAGGCAACTCCAGTACTAATGCAACTCATGATCATGGGGGTGAGCGTTTCCACCGGCTTTGACCCCCGGTGTTAATGGACATGTTTCAGATCCTATTTATGCTGAGGAGTGGGTTCGAAAGATAGAAGATATGTTTAAATACGCAAAGGTTGATGAAGGAGATAAGGTCACATATGCTGTCTTTCATTTGGAATTAAGTGCAAGGCATTGGTGGGATTCGATCCAGAACACTGCTAATGCCGAGCTATGACCTGGGAAATGTTTAAGACTTCTTCTTTGACAAGTACTTCAATAGGACTATTCGGGCCAACAAGAAGAAGGAGTTCATGAATCTACGACAAACATGACTCTGTGACGGATTACATATGCAAATTTGATGCTTTATCACGATTGCTCCCCGAATGATTGAGGATGATGAGGACAGGATTATACAATTTGTTCAAGCACTGAGCCGAGTTTGTACTGAAAGTAAGACTGCTGGGATACAAATGTACCTTATGGGGAAGTGACGGCTAAGGCCGTGGAGCTGGAAGAGCGAAAATGACAGGCATATGCAACAGCGTGAAGCAGCCAAGACAAATTCACGAAGGAAGCTCAGCCGCCCATCCAACGATCGAAACAAGGGACTTGCAGCCGCAACAAACCAGGGACCACACAACAACACAAGGTAGAAAGAGACCCTTCAACTAGAATGAATGACCAAGGAAAAGGGAAGAGGCCTCTGGCACCCTTAGGCCCCACCTGTTCAGAAGAACCACGCCTCGGCTAAATGCGAGAGTTGCGTTCTGGCTACCTGTTTGCGATGTGAAAGGTTGGAGCATATAGTCATTAGATTGCACGCATGCGCCAGATCGGCGAACCGTGGCAAGGGTAGGCACCTAGAGTCGATGGGCAATGATGCAGGATGTAGGAAGTCGTGCACGGCATACAATCATAAGTCACATACATGTACTCACATTATTGATCTGTGGTTTGCTGCTTACCCTTAAGATACGTGAGCAACACACTGTTATATCAACTTGTTTGTATGGGCCAAAGAACAACAGCCAACTTAGGAATCTTTACCAGGCTGATAAGCTCATATAATGTTATGTTACCATCAAGGAAGTCGCCTTACATTGAGAAGGCGAGATTGTAAAGGTGGATGGTTGTGTGCTTGGAAGTAAGACACTATATTAAACCGATTGTAATGTGACATGAAAGGATATGATGTGATATCTACGGACTTTATTGTTTATTTAGGCTATTATGCCCCAATAGGTTGCTGTAGATCTCTGGATGGTTGATTTTCGACCCCCAATGGTGAGCATTATTCCTTCGACAAGGCTTATTCCTAAGATAAACAAATACCGATTATATCCTCATCATAGGAAATTTACCGGTTACTGAAAAATGGTTGTGAAAAGTTATCGTGGAGTCTGTACATAATGGTATGTTCGGTGAAGAATAAGATAGAGTGTACAAGAATCGCAATCCCAGAGTCGCGAGAGTCCCTAAGGCATTCTGGATGATTTGCAGGATACCACCCCTGATAGATAATCGAGCTTGTAATAGATACGTACCCTGAGGGCTCTATTACCCTTGGGATTTTTATTTTTTGAATGATTTTTTTTGTTTAGAAAATCTTTAAAATTTATATTATTTTAAGGGTTTTTTTGGCTTTTTTTTATGATAATTATTTTTGTTAGTTAAATTTAAATTATTTTAAATTTTTTATGGGGGAAAAAATTTTATTAATAAGAATATTTTTTAAATTTTGTATCGAAGAATCCTTATCGGATTACACCTGTTAGCTAAAGGAGTTAAAAGTGCCAACTAGCAGATTATAGAGCACAAGGATTTATAGCACCCTAGCGAGTTCGCCTTTGGTGGCACAATCTGTTCTTATTTGTCAAGAAGAAGAGATGGTTCCCTTCGAATGGTGCATAGACATAGGGAGGTGCTAAATAAGTTGCCAAGCATGATAATACCCCTTACCTCAGGATTTTATGATTTGTTGACGCAATTGCAAGGAGCGAAAGGTGTTTTCAAAATAGATTTACATTCGTGTTATTGACGGCACCTAAAAGTTAAGGAAAGGAGATATAGCCAAAGACAATTGCCTTCAGTAACCCGTTTGGATCAGCTATCGAATTCTTGGTCATGGTCATTTGGACTGACCAATGCACCGGGAGCCTTTGATGGACATGAATGAAGCTAGGGTTCGTGGTATTTGGACAAATTTGGTAATGGGGTTCATAGATGATAGCGCGTGATATCACGCACGGACTGAAGCTGACCATGGCAGAGCAGTGAAGAGTAGGTGGGGTGACAACATGAAGGAGGGGCACCAGCGTGAGGCGCAAATTGCGAAGGGGGAAGCTGGGGGTGTGGGACAAGGGTAAGGGTCGGGGCAGGTTAGTTGTCGGACTGGGGCCAAGTGGCATATCAGTGGACCTACCAAGACTGTCTAGGGGGCAGATAAAGGATGGGCCGACACCGAAGAACGCCAGTGAAGTCCGGCAGGCCAACTCCTTGGATTGGTTTCAGGTGCTAATTAGCACAGGTAAGTTCATCAGATGATTTTCGTTAATAGTCTAAAGCCTGCTTGCAAAAATTTAAAAAAACAACAAAAAAATAAATAAATTACAAAAAAAAAAAAAAAAAAAAATAAAAAAAAAAAAAAAAAAAAAAAAAAATAAAAGAATCTGCTAAGAAGGACAATAGTTTCTTGGACTGAAGGCTTGTGAGGGATAGCTGCAGACATTGAAAGTGAAGTTAACGTGGCCCTTGTTCTGAGCCAACACAACTTAGAACTTTTCACTGAAAGGCCATATTATGTTTAGGTTACCATCAGGGAATCCCTACAATTGGAACAGATTGTTAACGTTGAGGTGTGTCCTTAGAATAAAACTATATGTAAACTGATTTGTAATTACATGACAAGGATATTCGGTGAATTATGAATGGATTGGTTATTAGCAGTATGCCACAATAGGTTGTGATCTGGTATGGTTTGATTTTCGACCCCCCAAATGGTGATCATTATTCCTTCCAAGCTATTCCTAAGTAAATAAACAAATACCGATTATTCCGCACTATAAATTTACCGGTTACTGAAAATGGTTTGTGAAAGTTACTTAGCTACATATGGCTGCTCTGTTAGAAAATAAGGTAGATGTTACAATATCCCCATAGGCCGAGAGTTCCCTAAGGCATTCTTGGAGAATTTCCAGGATTACCACCTGATAGAGAATAGAGTTTGTAATAATACGCACACTGAGCCATTACCCTATCTATATCCTTATCGGATGACACCTTGTTAAGCTAAAGGATTTCAAAGCAAAGTCCAACTACATGAAGTAGTAGACAAAGTATTTATACACCTATATACAGTTTGTTCCCCTTGGTGCACCTGTCTTATTTGCCAGAGAAAGCTGGTTCCCTTAGAATGTTCATAGACTATAGGTGAGCTAAATAAGTTGACATCAGAATATAACCCCTTTACACTCGGATTGCTGTTTGTTTGACCAATTTGCATCAAAGGAGCAAAGGTGTTTTCACCAAATAGATTTTACATTCGGGTTATTTACCCAACTAAAGTTAAGGAATGAGATCTCCAAAGACCGCCTTCAGAACCCTTATGGCACTTCGACGAATTCTTGGTCAGTCATTGGACGACCAAAATTCACCTGCACCTTTTGGACTTAATGCATCTAGTTTCGTTGAGTATTTGGACAAATTTGTAATTGTGTTCTATGGATATCCTGATATACTCACGGACTGAAGCTGACCATGCAACATTTAAGAGTAGTTTTGACAACATTAAGAGCCCAGCTTATGCCGAAATTGTCGCGTGTGATTTTTGGTTGGACAAGGTTAATTTTCTTGTTCATGTATTGGTCTGCCAATGGCATATCAGTGACGACCCGACCAAATTCAGGCAATATTAGTAAAGGATTGGGCCCACACCCACTAGAACGGCCATGGGTTGAAAGCCGCAGTTTTCCTTGGATTGGCAGCTATACAGGAAGTTCATCAAGGCTTTTCTTTTAATAGCTAAGCCTCTGACGAATCTGTAAAGAAGGACCAATAAGTATTCTTGGACTAAGCCTTGTGAGATAGCTCCAGACATTGAAAGTGCAAGTTAACTTTGGACCCTTGTGCTGACCCTTCCAACCGAGAGAGGAAAGTTTAGCGTAATTGTAATGCTCAAAATTTATGTTGGGCTGTGTTTTGAGGTAGAAGGCAAGGTTGTAGCGTATTCCTCTATACAATTTAAGAGTAAGGAACAACTATCCCACCCATGTTTAGAATTGCCTCTGTTTTGTTGTTTTTGCCTTGACGATATGGAGACAACTATTTATTGTATAGCAGTGTGAGTGTTTTTCTTTTCTGACCATAAATTTGAGGTCTCTCTTTTTACACAAAAGGATTGACATGATGCGGGCTTTGGTTGGAATTTGTCAAGGATTACGACTTTTGAGATCATATCACCCGGTTAAGGCTAACTCTATAGCTGACGCATTGACAGTATGTAAACAACATGCACCCGTTTGTGTCACCATGTCTCTAACTTTGAGGACAGAAATTCAGAGGTCTTCATTGATATAGTTCCATAGTTATCACCTTCTTGGCCGATTTGACCATTCAAACCAACGGTTTTTTCGGAAAGATCAAGAGGCACAACAGAAGGACTCTGAGGAAATAACAGTATATGAACAGGTAGGCACAACATCTCCGAGTTTAGTCTTTCCAAGGATGGGGATCTGAGGTTTAGAAATAGATGGATGTCCCTACTGATGAAGGATTAACGTAAGTTAATCTTGGCTGAGGCGCACGTCTCCTTTTCTGACATCCTGGCAGCACAAGATGTATCAGACCGAAGTTACTCTATTGTGGCCAAACTTAAAGTAGAATGTTGCTAAGTAGTTAGAGTCTGTTGGTTTGCCACAAGTTATAGCCGAGCACCAACGTCCGGAGGTACCCTTCAGCCTCTACCTATTCCCCGAGTGGAAGTGGGACCATAGCTATGGATTTCATCGTAGTATTACTAAGACAACGAAGGGACATGAAAGAGTTTTGGGTGTGATGATTAGAACTGACGAATCTCCCATTTCTTACCAGTAGAAACCTACTTCGATGAGCTACTTTGCTGACATCTTTATGTCCAAGACAGTTTTATGTTCATGGATCCCGCATCTATTGTTTCTGATCGTGACCCTGGTTCACCTCCCATTTTTGAAAGGTCTACAAGGCCACACTTGGCACGAGTATCCTTCCATCACTTCACCTTTCATACCGCAGACAGATGTACAATCTGAAATTACTATTCAATACTTGAAGATCTGCTGGGGCGTGTGTGCTAGATTTCCAGTCATCCTGGATCGATACTTTACCTTTGGTGGTTCTCCTACAATAACAGTACATCCACTATCGGAATGGAACCTTATGAAGCGCTGTAGGGCAGGGAAATGTAGGTCACCTCTGTATTGGGATGAGGTTGGGGAGCAAAACTCTAGGCCCGAACTTCTGCATCAGATTTCTTAAAGATTTCTGTTATTAGGAGAATGATGATGTACTGCTCAGAGTCGACGAAGAGGTAGCGGACCAAAGGAGGAGGAAATCTTGATTTCTGTCGTGTGATGTATTCCTGAAGTTTCATCCTTCACCGTCAAGGGGCTTAGATTTGGCCAAAAAGGAAAGCGTAATCCACGATTTATTGGGACCATTCCTGTTTTGACTAAATCGGTAGTACCGCTTACAGACTTGCAGTTTCCCTCCATCATTGGAAAAAGTTCATAATGTTTTCCATGTTGTCCATGTTAAGAAACACACGTAACGGGACCCTACCCAAGTTGTTAAACCCGTGGATTTTGAGATTGAGTCCAACCACCCCCTAACGTATGAAGAGAAGCCAGTGCAGATATTGGAAGCCGCAGTTAAGACTTGAAGGAATAAAGAGATTCCGTTGGTCAAATTTTTATGGAAGATCATGGCATCGAAGAAGCCACTTGGGAGCGACGACGACTGTTAACCAATATCCAGATTATTTGTTGATCAATTTTCGAGACGAGAAAATTTAAATTAAAAAAAAAAAAAAATTAAAAATAAAAAATTTTGTTTAGGAGGGGCTGATGTACACCCAAAATAACGACCAGGTAATTTCCTTAACGTTTTAAACGGTCCGTGTTTAAATTAATTTTTCCCGATTTAGAGTTTTATACCAAGAATAATATTTTCATGTGATTTAAAACTAAAAAGGGTTGATTGGCAAAGTTGTAAAATGGATGGTGATGACCAATCTATAAAGAAAAAGGAATGTTTTAAACCTCACTTGAACCACTGTATCCGACACCTTCCTTTTTCGGGGATTTCTTCCCTCCCAACTCTTGCTCTCTGCTTCACACACCTCTTCGAACAATCGTTTTTCTCGCCATACTCAAGCTACTCTGTGCCCGAAGTATCATAGACAACGTAGCTTCTTTTAGTTGGTTACCCTGTTTCTACTCGCATTGGGTTTTGTATTTTTCAATGGCCGAACTAATACTAAGAACATTTGAAATCTGATAGTGGAATCTTTTAAATCAAATCGATTCCTGGAACATTTAGACACCCACCCCCTGAGGATCGATAACGAATCATTCTGTTCTGGGAGTTGGATTTCAAACTGCAACAGGGGTATTATGACTAAGGATTCGGGAATGACTTTACTATTATCTTAGGATAACGCGAGATTATAACTATTACGTTTGTTTAACTACTGAATGTAATGTTTTGGGTGAAGAAGTTTGAAGAGAAGGAGATCAGTGCTAAGGAGACTAGGTAAGTGAGTACTAAGATTTTTCGGCTAATCGAGTCCCTACATCGTGGGAGTACAAGGTTTGTTTTTAGATGTCTACGTTTACCTTATGATGATGAGCTTGTTTGCACTTCAGAAGGGGATTGATGAATGTTGCGAGTTATACTATTTGATGACTACTAGTGATGTGAGTTGTCTGCCTCTGGTATGATCCTTGCATAGTCTGATGGGTTAAAGTTCTCATGTTTCAAGCAATTCATGAATGTTTCTCAAGCATAAAAATATTTAATGCATTTTCCATGACACGATATGTATGTATATATGTATATTATAAGATTTATGCAACGTGGGAACTAAGTGAGGGGTGGGGGGGGGCGTTACGGCTTATGTCAACAGGCCAAAGAGGACATATGAATACACGCGTAGGAACAAGATCAAACTCATGTCGACCCCCTTTACCGGCAAAATCCCTCTTAATCCACACAACCTAACTGAGAATATGTCAAAGACTATAATTATGATAGATCAATGACATGCACGATGAATATGATCCATGACTATGAACGATGATATGATCCATGACTATGATTGAATGATATACCGACTATGAATGATGAATATGATCTAGACTATGATGATGAGTACAGCAAGATATAAACAAGAAAAGACTTATGAGCAATGTGATTTTCCCAAATTATACCTTCATGCATCCTGTTATTGTTGCATCTTTACTAAGCATTAGCTTATAGTTAACTCTTATGATGTAGTGAAGAGTTAAAAGGTGAGGATTTTCCATCCCAGCAGATGATGTTTAAAGTTTGTTGCCGGGGATGCTCAGTGGTGACCGTGAAGGCTGGATAGGCGATTAAGTCCCTGTTACGCTCATTAAGTCAAAAAAGTTACGATAACAATGACTAAATTAGCACAAAATTTCCTTATAAAATGAGATTTGGATTTGAAGGCTTGTCGTTAGAGGTCTGAAGACGATTTTAAGGATTTATGATGGTTTGTTTTGCTTGGAGTCTTTCCCGCTATGCGTTTTTTAGATGTTTTTATTGATTTTTACTCTTTGAGGTTTATGGTTACTAAGTTAAGATTCGGGTGAGTGTGGTTAAGCCATCGATGATGCGAGTGTTTATTTTTGGTCGTCTAGTGATCGGCAATTAGTGTAATAAAGTCACCGGATGTGAGGACTTAATTGTCCGTCTAAGCATTCGGTGGCTGAAGTGTATTCCTTCACACCGATTGATGTATATGGTATTTTTGTCGTCTAGCGTTCGGGTGGAATGGGTGTATTCCTTCACCGGACGTGTAAATGGTATTTTTGTCGCTAGCATTCGGGATGAAGTGTAATTCTTCACCGGATGATGTAATGTTATTTGTCACTAGTGACCGGATGATGTGAGTATCTCTTATTGTGTAATGCCAGGTAATGTTTTTAATCTGTCACAGTGAAGCACACATGACCACACGGTCGATTAGGGTAAAATATGAACATCTAGGGATAATTTTCGACTGGGCGATGTCGTAATTAGCACGTGCAATGCCCGTGACCACCGTTGGATGTCTATTGCTGGTTGAGATAATGTGTCGCGTGGCGGACACGTGATCATCGGCTATGTGAAGTCTATAACTCTACGTAATGCAGATCAAAATGTTTGAAAAAAAAAAGGAGAAAACCAGAGGGAATAATATTAACACTAACAATGAACAAGGTGTAAGGAGTAGAATCAAATGTTTAAGAGATTAAGTAATTAATGGTGTGGCGATTCCGTGGGGTCTTCATTAGGGTATCAAGAAAACCGGGTTTCTAAAACAGATTCTGCAGACGCTTCCAGTACACTGACCTGTCACGTGAGCACACTCCACACCTGTAAGTATTTATATTTTCAGTAAATGCACTAAGTTAAGATGCATTATAATTATTGTCTAGGAATCCCAAAATGTTAGAGGTAGCAGAGATAAACCATGAGGATAGCATGGTCCTTGCTCAGTTGACAGAGTTGGTTATGCGCCAATCTCGCCAATCGAACCACTGATACTGCTAGAGGGACAAGGCAACCTCCAGTACTACTGCACTTATTGTTTCTAGTTTTTTTTTTTTTTCTTTCCGCGAGCTAACGCCTCTCTCACTCTAGAAAGAGGAAATTCAGGCAGGAGCGTACGTCACATGAGCGAGTAGACGATTCACATAGAAAACACCCCTTCATGTAGGGTTCAGGGTTTCCTTTAAGAACAAATTACTAATCGGCCCTTTCAACTCTTAATTCAAAAAAATGACAATTGCTAAACTACCGGACAACTTCAAAAAAACTACTTATGGACTCGACAGACGGAACAAGGTACTTTTTAAACCCTTAAAAACGACAATCTGGAAGTAAATAAATAAAGGGAAAACGACAAGACATAAAATCATCCCAAAAAGCTTGATTACGAGAACAATCTCTGGATCTTGGTCGGAACGCAATTTCCTTCTGATGTCAGATTTGACGGACCAAATGGCTCATTGCTCATGATCAGCTCCCTTTGCTCTCGTTATTGGTACAGGCAACTTGTATGTATCCGTCTTGAGGGCCTCTCATTCCATCCCTCTTGAAAATGATTTGTCCTAAATACAAATCTGCATCAAAGGGACTGAAAGTCAGAAACATTAAACGTTGCACTTACATTGTACTCACCCCGTAAATCAAGCTTGTAGGGCGTTGTTGTAATTCGCTAAAGCACTTGGAATTGTCATCAACACGAGGAAGCAATTGTAGCAGACCCGGCACCAATGATTTAGCACTTCAACATGAAAAAGAAAAAATGATCGTCACGCTTTCTTTGTGACTTCCCCCTAAGATAATACGAGTCCAAATGGAAAGACGGTCGATTAATTCTACCCAAGTAACATTGCAAAGCCATATTGGATTCATCCTTCGGGGAACCGGCGGCCCACTTTTATTTTCGTAAT
>CM039502.1:33620190-33675818 GCA_022432975.1 Begonia masoniana
ATCAGGAAAAAAACTCTACCGATAGTACGTGTTAGTGCCAAGCTGCAAGCGCCATTGTGTTCTTTTTGGCACTTAGGGCACAGAGGCAGTTGAGTAGTTCCCTGTACTTTTTTTCCCTTGCCCTGATCATTTTCTCTCTCGTAAGGCCTTTTAACGCCTCTTTGCTGTTGTTGCTGTTATTGCTGTCCTCTAGGTTGCCAACCTCGATTCCGTAACTGAGGCTGGATCTCACGAAAGAAGCCCTTAGTTGGCTCTCTTGGCTTGATGCAAGTAAACTCTGCAGCCTCGAAGTCCAAAGTCCTTGCTGCAATGTCTGAGTACGGTACATCCAGAATCCCGGATACTATAATGTTCTTTCGAATCTCCGGGTTCAGCCCATCCATAAATTGGTGCACCTTATCTTCATTATCTCTCACTAGACGCGGCGCAAACCGTGATAAGGTTTCGAACTTCCTAATATACTCCGCAACTGAACTGGTCTGCTTTAGCTGCATGAATTCCACTCTTTTTGCTGCTCTCACCGTACGGCTGAAATACTTATCGTAGAATACGGTCTTAAACCGTTCCCACGTCATCACTATCACGTCAGTAGTTGCCTTGATTGAGTCCCACCAAAACCGAGCGTCCAGTACTAAATGGAAGGTAACGCACGCAACTTTATCCCCATTCTCTATCTTTGCATATCCAGTATGTCTTCCATAGTCCGAACCCAATCCTCAGCAATTAAGGGGTCCGAAGATTGTCTGTCGAATACCAGAGGCCTAAGTCTTTGGAACCTCTCCATGCTGTGATTGTTTGGGACGACTATATCTTGGACTCTCTGATTCTCTCGGATTACTAGGTTCTCAATTTGTTGCGCCTGTCTATCCATATGCTGAGCCTGACGGTCCAGCAAGTTTGTCAACCTATCTAGGGCTTCGTCCCTGGCGTCTCTCGCTCGAACCATTTTATAACTCCTATAAAAATTAAAACAAATAATCCTAACAAATGAAAGCAAGGAAATACAATAAAACATACTTACAGTTGAGGAAAGATGTCTGCGTAGTGGCTGTGCAGCCGCGCAGTCTACAGAACAGATTTTAAAACCCGGGGGCTCTGATACCATAACTGTAACATCCCCTAATACTGTACCCTTAAATTCTCGTGAAAATTTTTCTTTTTAAACCTCTAAGTCAATTAAAAACATCCTCAAAACCATTTCATGAAAATATATTAAAATAGGAGAATAATCGGCCAAAGGAATCGAGGGCAAAAAGGGCAAAACATGCCCAAAATGCATGGCCGATCGATCGCTGTGGCGATTTCACGCCAGGGCGATCACACATACGCCGATCGATCGCCCATGCAGGCGATCGATAGGCACACGCTCTGGAATTTCTTCCAGAGCGAGTACCATTGAGGCACCGATCGATCGCTCTCCCTCGCCTGCGATCAATCGGCTTACTCTCTGGAATCCGAATTCCAGAGAGCTTGCCTCCTCCTTTCCTTCCCCTTTCTTTCCTTCAACTCCCTACACATACATTTCACAATTTTTCCTTCATCAATTTACCTCTAAACACTACATACATCACAACAATGCATTTCCACATAAAGTCACTCGACACTCATACATCCTCTATAATCTCACTCGAAAACCAATTTGAGACGTATTTAAAACGAAGTAAGTTTTCACGAAAACAAACTGCGTGGATCCGTTTGAAAATTAAACAAATCCCTAAGAAGTTTGAAAATCACCAAGCAGTTCCAGTAAATTCCGAAATCATCAAAACACTTCCATTAACAAATCGAATTCCAACTAATCCTTACAACAACCTAAATATACTATTTACACATTTTCTACCCAATGTAACATAAAATACTTACATACATCCCCACGGGTCAAAATACGTGTCGATTGCCCAGCGCACTCCCATGGGCCATTCTCCATCAACCTGCTCATGCATCAGGTGGATGAATATCAGCCTCACCTGTTTCGAAGTCACCTACACCACAGAGATAACCTATGAGCTAAAGGCTCAGTAAATCTACGTAAATGCGAATGCATGTTGTGCATATGTCATTCATAAAATCATGCAATCATCGGGATCATTTAGTTACATAACGGGATGTCACCGAGGTCTACTCTCACCAGATGGAGAGGGCACGTCTGGCGGTTAGACAGCCCTTTCCATCTACCGGGGGAAAAACATGCTTCACCAACTAGACAGCCATGTCTGAACCCCACCCAGTCGTGATCGGGATTACATGCATTCGTTTCTTTATATTAATTCATTTCTTTTCATAAAACCGTGCAGAAACTTTTTTCATGCTAATTTGAAAAAGTGTGATGCATGTACAGTTCATAATTACCATAGGAAACAAACAATAAATCTTAAAAATACACACCACACCTTAAACTCCTAAGCTACCTGACACAAAATCCCTTAGAAAAGGGTTGTGTTCAAACCCACAAAATATTCAAGAAGAGTGCTCGGTTGTGTGGTAGTGTAAATGGTCGAAAATATGGGCTAAATATGATAATAAATGCAAAAGAAAAATGAGGAGAGTTGTGTGTGTGCTAGTGGCCGAATATATGGTGGATAATGAGGGCAAGAAAGATAAAAGAAAAATAAGGAAAGAGATGAAGAGAGGGTGTGTGAAATGGTGAAGATATGCAAGATGAAAATGAAGAGAAAAATACAATAAAATAAATGTTGAGTGTGTGAGTTTGATGGCCGAAAATTAAAGGGTAATGTGTGTGAAAATGTGATGGCAAGAAAGTAAAGGAAATACCCTTGGCGGACTCGTAGAGCGATCTTACGGTTTAAGCTCTCGAGTGAACAATTTTTCCGTAGGAAAAACGACCACAGTAGGTCGGGATTTTCGTCCTCAACTCCAACTCCCAATGGAGAAGGCGATGGAATGAGTAAGAATTAACTTAGCAACCCAAGCTAAGTTAATAATGGAGGGTTACTCCACTTGGTTCAAAGAACCAAGGAAAACACTAAGGAAACACCTTGGAGATTAGGGAAATAGTAGTGTATTGATTTGGGCAAAAGTTGTAAAACATTCATCAATGCCATGCTTTTATAGAGATCCTAGGGTGGATTAGGGTTTCCATAAGGATGAATGAATGGTGGCCCTTGGATGAAAAAGGATGGATAGCCAAGATCAAGGCAAACAAGCACACATCCTAGGGAGGAGATGAATGTCATGCCTAAATGGATCAATTGAGGGAATCTTGCTACATCATCAATCCATGTTGCCACTAACTCTTGTACCTGAAAATCATACCTTTAAATGTGGGCTCTTCTTTGGGCCATGGCTTCCTTTGGGCTTGATCTTGTGAAGGCCTTTTTTCTTTGAATAATTGGTTGAATTTCTTCAACCCATAATCCACCAACATACATCTAACCCTAACCACACAATCTAATGCATGATGCAATTATATAATCCATACAATAAAGGCGAATGTATGCTAAATAAGTTCAAAAATAAAAAAATTACAAAGATAGGGGCTTGGGAAGACAAATTCCCATCAGGCTAGTTGGTGACTTCCTCCAAGTGCTCCATATGTATTCCTTCCAAGAATTATACCTACAAGAGAAAAACACGTAATAAGTAGAGAGAAGATATAAAGATTGGGACTTTGCAATTTTCCTTTTGAATGTAACCCGAGGCATGTCACTACCCAACCATTTACTCTACAACTACGGAGTTCACCAATATCCTTGATAACGTCATAACTCTTGGTGTAGGCGAAATCGGCCAAACAAAGCACGAAGACTTATCTAGCGTCCGTAGCACGCCGAGCTCCGTCCACGAGCGTTGTTCACTTAAAATATTTCACAACACACGACATTAAACCGAGCCTAAATCATTGAACTTTGAAAACTAACAGAACTCCTAGCTAAAGGAAATTTTCTAAAACTCTATCTTAACTCATTGAGGCATTTCATCGAGCAATTTATGTTCAAGAACATCCAAACCCCCATTAATGGGTTTTTTAAAACCTCCAACCACCCAACACTTCAACAACCTCCATTAAACCATCAAACTTCCACCAACAACCATAAATACACTCATTAGAGTCGTAATTAGGGTAAACCTAGCCGTTTCTAACAAAACCCCGTTATTTCGCAAAACCCTAAACGAAACCCTAACCGTTTAACTTCGTGAAAACAGAAATCTAATGTCCGAAATCTTACCTAGGGTCGTGATTGGAGAATAAAACGTAAAGAACTCGCCGTTGATCTGTAACACCCAAAATAACGACTAGGTAATTTCCTTAACCGTTTTAACGATCGTGTTTAATAAATTTTTCCCGGTTTAGAGTTTTATACCAAGAATAATTAATTTCATGTGGATTTAAACTAGGTTGGGTGGCAAAGTTGTAATAATGGAGGGTGATGACCTATATATAAAGAAAAAGAAAATGTTTTAAACCTCACTTGAACCACTGTAGCCGACACCTTCCTTTTCGGCGATTTCTTCCCTCCCAAGCACTTGCTCTATGCTTTCAGCACACTCTCTTCGACGATCGGTTTCTCTGCCACTACTCGACTACTCTGTGCCCGAGGTATGCAATAGACAACGTAGCTATCTGTTAGTTTGTTAGCCCTGTTTTCTACTCGGCATTGGAGTTTTGGATTTTCCAATGGCCGACTAATAATAAGAACATTTGAAATCTGAGAGTGGGAATGCTTTTATCAAATCGATTCTGGACATTTAGAACAACCACCCCTGAGTAATCGATAATCGAATCTGTCTGTTATGGGATTTGGATTTCAAACTGCACAGGGTATTAGGCTAAGGATTCGGGAATGACTTTACCTATTAAATCTTAGGATAACTCGAGATTAGAACTATTAGGATTTTGTTTTAACTACTGCAATGTAAATGTTTTAGGTGAAGAAGTTTGAAGAGAAAGGAGCTCAAGTGCTAAGGAGACCAGGTAAGTGAATGTATTAAGATTTTCGGCTAATAGAGCCCTACATCGTGGGAGTACAAGGTTGTTTTAGATGTCTAACGTTTACCTTATGATGATGAGCTTGTTTGCACTTGAAGGATTGATGAATGTTGCGAGTTATACTATTTGATGAACTACTAGTGAATGTGAAGTTGTCTGCTCTGGTATGATCCTTGTCATAGTCTGATGGGTTAAAAGTTCTCATGTTCATGCATCATGAATGTTTCTCAAGCATAAGAAAATATTTTAATGCATGTTTTCCATGAACAAGATATGTATGTATATATGTATATATATAAGATTTATGCAACGTGGACTAAGTGAGGGTTGGGAGTGGTTCGGCGTATGTCACAGTCCAAAGAGGGACATATGAATATGACCCACAGTAGGGAACAAGATCAAACTCACTGTCGAACCCCCTTTACCGGTACAAATCCTCTCTTAATCCACACAACCTAAATGAAGAATATGATCAAAGACTATGAATGATGAATATGATCAATGACTATGCACGATGAATATGATCCATGACTATGAACGATGAATATGATCCATGACTATGATTGATGAATATGATCCATGACTATGAATGATGAATATGATCCATGACTATGAATGATGATTACGAGCAAAGATATGAACAAGAAAAGACTTATGAGCATGTGATTTTCCCAAATTATACATTCATGCATCCATGTTAGTGTTGCATTCTTTACTAAGCATTAGGCTTATAGTTAAATCTTATGATGTAGGTGAAGAGTTAGAAGGTGAGGATTTCCAGTCCAGAGATGATGTTTAAAGTTGGTTGCCAGAGGATGCTCAGTGTGACAGTGAAGGCTGGATAGGCGATTAAGTTCCCTGGTTACGCTCATAGTAAGTCAGAAAAGTTTACGATGAACAGATGACTAAATAGAACAGAATTTCTTATAACAATGAGATTTGGATTTGAAGGGCTTGTCTTTAGAGTCTGAATACGATTTTAAGGATTTATGAATGGTTTGTTTTGCTTGAGTCTTCCGCTATGTGTATTTTAGATGAGTTTATGATTTTTACTCTTTGAGGTTTATGGTTACTAAGTTAAGATTCGGGTGAGTTGTGGTTTAAGCCATCGGATGATGAGAGTGTTATTTTGTCGTCTAGTGATCGGCAGATGTAGTGTAATAAGTCACTGGATGATGAGGATGTAATTTGTCGTCTAGCGTTCGGTGGATGAAGTGTATTCCTTCACCGGATGATGTATATGGTATTTTGTCGTCTAGCGTTCGGTGGATGGAGTGTATTCCTTCACCGAATGATGTAAATGGTATTTTGTCGTCTAGCATTCGGTGGATGAAGTGTAATTCTTCACTGGATGATGTAAATGTTAATTTGTCATCTAGTGATCGGATGATGTGAGTATTCTCTTATTGTTTAATGTCCATGTAATGTTTTAAGTCGGTCACGTGAAGCACACATGACCACCGGTCGATGTAGGGTATATATGAACATCTAGTGGAGAATGTTCGGGACCGGGCGATGTCTTTAATTAGGCACGTGCAATGCCCGTGACCACCGGTGGATGTCTATTGCTGGTTGAGATCAGATGTGTCGCGTGGCGGACACGTGATCATCGGTCGATGTGAGTCTATAACTCTATCGGTAGATGCAGATCAAGAGATGTTTGAAAAAAAAAAAAAAGAGAAAACAAAGAGGGAATAATATTAACACTAACAATGAACAAGGTGTAAGGAAGTAAGAATCAAATGATTAAGAGATTAAGTAATGAATTGTGTGGCTATTCCGTTGGGGTCGTTACAATTATGGTATCAAAGAAAAATCGTGTTCTAAAACCGATTCTGCAGACTTCCTTCCAGCACTGACTGTCACGTGAGCACACTCCAGCAACTGTAAGTATTTATGATTTCAGTAAATGTCACTAAGTTAAGATGCAATTATAATTAATTGTCTAGGAATCCCAAAATGGTTAGAGGTCAGCAGAGAGAAACCAATGAGGATAGCAATGCCATTGCTCAGTTGACAGAGTTGGTCATGCGCCAATCTCGCCAGATCGAACAACTGATGACTGCTAGAGAGGAACAAGGCAACTCCAGTACTAATGCAACTCATGATCATGGGGGTGAGCGTTTCCACCGGCTTTGACCCCCGGTGTTTAATGGACATGTTTCAGATCCTATTTATGATGAGGAGTGGGTTCGAAAGATAGAAGATATGTTTAAATACGCAAAGGTTGATGAAGGAGATAAGGTCACATATGCTGTCTTTCATTTGGAATTAAGTGCAAGGCATTGGTGGGATTCGATCCAGAACACTGCTAATGCCGGAGCTATGACCTGGGAAATGTTTAAGACTTTCTTCTTTGACAAGTACTTCAATAGGACTATTCGGGCCAACAAGAAGAAGGAGTTCATGAATCTACGACAAACTGACTCTGTGACGGATTACATATGCAAATTTGATGCTTTATCACGATTTGCTCCCCGAATGATTGAGGATGATGAGGACAGGATTTACCAATTTGTTCAAGCACTGAAGCCGAGTTTGTACATGAAAGTAAAGACTGCTGGGATACACAATGTACCTTATGGGGAAGTGACGGCTAAGGCCTTGGAGCTGGAAGAGGCGAAAATGACAGCATATGCACAGCGTGAGCAGCCAAGAAAATTCACGAAGGAAGCTCAGCCGCCACCACGTCAGAACAAAGGGATTGCAGCCGCAACAAAACAGGGGACCACAACAACAACAACAAGGTATAAAGAGACCCTTCAACTAGAATGATGACCAAGGAAAAGGGAAGAGGCCTCTGGCACCCTTATGCCCCACCTGTCAGAAGAACCACCCCGGCGAATGCAAGTTGCGTTCTGGCTACTGTTTCAGATGTGATAAGGTTGGACATATAGTCAGAGACTGCCCCATGCCGCCAGATCCGAACCGTGCAAGGGTAGCACCTAGAGTCTATGCAATGATGCAGGATGAGGAAGTCGTGCAGCATACAGTCATAACAGGTACCATTATGATCTGTGGTTTTGCTGCTTACACACTTATAGATACGGGAGCCACACACTCGTTTATATCAACTTTGTTTGTATGCCAACACAACTTAGAACTTTTACCAGCTGAAAGGCCATATAATGTTATGTTACCATCAGGGAAGTCCCTACATTGAGAACAGATTGTTAAAGGTGATGTTGTGTCCTTAGGAAGTAAGAAACTATATGTAGAACTGATTGTAATTGACATGAAAGGATATGAGGTGATATTAGGAATGGATTGGTTATTTAGGCATTATGCCACAATAGGTTGTAGATCTGGGATGGTTGATTTTCGACCCCCAAATGGTGATCATTATTCCTTCCAAGCTATTCCTAAGATAAACAAAATACCGATTATATCCTCACTAGAAATTTACCGGTTACTGAAAAATGGTTGTGAAAGTTACTTAGCTAGCATAATGGATGTTCGGGTGAAGAATAAGATAGAGTTACAAGATATCCCCATAGTCCGAGAGTTCCCTAAGGCATTCTTGGATGATTTGCCAGGATTACCACCTGATAGAGAAATAGAGTTTGTAATAGATACGTACCCTGAGGCCTTACCCGTATCTAAGAATCCTTATCGGATGACACCTGTTAAGCTAAAGGAGTTAAAAGTCCAACTACAGGAATTAGTAGACAAAGGATTTATACACCCTAGCAGTTCCCCTTTGGGTGCACCTGTCTTATTTGTCAAGAAGAAAGATGGTTCCCTTAGAATGTGCATAGACTATAGGGAGCTAAATAAGTTGACAATCAAGAATAAGTACCCCTTACCTCGGATTGATGATTTGTTTGACCAATTGCAAGGAGCAAAGGTGTTTTCAAAAATAGATTTACATTCGGGTTATTACCAACTAAAAGTTAAGGAAGGAGATATACCAAAGACAGCCTTCAGAACCCGTTATGGACACTACGAATTCTTGGTCATGTCATTTGGACTGACCAATGCACCTGCAGCCTTTATGGACTTAATGAATCTAGTGTTTCGTGAGTATTTGGACAAATTTGTAATTGTGTTCATAGATGATATCCTGATATACTCACGGACTGAAGCTGACCATGCAGAGCATTTAAGAGTAGTTTTGACAACATTGAAGGAGCACCAGCTTTATGCCAAATTGTCGAAGTGTGAATTTTGGTTGGACAAGGTTAATTTTCTTGGTCATGTAGTTTCTGCCAATGGCATATCAGTGGACCCGACCAAAATTCAGGCAGTAAAGGATTGGCCACAACCAAAGAACGCCAGTGAAGTCCGCAGTTTCCTTGGATTGGCAGGCTATTACAGGAAGTTCATCAGAGGATTTTCTTTAATAGCTAAGCCTCTGACGAATCTGATAAAGAAGGACAATAAGTATTCTTGGACTGAAGCTTGTGAGGATAGCTTCCAGACATTGAAAGTGAAGTTAACGTTGGCCCTTGTTCTGACCCTTCCAACCGAAGAAGGAAAGTTTAGCGTATTTTGTAATGCATCAAAAGTTTGTTTGGGCTGTGTTTTGATGTAAGAAGGCAAGGTTGTAGCGTATGCCTCTAGACAATTAAAGAGTTATGAACAGAACTATCCCACCCATGATTTAGAATTAGCCGCTGTTGTTTTTGCCTTGAAGATATGGAGATACTATTTATATGGACAGCAGTGTGAGGTGTTTTCTGACCATAAAAGTTTGAGGTATCTCTTTACACAAAAGGAATTGAACATGAGGCAGAGGCGTTGGTTGGAATTTGTCAAGGATTACGACTTTGAGATCAAGTATCACCCGGGTAAGGCTAACTCTGTAGCTGACGCATTGAGCAGGATGTCAACAACTATGCAACCCGTTGTGTCAACCATGTCTATACCTTTGAGGACAGAAATTCAGAGGTCTGAATTGGAGATAGTTCCAGAGTTATCAACCTTACTTGCCGATTTGACCATTCAACCAACGGTTTCGGAAAAGATCAAAGAGGCACAACAGAAGGACTCTGAGGAGAATAACAGTATGATGAACAAGGTGAAGGACACCACCTCCGAGTTTAGTCTTTCCAAGGATGGGATTCTGAGGTTTAGAAATAGATGGTATGTCCCTAATGATGAAGGATTACGTAAGTTAATCTTGGCTGAGGCGCATTCGTCTCCCTTTTCTGTACATCCTGGCAGCACAAAGATGTATCGGGACCTGAAGTTACTCTATTGGTGGCAAAACTTAAAGAGAGATGTTGCTAAGTATGTAGAGTCATGTTTGGTTTGCCAACAAGTTAAAGCCGAGCACCAACGTCCAGGAAGTACCCTTCAGCCTCTACCTATTCCCGAGTGGAAGTGGGAACACATAGCTATGGATTTCGTCCTAAGATTACCTAAGACAACTAAGGGACATGATAGTATTTGGGTTGTGATTGATAGACTGACGAAATCAGCCCATTTCTTACCAGTAAGGACAACCTACTCGATGGACCAGCTTGCTGATCTTTATGTACAAGAAGTTATTAGGTTGCACGGAATCCCTGCATCTATTGTTTCTAATCGTGACCCTAGGTTCACCTCCCAGTTTTGGAAAGGTCTACAAGGCACACTTGGCACGAGGTTATCCTTCAGCACTGCCTTTCACCCGCAGACAGATGGACAATCTGAAAGGACTATTCAGATACTTGAAGATATGCTGGGGGCGTGTGTGCTAGATTTCCAGTCATCTTGGAGTCGATACTTACCTTTGGTTGAGTTCTCCTACAATAACAGTTATCAGTCCACTATCGGAATGGCACCTTATGAAGCGTTGTATGGCAGGAAATGTAGGTCACCTCTGTATTGGGATGAGGTTGGGAAAGTTAAAATTCTAGGACCCGAACTTCTGCAGCAGATGTCTGAAAAGATTTCTGTTATTAGGAAGAGGATGATGACTGCTCAGAGTCGACAGAAGAGTTATGCGGACCAAAGGAGGAGGAATCTTGAATTTACGGTCGGGGATGATGTATTCCTGAAGGTTTCACCATTCAAGGGAGCCTTAAGATTTGGCAAAAAGAGAAAGCTTAATCCACGATTTATTGGACCATTCCCTGTTTTTGCTAGAATCGGTAGTACAGCTTACAGACTGCAGTTGCCTCCATCATTGGAAAAAGTTCATAATGTTTTCCATGTGTCAATGTTAAGAAAATGTATACGGGACCCTACACAAGTTGTTAAACCAGTGGATTTTGAGATTGAGCCGACACTAACGTATGAAGAGAAGCCAGTGCATATGAATCCGCAGTTAAGACTTTGAGGAATAAAGAGATTCCGTTGGTCAAAGTTTTATGGAAGAATCGTGGCATCGAAGAAGCCACTTGGGAGCGACGACAGGACATGTTAGACAAATATCCAGAGTTATTTGTTTGATCAATTTTCGAGGACGAAAATTTTGTTTAAGGAGGGGCGGATGTAACACCCAAAATAAGGACCAGGTAATTTCCTTAACCGTTTTAACGGTCGTGTTTAATTAATTTTTCCCGGTTTAGAGTTTTATACCAAGAATAATTAATTTCATGTGGATTTAAACTAGGTTGAGTGGCAAAGTTGTAATAATGGAGGGTGATGACCAATATATAAAGAAAAAGGAAATGTTTTAAACCTCACTTGAACCACTGTAGCCGACACCTTCCTTTTCGGCGATTTCTTCCCTCCCAAGCTCTTGCTCTCTGCTTTCAGCACACTCTCTTCGACGATCGGTTTCTCTGCCACTACTCGACTACTCTGTGCCCGAGGTATGCAATAGACAACGTAGCTATCTGTTAGTTTGTTAGCCCTGTTTTCTACTCGGCATTGGAGTTTTGGATTTTCCAATGGCCGACTAATAATAAGAACATTTGAAATCTGAGAGTGGGAATGCTTTTATCAAATCGATTCTGGACATTTAGAACAACCACCCCTGAGTAATCGATAATCGAATCTGTCTGTTCTGGGATTTGGATTTCAAACTGCACAGGGTATTAGACTAAGGATTCGGGAATGACTTTAGCTATTAAATCTTAGGATAACTCGAGATTAGAACTATTAGGATTTTGTTTTAACTACTGCAATGTAAATGTTTTAGGTGAAGAAGTTTGAAGAGAAAGGAGCTCAAGTGCTAAGGAGACCAGGTAAGTGAATGTATTAAGATTTCCGGCTAATAGAGCCCTACATCGTGGGAGTACAAGGTTGTTTTAGATGTCTAACGTTTACCTTATGATGATGAGCTTGTTTGCACTTGAAGGATTGATGAATGTTGCGAGTTATACTATTTGATGAACTACTAGTGAATGTGAAGTTATCTGCTCTGGTATGATCCTTGTCATAGTCTGATGGGTTAAAAGTTCTCATGTTCATGCATCATGAATGTTTCTCAAGCATAAGAAAATATTTTAATGCATGTTTTCCATGAACAAGATATGTATGTATATATGTATATATATAAGATTTATGTAACGTGGACTAAGTGAGGGTTGGGGGCGGTTCGGCGTATGTCACAGTCCAAAGAGGGACATATGAATACGACCCGCAGTAGGGAACAAGATCAAACTCACTGTCGAACCCCCTTTACCGGCACAAATCCTCTCTTAATCCACACAACCTAAATGAAGAATATGATCAAAGACTATGAATTATGAATATGATCAATGACTATGCACGATGAATATGATCCATGACTATGAACGATGAATATGATCCATGACTATGATTGATGAATATGATCCATGACTATGAATGATGAATATGATCTATGACTATGAATGATGATTACGAGCAAAGATATGAACAAGAAAAGACTTATGAGCATGTGATTTTCCCAAATTATACATTCATGCATCCATGTTAGTGTTGCATTCTTTACTAAGCATTAGGCTTATAGTTAAATCTTATGATGTAGGTGAAGAGTTAGAAGGTGAGGATTTCCAGTCCAGAGATGATGTTTAAAGTTGGTTGCCGGAGGATGCTCAGTGTGACAGTGAAGGCTGGATAGGCGATTAAGTTCCCTGGTTACGCTCATAGTAAGTCAGAAAAGTTTACGATGAACAGATGACTAAATAGAACAAAATTTCTTATAACAATGAGATTTGGATTTGAAGGGCTTGTCTTTAGAGTCTGAATACGATTTTAAAGATTTATGAATGGTTTGTTTTGCTTGAGTCTTCTGCTATGCGTATTTTAGATGAGTTTATGATTTTTACTCTTTGAGGTTTATGGTTACTAAGTTAAGATTCGGGTGAGTTGTGGTTTAAGCCATCGGATGATGAGAGTGTTATTTTGTCGTCTAGTGATCGACAGATGTAGTGTAATAAGTCACCGGATGATGAGGATGTAATTTGTCGTCTAGCGTTCGGTGGATGAAGTGTATTCCTTCACCGGATGATGTATATGGTATTTTGTCGTCTAGCGTTCGGTGGATGGAGTGTATTCCTTCACCGGATGATGTAAATGGTATTTTGTCATCTAGCATTCGGTGGATGAAGTGTAATTCTTCACCGGATGATCTAAATGTTAATTTGTCGTCTAGTGACCGGATGATGTGAGTATTCTCTTATTGTTTAATGTCCAGGTAATGTTTTAAGTCGGTCACGTGAAGCACACATGACCACCGGTCGATGTCGGGTAAATATGAACATCTAGTGGAGAATGTTCGGGACCGGGCGATGTCTTTAATTAGGCACGTGCAATGCCCGTGACCACCGGTGGATGTCTATTGTTGGTTGAGATCAGATGTGTCGCGTGGCGGACACGTGATCATCGGTCGATGTGAGTCTATAACTCTATCGGTAGATGCAGATCAAGAGATGTTTGAAATAAAAAAAAAAGAGAAAACAAAGAGGGAATAATATTAACACTAACAATGAACAAGGTGTAAGGAAGTAAGAATCAAATGTTTAAGAGATTAAGTAATGAATTGTGTGGCGATTCCGTTGGGGTCGTTACAATTATGGTATCAAAGAAAAACCGGGTTCTAAAACCGATTCTGTAGACTGCCTTCCAGCACTGACTGTCACGTGAGCACACTCCAGCAACTGTAAGTATTTATGATTTCAGTAAATGTCACTAAGTTAAGATGCAATTATAATTAATTTTCTAGGAATCCCAAAATGGTTAGAGGTCAGCAGAGAGAAACCAATGAGGATAGCAATGCTATTGCTCAGTTGACAGAGTTGGTCATGCGCTAATCTCGCCAGATCGAACAACTGATGACTGCTAGAGAGGAACAAGGCAACTCCAGTACTAATGCAACTCATGATCATGGGGGTGAGCGTTTCGACCGGTTTCGACCCCCGGTGTTTAATGGACATGTTTCAGATCCTATTTATGCTGAGGAGTGGGTTCGAAAGATAGAAGATATGTTTAAATACGCAAAGGTTGATGAAGGAGATAAGGTCACATATGTTGTCTTTCATTTGGAATTAAGTGCAAGGCATTGGTGGGATTCGATCCAGAACACTGCTAATGTCGGAGCTATGACCTGGGAAATGTTTAAGACTGCCTTCTTTGACAAGTACTTCAATAGGACTATTCGGGCCAACAAAAAGAAGGAGTTCATGAATCTACGACAAACTGACTCTGTGACGGATTACATATGCAAATTTGATGCTTTATCACGATTTGCTCCCCGAATGATTGAGGATGATGAGGACAGGATTTACCAATTTGTTCAAGCACTGAAGCCGAGTTTGTACATGAAAGTAAAGACTGCTGGGATACACAATGTACCTTATGGTGAAGTGACGGCTAAGGCCTTGGAGCTGGAAGAGGCGGAAATGACAGCATATGCACAGCGTGAGCAGCCAAGAAAATTCACGAAGGAAGCTCAGCCGCCACCACGTCAGAACAAAGGATGGCAGCCGCAACAAAACAGGGGACCACAACAACAACAACAAGATATAAAGAGACCCTTCAACGAGAATGATGACCAAGGAAAAGGGAAGAGGCCTCTGGCACCCTTATGCCCCACCTGTCAGAAGAACCACCCCGGCGAATGCAAGTTGCGTTCTGGCCGTTGTTTCAGATGTGATAAGGTTGGACATATAGTCAGAGACTGCCCCATGCCGCCAGATCCGAACCGTGCAAGGGTAGCACCTAGAGTCTATGCAATGATGGAGGATGAGGAAGCCGTGCAGCATACAGTCCTAACAGGTACCATTATGATCTGTGGTTTTGCTGCTTACACACTTATAGATACGGGAGCCACACACTCGTTTATATCAACTTTGTTTGTATGCTAACACAACATAGAACTTTTACCAGCCGAAAGGCCATATAATGTTATGTTACCATCAGGGAAGTCCCTACATTCAGAACAGATTGTTAAAGGTGATGTTGTGTCCTTAAGAAGTAAGAAACTATATGTAGAACTGATTGTAATTGACATGAAAGGGTATGAGGTGATATTAGGAATGGATTGGTTATTTAGGCATTATGCCACAATAAGTTGTAGATCTGGGATGGTTGATTTTCGACCCCCAAATGGTGATCATTATTCCTTCCAAGCTATTCCTAAGATAAGCAAAATACCGATTATATCCTCACTAGAAATTTACCGGTTACTGAAAAATGGTTGTGAAAGTTACTTAGCTAGCATAATGGATGTTCGGGTGAAGAATAAGATAGAGTTACAAGATATCCCCATAGTCCGAGAGTTCCCTAAGGCATTCTTGGATGATTTGCCAGGATTACCACCTGATAGAGAAATAGAGTTTGTAATAGATACGTACCCTGAGGCCTTACCCGTATCTAAGAATCCTTACCGGATGGCACCTGTTAAGCTAAAGGAGTTAAAAGTCCAACTACAGGAATTAGTAGACAAAGGATTTATACGCCCTAGCAGTTCTTCTTGGGGTGCACCTGTCTTATTTGTCAAGAAGAAAGATGGTTCCCTTAGAATGTGCATAGACTATAGGGAGCTAAATAAGTTGACAATCAAGAATAAGTGCCTCTTACCTCGGATTGATGATTTGTTTGACCAATTGCAAGGAGCAAAGGTGTTTTCAAAAATAGATTTACGTTCGGGTTATTACCAACTGAAAGTTAAGGAAGGAGATATACCAAAGACAGCCTTCAGAACCCGTTATGGACACTACGAATTCTTGGTCATGTCATTTGGACTGACCAATGCACCTGCAGCCTTTATGGACTTAATGAATCGAGTGTTTCGTGAGTATTTGGACAAATTTGTAATTGTGTTCATAGATGATATCCTGATATACTCACGGACTGAAGCTGACCATGCAGAGCATTTTAGAGTAGTTTTGACAACATTGAAGGAGCACCAGCTTTATGTCAAATTGTCCTAGTGTGAATTTTGGTTGGACAAGGTTAATTTTCTTGGTCATGTAGTTTCTGCCAATGGCATATCGGTGGACCCGACCAAAATTCAGGTAGTAAAGGATTGGCCACAACCAAAGAACGCCAGTGAAGTCCGCAATTTCCTTGGATTGGCAGGCTATTACAGGAAGTTCATCAGAGGATTTTCTTTAATGGCTAAGCCTCTGACGAATCTGACAAAGAAGGACAATAAGTATTCTTGGACCGAAGCTTGTGAGGATAGCTTCCAGACATTGAAAGTGAAGTTAACGACAGCCCCGGTTCTGACCCTTCCAACCGAAGAAGGAAAGTTTAGCGTATTTTGTGATGCATCAAAAGTTGGTTTGGGCTGTGTTTTGATGCAAGAAGGCAAGGTTGTAGCGTATGCCTCTAGACAATTAAAGAGTTATGAACAGAACTATCCCACCCATGATTTAGAATTAGCCGCTGTTGTTTTTGCCTTGAAGATATGGAGACACTATTTATATGGACAGCAGTGTGAGGTGTTTTCTGACCATAAAAGTCTGAGGTATCTCTTTACATAAAAGGAATTGAACATGAGGCAGAGGCGTTGGTTGGAATTTGTCAACGATTACGACTTTGAGATCAAGTATCACCCGGGTAAGGCTAACTCTGTAGCTGATGCATTGAGCAGGATGTCAACAACTATGCAACCCGTTGTGTCAACCATGTCTATACCTTTGAGGACAGAAATTCAGAGGTTTGAATTGGAGATAGTTCCAGAGTTATCAACCTTACTTGCCGATTTGACCATTCAACCAACGGTTTTGGAAAAGATCAAAGAGGCACAACAAAAGGACTCTGAGGAGAATAATAGTACGATGAACAAGGTGAAGGACACCACCTCCGAGTTTAGTCTTTCCAAGGATGGGATTCTGAGGTTTAGAAATAGATGGTATGTCCCTAATGATGAAGGATTACGTAAGTTAATCTTGGCTGAGGCCCATTCGTCTCCCTTTTCTGTACATCCTGGCAGCACCAAGATGTATCGGGACCTGAAGTTACTCTATTGGTGGCCAAACTTAAAGAGAGATGTTGCTAAGTATGTAGAGTCATGTTTGGTTTGCCAACAAGTTAAAGCCGAGCACCAACGTCCAGGAGGTACCCTTCAGCCTCTACCTATTCCCGAGTGGAAGTAGGAACACATAGCTATGGATTTCGTCGTAGGATTACCTAAGACAACTAAGGGACATGACAGTATTTGGGTTGTGATTGATAGACTGACGAAATCAGCCCATGTCTTACCAGTAAGGACAACCTACTCGATGGACCAGCTTGCTGATCTTTATGTACAAGAAGTTATTAGGTTGCATGGAATCCCTGCATCTATTGTTTCTGATCGTGACCCTAGGTTCACCTCTCGGTTTTGGAAAGGTCTACAAGGCACACTTGGCACGAGGTTATCCTTCAGCACTGCCTTTCACCCGCAGACAGATGGACAATCTGAAAGGACTATTCAGATACTTGAAGATATGCTGAGGGCGTGTGTGCTAGATTTCCAGTCATTCTGGAGTCGATACTTACCTTTGGTTGAGTTCTCCTATAATAACAGTTATCAGTCCACTATCGGAATGGCACCTTATGAAGCGCTGTATGGCAGGAAATGTAGGTCACCTCTGTATTGGGATGAGGTTGGGGAAGCAAAACTTCTAGGACCCGAACTTCTGCAGCAGATGTCTGAAAAGATTTCTGTTATTAGGAAGAGGATGATGACTGCTCAGAGTCGACAGAAGAGTTATGCGGACCAAAGGAGGAGGAATCTTGAATTTACGGTCGGGGATGATGTATTCCTGAAGGTTTCACCGTTCAAGGGAGCCTTAAGATTTGGCAAAAAGAGAAAGCTTAATCCACGATTTATTGGACCATTCCCTGTTTTTGCTAGAATCGGTAGTACAGCTTACAGACTGCAGTTACCTCCATCATTGGATAAAGTTCATAATGTTTTCCATGTGTCAATGTTAAGAAAATGTATACGGGACCCTACACAAATTGTTAAACCAGTGGATTTTGAGATTGAGCCGACACTAACGTATGAAGAGAAGTCAGTACAGATATTGGAATCCGCAGTTAAGACTTTGAGGAATAAAGAGATTCCGTTGGTCAAAGTTTTATGGAAGAATCATGGCATCGAAGAAGCCACTTGGGAGCGACGACAGGACATGTTAGACAAATATCCAGAGTTATTTGTTTGATCAATTTTCGAAGACGAAAATTTTGTTTAAGGAGGGGCGGATGTAACACCCAAAATAAGAACCAGGTAATTTCCTTAACCGTTTTAACAGTCGTGTTTAATTAATTTTTCCCGGTTTAGAGTTTTATACCAAGAATAATTAATTTCATGTGGATTTAAACTAGGTTGAGTGGCAAAGTTGTAATAATGGAGGGTGATGACCAATATATAAAGAAAAAGGAAATGTTTTAAACCTCACTTGAACCACTGTAGTTGACACCTTCCTTTTCGGCGATTTCTTCCCTCCCAAGCTCTTGCTCTCTGCTTTCAGCACACTCTCTTCGACGATCGGTTTCTCTGCCACTACTCGACTACTCTGTGCCCAAGGTATGCAATAGACAACGTAGCTATCTGTTAGTTTGTTAGCCCTGTTTTCTACTCGGCATTGGAGTTTTGGATTTTCCAATGGCCGACTAATAATAAGAACATTTGAAATCTGAGAGTGGGAATGCTTTTATCAAATCGATTCTGGACATTTAGAACAACCACCCCTGAGTAATCGATAATCGAATCTGTCTGTTCTGGGATTTGGATTTCAAACTGCACAGGGTATTAGACTAAGAATTCGGGAATGACTTTAGCTATTAAATCTTAGGATAACTCGAGATTAGAACTATTAGGATTTTGTTTTAACTACTGCAATGTAAATGTTTTAGGTGAAGAAGTTTGAAGAGAAAGGAGCTCAAGTGCTAAGGAGACCAGGTAAGTGAATGTATTAAGATTTCCGGCTAATAAAGCCCTACATCGTGGGAGTACTAGGTTGTTTTAGATGTCTAATGTTTACCTTATGATGATGAGCTTGTTTGCACTTGAAGGATTGATGAATGTTGCGAGTTATACTATTTGATGACCTACTAGTGAATGTGAAGTTGTATGCTCTGGTATGATCCTTGTCATAGTCTGATGGGTTAAAAGTTCTCATGTTCATGCATCATGAATGTTTCTCAAGCATAAGAAAATGTTTTAATGCATGTTTTCCATGAACAAGATATGTATGTATATATGTATATATATAAGATTTATGCAACGTGGACTAAGTGAGGGTTGGGGGCGGTTCGGCGTATGTCACAGTCCAAAGAGGGACATATGAATACGACCCGCAGTAGGGAACAAGATCAAACTCACTGTCGAACCCCCTTTACCGGCACAAATCCTCTCTTAATCCACACAACCTAAATGAAGAATATGATCAAAGACTATGAATGATGAATATGATCAATGACTATGCACGATGAATATGATCCATGACTATGAACGATGAATATGATCCATGACTATGATTGATGAATATGATCCATGACTATGAATGATGATTACGAGCAAAGATATGAACAAGAAAAGACTTATGAGTATGTGATTTTCCCAAATTATACATTCATGCATCCATGTTAGTGTTGCATTCCTTACTAAGCATTAGGCTTATAGTTAAATCTTATGATGTAGGTGAAGAGTTAGAAGGTGAGGATTTCCAGTCCAGAGATGATGTTTAAAGTTGGTTGCCGGAGGATGCTCAGTGTGACAGTGAAGGCTGGATAGGCGATTAAGTTCCCTGGTTACGCTCATAGTAAGTCAGAAAAGTTTACGATGAACAGATGACTAAATAGAACAGAATTTCTTATAACAATGAGATTTGGATTTGAAGGGCTTGTCTTTAGAGTCTGAATACGATTTTAAGGATTTATGAATGGTTTGTTTTGCTTGAGTCTTCCGCTATGCGTATTTTAGATGAGTTTATGATTTTTACTCTTTGAGGTTTATGGTTACTAAGTTAAGATTCGGGTGAGTTGTGGTTTAAGCCATCGGATGATGAGAGTGTTATTTTGTCGTCTAGTGATCGGCAGATGTAGTGTAATAAGTCACCGGATGATGAGGATGTAATTTGTCGTCTAGCGTTCGGTGGATGAAGTGTATTCCTTCACCGGATGATGTATATGGTATTTTGTCGTCTAGCGTTCGGTGGATGGAGTGTATTCCTTCACCGAATGATGTAAATGGTATTTTGTCGTCTAGCATTCGGTGGATGAAGTGTAATTCTTCACTGGATGATGTAAATGTTAATTTGTCGTTTAGTGATCGGATGATGTGAGTATTCTCTTATTGTTTAATGTCCATGTAATGTTTTAAGTCGATCACGTGAAGCACACATGACCACCGGTCGATGTAGGGTAAATATGAACATCTAGTGGAGAATGTTTGGGACCGGGCGATGTCTTTAATTAGGCACGTGCAATGCCCGTGACCACCGGTGGATGTCTATTGCTGGTTGAGATCAGATGTGTCGCATGGCGGACACGTGATCATCGGTTGATGTGAGTCTATAACTCTATCGGTAGATGCAGATCAAGAGATGTTTGAAAAAAAAAAAAAAAGAGAAAACAAAGAGGAAATAATATTAACACTAACAATGAACAAGGTGTAAGGAAGTAAGAATCAAATGATTAAGAGATTAAGTAATGAATTGTGTGGCGATTCCGTTGGGGTCGTTACATGATCGGAGGTGGAGCGTCGACGTTTGAAGGAACGGAGGGGAAGAGAAGAAAATCGCCAGGGAGGTCTTCTGGGAGCATAGATCGTGAAATGTGAGAAAAAAGGGAAGGGGATTTAAGTTAAATATTTTAACCTGTGGATTACCGTTTTGCCCTTCCTTTTGTTTTCCTATTTATTTCGTTGCTTACATCATTATTTAACTAATGATTCGTTTTCTCCAAATTTTCTTATTTCACCAATAATTCCAATTTATTGTTAGGGCTCTATTAAAACTTTTCGTTCGTAAAACGGACTTAATTTGACATATTTACAAAAATGCCATTATATATTGGAATAAATAAAATCTCGTAAAATCGGGTGTTACATAAAACACAAACAAAAGTATTAGAAAAGCAATTTTGGAAAAGCAAGACAGAAATATGAACAACAATTTGACCAAACAAAACTCAACAAATAAACGCCTAAACAAACAACGAAATAGAATCACAGATACTGCACAAGCACAACTTTAAAATTTGTTCAACTAAAATTACACAAACAGTCTCAGATAACACTGCACAAGCAACAATATCCCAAACAAACAACAAACACTAAACAAGGTCGACGCTCTCTCAGTGAAGCCGAAAGAGTGCTCCAAATGCCAAAACAGAATCACCTCTAATTAAACTTATAATATGAAGAATTAAACAAAACAATATAAAAGTCAGAGTAGAAAAACACCTATGGTTTGAATCGTCTGATGATACTCAGATGAAGTGCGACTTGCGAACAGCGAGCCGGTGAGAGCGACTGGGGGAGACGGCGAGATACAACGACACACGGCGAGGGCGACTGGTGTGAGATACACGGCGAGGCGACTGCCGACTGGCGCGAGCGAAGATCAATGAAGAAACAGGGAAGGAACTAGGAAGAAGTCTGTCGAGTGTCGAGCGAAGACTCAGAGTTCGACGTTTTACAGTCCGGGTCGATTCTATGAATTGTTTGTCACCAAACCCGAGAACCGAACCGATAACTTCGGTTCTTGAAAAAAAACCAAAATCTATTATTTTTAGGGCAAAACCAACCAGAACCGGACAAAAAGGCTCGGTTCTTGTCCGGTTCTCGGTTCTGGTCAGTTCTTGCTCACCTCTAGTATTAGTTATAAACACCTCATACTTTAGGGGCAATTTGATATTTACTCTTTATTATATTAATTTTACACATTAATTTTTACTAATAATTAAAAATAGAAATACAGAGAAAATCTAGCATTCGTCTGGACGATTACTTCCTCCACTAAAAGATTACTTATTATTGATCCATCTTTTTAAGGTAACCGTCAGGTCCCCCCTTATGGCGAACTCCCTTCGTTATTATATTATACTCACTATTTACATTTGATCGATTTAGGAATTTTACTAAACCCTAATTTTTGAGTTTGATTGCTGTAATTATTGGATTTTATCTGTTTCTTCTCCATTTTTTGCTGTAATCATCTCTTTATATTTCTCAGATCAATTGAGTCATGGGTACTTGTGGTTCCAATTTCTAGGGTTCTCATTTCTTTTTTGGCTACGGTGGTAGAGGGGCAAACGACAAAAATGCTTGGTGGTTTGTACGGTGATCTTCCTCCACCTTCTTCATCGGAGGAAGAGAAGCCAAGCAACTCCACTGTGTGGCTAAGCAGCACAAAAATGGCACCGGCGACTCTCCGTAAGCCCTCAGTTTTTGCTCCGCCGCAAACTGTGCTCAGATCTCAGAGCAAACCTAAATCCGTTAGTACTTTGCAGCCGAAGGTTGTTGCAACTCCGACGGTAGCGCCGGTTCAGGCTGTCCACAGCGAGGGTTCGGCTCAGCCAGCTTTGGTTGGAGTCACGTCAATGGTAATGGAAGAGTATGATCCTGCTAGGCCTAATGATTACGAGGATTACAGGAGGGAGAAGAAAAAGAAAGCGGCGGAGGCTGAGATGAGGAAGGAGCTCGAGAGGCGGCGGCAAGAGGAGGAGGAAAGAGAGAGAAAGGAGAGAGAGGAACGAGAAAGGGCTAGGGAGAACGAATATTCAGATTCACGGTTAAATATTTCCGGGGAGGAAGCTTGGAGAAGGCGCGCTGCTATGAGTGGATCAGTTCCAAGGTCCCCGTCACCCCCAAGAAATGGAGATGGATTCGCCATTGGGAAGTCAGAAACAGTTGGATTGGGGGTTGGTGCAGGCGGACAAATGACTGCAGCCCAAAGAATGATGGCGAAAATGGGGTGGAAAGAGGGTCAAGGACTTGGAAAGCAGGAGCAGGGGATTACCACGCCTCTAGTGGCGAAGAAGACAGACCGCAGGGCGGGTGTTATTGTCAATGCTAGTGATTCTAAACCGGAGAAGAAGGTGAAGAGTGTAAACTTCACTGGCACTCCCACTCGAGTTCTACTGCTTAGAAACATGGTATGCAAACATACTGTTCAGATTATATTGTACATTCATATTCATTAAATAATGGTACTTTACTCTTTAATATTATTATATAATCTTAAACTTTGACGCACAAACATTGATAGATGCAATTAATGATTTATTTTAATTATTTGTAATTTATTACATTAAATGCACAAATCAATGTTTGTCAAGTCATAGAGTAAGAATTGAGAGTAAACGTAACATTATTCTTAAATTAATATTCTGCGACAAATTCTTTGCACGGTTTTCTTTTATTGGTAAAGTAAATTGTGATAATGCACGAAATATACATAGAATGTAGAGATCATCCTCAAGGTATATGCTAATTATGGTCTAATCCTCTCCTGCAAAAGAAGCATATTGCAAATGAGTAATTCAAACTCCTCAACATGAAACTCCATCTTAAAATTGATTATATTTCTCTTAGCCCAGAAACACTAAAGAATGCAAAACGACACTAACTTAGCTACCCTCTTCTTTCTTTCACACCCCAACCCCCCCTCCTCATTACCATGCAATACTAAAGTTGTTTCACATCTTCTCTTCATGTCAGCACAAAACACACTGGTTATAAGGTCGAAATCATGACTTCATAGTCAATTGCTCCTTGCTGGAGTCTTGCAAACTTTATTCCACTTCCACTTGTAGTTTTCTACGTTCTCTTTTGCATAGTCATTATGTTGTTGTATGTGGAATTTGTTTAGCAATTTTTGGTCCATGCAACAAGAAGTTTCTTCTTACTGCTAGTAAAGATGGACATGATGAGAGAATCAGAAAGCTTGAGGACATTTGCAGTTGTTTTGTTCTTTGAATACATTGAAGTATATGTTTTGAGAGTGTGGATGTATGCATACCACATTTGGTGTTTTTAGTTGCAGCGTTATGGGGAAAAGGATTTGGTGTATTGTGTGTCTGAGAGATGATAAAGGTTTAACTGTATTTCATTTTCTAAATGCTTACTTTTGGTGAGCACAAAATATTTATTGTTGATAAATATACTCTTTCTCCAAAACAGCCTAAATCAAATATAAAGATTTAAAAATGCAATATTCTTCTTTTTATGGACAAATTTCCTCTGCACGAGTTACTGTTTATTTTGAATATCAAAGAAATAGTTTATTTTTAAGTCTGTGGCCATATCAATATTGTTGCTCCATTCAGTACTATATATATATGAACTTCTACCTGCATATCAATTTACCAGTTTTGTTGTCACCCTTTATGCTTGTCTTTGTGAAAAAAGAATAGCTCAATTAGCTGACCGTTATCTTATCTATTGGAAGGTTGGTCCAGGTGAGGTAGATGATGAACTAGAAGAGGAGGTAGGATCAGAATGCGCAAAGTATGGAACAGTTACTCGGGTTCTAATATTTGAGATTACAGAGCCAAATTTCCCAGTGGAAGAAGCTGTTAGAATTTTTGTGCAGTTTGAGAGATCTGAAGAAACAACAAAGGCTCTTGTTGATCTTGATGGCCGATATTTTGGAGGTCGAGTTGTCCAGGGCACTTTCTTTGACGAGGAGAGGTTTGGTAGGAATGAGTTGGCTCCATTGCCTGGAGAGATCCCTGGATTCTCATGAACTTCACAGAAATTTGAAGAAGTGGCAAAATTTTCCCTAATGGTAGTATTGTCAAAGTAATTTTAAGTGGGTTAAAATGTTCGGCAAGAAATATCTTCAAGTGTTGGAGGTTATCAAAATTGAGGTAAGCTTACTATTGGCCGTTGGTTAATGAATATTTGCATCATTGTCACATTTAACTGAGCCTTGATCTTGACTGCTTGTGAAAGTTAAGATTGTGAACATAAATTTCTCGCTTTTATGTTGTTAATTGATGATTCATTTGGTTGGGATCTAAAATACATGTTAAGATGAGCTGAATTAGCAAGACCAGAGAAAGAATGTGATGCACTACACTGATGGACGCCAAGCCCCATTAGCTCATGATTTGGTGCTTTAGTTTTTTTCAGTTGTTATTAACAAGTTTATTTGTTTTATTTCTTGAAAGTTTCATTGAGATTTACTTAAAAGTTTTTGAATTAAAGGGTTGCAATGAATATAGAGAACAAATTTTGATATTGAATTTTTGTTTTTAATTCTCGAGAGTTTATCCTCCAACATTTTTCTTTTTCGTGTCAAACAATTATTTTGCTACATCATATTGGATTATTGGTATGAGAGCAAGGTTTTTCCATTAGTGTGATGGTTGAAGACGGTTTGTAAAAGAGTCGTTGACAATGAACTTAGACTTGAAGTCGTGGAGCGATGACTTAAATGGAATAAACGAAATTCTTCATGATATCAAGCAAATGTGATGAATATCAATGGACGATGCAAGCATATGAGACAGCAAACAAAACATTTTTGATGGAAACAATGAGAACGATGAACTCTGGAAAACAAATCACACAAAAAATATCGCTCAAAAACCCTAATGTGATCGAAGACAAAGATCGACCACCTAAGGTTTAGAAAATTGCCAGACAACCAAATCAATCGGCCATGACGGCGAGATGTCACAAATGACCATTCCTTGATGCTGAGCACAGACGATTAGGGATGAATTGAGTGCACCCCGTTGCAATTGGCAGTGACCCAACACCTGTGCACAAGCCAGACTCGATGACTTACAATTTCGAGCCAAACCGCACGCACTAATCTTGTCACTTGCGTGTTTCCGACCGACCTAGCCAGACAAGTCTCTGGCGAGTCCCTTTTCTGATGAATCCAAATCTAGTGGCTATTTTTGCGGCACAAATGGGATACTGTTTTATTGTCTACTCGAAATAATAATTATTTCCAACATCACTAACAAGGAATTTTATGACACAGACTATCACAAATAATAGATTACTTGTCTAATGAAGGTGACAAATTTTGTACTAATTACAAAAGTCGAAGATCTTATACTCTTCAATTTAAAATGAAAATGTATCTATCAATTTTCAATAGTCACTAAGTATTGAAGTTTTTCTTAATTGCATTCACACAGTCGAGAATGTTTTTTACTATTTAGATATTGCAGAAGAAAATCAGCCAAACTCGTAACACAAATTAAAAATTGAAGCTTCTGCATGGTAGGAACAAATTCAATTTAATTGTAGAGGCAAAGAAAGTCATGAGTCCGAACTTGATCCTAGATGAAACTACTGCTACAAAGAAATTTCTTCCCTCAAATTATGAGCAATGTTTTATATCAATAATACCATAATGAATATATAGATGAATTTTTTTGATTGAATGTGAGAGTGAATTTATATGAGATAAATAGCTTGCTATATTGGAGACTTGAGACTAGCTATTTAGAATCGACGATGAAAATGCAAATATATTACAAATATGTTGGCATTGATTTTTTGGCAAATTATATTTATGGACATAATATTTTATTCCACTATTTTCCGAAGTAGTAGTTTATTTCTTGGTAATCAAGAAATAATAATTCAGATTATCGAATAGATTAATATTGAAGATCATGAAGATATTGTGGAAGAGAAAAATAAGGAAACTTGAATATAAGGAAAGTTGTTGAAAAATCTAAAGGCACATGGTTTTTGAAAACTTTCTGTTGGTAAGCCGAATTGATAAAGATTTGTTAAAATAGTCTAGGCTTCGATATCTCATTAATCATGAGATGTTTTTCTAAGTTTTTGGATCCATATCCAAATAGTTGGAGGAACTTTCTTAAAATGTCACACGTGGTGTCACTCAACTGATTTGTTGAGATTTGGTTTCCTTATTCCTTGTGGCGTTAAATCTAATTTGATAACTGAATTAAATCGAAGATATGGTAATTACCAATCATATTTAAGCCTTCGTTTCTGTGGAAACAACGGACGAATTTTTGATTATTCACGAGAGAAGGTTTTCTTCGTTTTGCAAGCCGTCGCTTTTCTTTTTCTCCCAACGCTTCTGCGTATGGGTTTGTGATTATTATACACACTCTGCTTATACTGTGGATTTCATCGATTATATGAGTGTGTTGATTTATTGCGTCCGAAGGTAACGACTTGGTGTTCCAGACGTTGTCATAGGAGACAATCTTCTTTATTATTCATTGAAACTTAATCTCGGAAGGAGGCTGCATTCTAACTCGGGAGGAGTTCTGTTTATCGACAAGGGGAGCTTGTCAATTTGATCGTGGGTGAGGGGATCTTGCCATAACACGGATTCCGGGAGGAGTCATCAACAACAAGGGGATCTTGTTGCTTTTAGATCTCAGGAGAGATCGATCCAAAGTCGAGGGGAGCTCGTAAAAACAGTTTCATTAGGAAAGTTAGGAAGATGCGGCGACAAAGATAAGAAGAAGTCTTTATTTGTATAAGTCCGATTGTCTTGTAACTTTGTGAACTCGTGAAATGTTTTTATATCTGGGCGTGACCCCGCAGACGTAGGCGAATTGCCGAACTGCGTTTGTAACAACCAGCACTTCGGTCAGGTATTTATTATGAAGACTTCTTTTGGTATGGTTGGAAGAATATGATAATTACAAGGATCTAAATTTACGAGTATTACTGGTTTGAGTGAAAAGTAGGTTTAGTGGCAAGAGTGTAAATAAAGTTGATTTTAATTGATATATATAGAAAATAGAAATTCTAAAACCTCACTTAAACCTTCCACCCGATCATGTAGCCGACTTTTCCTCTCCAGGAGATTTCCTCCAAAACCTTCTCTCCGGTAGCAGACACCGATTTCCTCCACCATTGATCAGCTCTTCCTCCACTCTTTTCGAAATCTAAAGCTCTAGGTAAAGTTTAGGTGATTCACTCATTAAGTCTTCGATTTAAGGATGATTATAGGTTGATGTTTGAAGATTGAGAATCAGACGATGTTAGAATAATGATAGTATTTTTGAGTTTCTGATTTATGGCATTGGTGATAGGATTCTAGATGTTGTTGATGTTAGGTTTGAGAATCTGACATTGGTATGAATCTGGTAATTTTAGCGCACAAATGCCATTAATGTTATTGGAGATTAAGCTACGCACACAAGGTGCTCGACTAAATGACTTAAAGGTTTAAACTAGATTCTAGGATGACTTCTTTAGTTAGGATTTTACCAGCTTTGAGTTTAGATTGTTTGGGACGTATTTAACATTGATACATAAAATGTCTAGGTGGAAAGGCTTCAAGTAAGGGCGCGGCGTTGCTAAGGAGTCCAGGTAAGTGAGTGTGTTAGGAATCTGGCCATTAGAGCCCTACATCACAAGGGTACTAGGTATATGGTTTCGAAGATTTGTTTGATGTCTGTAACTCGTTGAGTGTCATGCTGTGATAAGTTTAGTGTTATGATGTGTTGTATGATGATGGTTCGTTTCATATGGTGTAATGTTTGTTTACACATTCATGTACATGCATCATGATTTCTTCACTGATACACGAAAATGTTTTACACGCATGATTTATGTTGAAAATGAGAAATCAAGAATATGAAACGTATGTAATGATTAAGTGAGGGTTGTGGTGGTTTGGCCATGTCACTGTCCATGTAATGGACCAAGATTTTTGTCCATAAGAACCATGTACACGCACTTTACCTACTCCCCAGCACGATCCCCTCCTTAATCCATGTTATGTGAACGATGAACAAGAGCATGGTTCCTATGATACGATCAAGAATACGAATTTGAACATGACTCCCATCATATGAACAGAGAACGTGAACATGGTTTTATTAAGCATGCATTCATGAGCATTTATGTATATGTTGTACTCCTTACTAAGCATTAGGCTTATAGTTTAAACCTTATGATGTAGGTGACGAGTTGGAAGGTGAAGACCTCAAACAGAATGAAGATGTTTAAGTCTGGTTGCTGGATGATGCTCATGGCGGGATTTTGTGGCTGGGCGGCGATTTGACCCGTGGATGGTGCTCCTAGTTAGTTATGGTATAAGACATTGATAAATAAGTATAAATAGAAAAGAATTTATATATGTTAACAGGTATTTGACTTATTCAGTACATGTTTAAGCTTTAAGAAGGTTTAAGATTAAAGGATTTTCCTTCTGTTTTAAGTTTTCCGCTGCGGAGAGTTGAGTCATGTCGAGGGAATGATGCGAAGTGTATGATAATTCTAGAAAGAAAAATTTAAGTTATGGGAGACAGAGTGAGCGATCGATTGGAAACAAGTGGTGGAGCGATCGGTGAGTAAGGTCTGTGGAAGAGAGGGAAAACAGGAGAGTTGAAGTTAATAGACTAATGAATGAGAGGAGACGTGGTCTGGACGACGTGGTCTGGACGACGTGGTCTGGACGACGTGGTCTGGACGACGTGGTCTGGACGACGTGGTCTGGACGACGTGGTCTGGACGACGTGGTCTGGACGACGTGGTCTGGACGACGTGGTCTGGACGACGTGGTCTGGACGACGTGGTCTGGACGACGTGGTCTGGACGACGTGGTCTGGACGACGTGGTCTGGACGACGTGGTCTGGACGACGTGGTCTGGACGACGTGGTCTGGACGACGTGGTCTGGACGACGTGGTCTGGACGACGTGGTCTGGACGACGTGGTCTGGACGACGTGGTCTGGACGACGTGGTCTGGACGACGTGGTCTGGACGACGTGGTCTGGACGACGTGGTCTGGACGACGTGGTCTGGACGACGTGGTCTGGACGACGTGGTCTGGACGACGTGGTCTGGACGACGTGGTCTGGACGACGTGGTCTGGACGACGTGGTCTGGACGACGTGGTCTGGACGACGTGGTCTGGACGACGTGGTCTGGACGACGTGGTCTGGACGACGTGGTCTGGACGACGTGGTCTGGACGACGTGGTCTGGACGACGTGGTCTGGACGACGTGGTCTGGACGACGTGGTCTGGACGACGTGGTCTGGACGACGTGGTCTGGACGACGTGGTCTGGACGACGTGGTCTGGACGACGTGGTCTGGACGACGTGGTCTGGACGACGTGGTCTGGACGACGTGGTCTGGACGACGTGGTCTGGACGACGTGGTCTGGACGACGTGGTCTGGACGACGTGGTCTGGACGACGTGGTCTGGACGACGTGGTCTGGACGACGTGGTCTGGACGACGTGGTCTGGACGACGTGGTCTGGACGACGTGGTCTGGACGACGTGGTCTGGACGACGTGGTCTGGACGACGTGGTCTGGACGACGTGGTCTGGACGACGTGGTCTGGACGACGTGGTCTGGACGACGTGGTCTGGACGACGTGGTCTGGACGACGTGGTCTGGACGACGTGGTCTGGACGACGTGGTCTGGACGACGTGGTCTGGACGACGTGGTCTGGACGACGTGGTCTGGACGACGTGGTCTGGACGACGTGGTCTGGACGACGTGGTCTGGACGACGTGGTCTGGACGACGTGGTCTGGACGACGTGGTCTGGACGACGTGGTCTGGACGACGTGGTCTGGACGACGTGGTCTGGACGACGTGGTCTGGACGACGTGGTCTGGACGACGTGGTCTGGACGACGTGGTCTGGACGACGTGGTCTGGACGACGTGGTCTGGACGACGTGGTCTGGACGACGTGGTCTGGACGACGTGGTATCAACGAGGGCCGTTTTTTGTTCTTAAATAGTATCCGTGGGACAAGATCACAGTTCATGTGCAATGGACTCTATGAAAGAAGGAGGTTCTACAATGCGTCCACGTTATTGGATGGAAGTAATTAATTATTGGAAGGCAAGATGAGAGTATTGGTGAGTTCAATGCCAAACTATGTGACATAGCAAATGAAGCGTTTGCTCTCGGTGAGATGTTTTCCAAAGAAAAACTTGTAAGAAAACACTACGGTCCTTGCCACAAGGATTTGCCTATCAAGTCACCGCTATAGAAGAAGCCAAAGATGTCGCTAAAATGAAGTTAGAAGAATTGATGGGATCTCTTAGAACCTTCGAGATGAATCTTGGAGGAGACACAGAACCAAGAAAGGCAAAGGAATTGCTCTAAAAACCGAGGTATAGAACTTCAACGAACATGATGAGGATGATTTGGAGGAGTCTCTAGCCCTGCTTTCAAAGAATTTCAGCAGAGTTATGAAGAGATTTGGAAGAAATACTCACGGTGTCAAGCACGGTGTCACTAACTTCAAAAATGGTTCTTCAAGCAACAAGAAGCACAAGGAAGAAACTTATGTGTCTGATCAACCATTCAAGAACAAAGGCATTCAGTACAGAGAGTGTGAAGGTTTCAGGCATATACATGCAGAATGTGCTAATACCTTGAAGAAAAAGAAAAATTCTCTGAACGCAACTTGGAGTGATGATGAGTCAGAGAAGGAAGACGAATTTCAGAGCAACCATGTGGCGCTTGTTGGAAAGACAGAACGTGAAGAAAATGGTGGTGTTATACACGGTGTCACAGACAACTTTTCCATTAGTAGTGATGAAGGCAAAGAAGCAATCACAGAAGAAGACCTTATTGGAGAATACAAGTTTCTTCATGAGAAATGGACCGAGCTTGTTAAAGTAAATCAGCATCTACACATCCAGATTAGAAATTTGAAAGATGAGAAAAACAATCTTCAAAATGTTATTGTTGATTTGGAGACCAAGCTGAAAACGAATCAGAATGAAGTTAATGATCTGACCAATGAGATAAGTCTCATGAAGAAGAATGTCAAAATGTTAAATTCGGGTTCTTCTAAACTGGATGATATTCTAAACGTCAGCAAATCAAGTGTAAATCGGTCTGGATTGGAGTTCAAAGGTGAAAGTTCAGGTTCACAGACTGTAGTAGTGAAGGAAAATCGCTCTGTAATGAAATTCGTAAGGGAAAGCTCGGTGTCACAGCCAGTGTCAGCCAAGGGATTTGATTACAAAGGAAAACAAGTTGCAAAAAAAACTCTAAAAACTGATAGAAAATCACATTCCTATGACTCCTATCATGTTTCAAGCAGTAAAGGTAACAAATATGTTTTAGTGTGTCATTATTGCAATCGCCGTGGTCATATTCGCCCTAAATGCTTCACCTATCTTGCTGACCTAAGACTAGGTACTGTTAGAAATACTTCTTCTTACAGATTTTCTTATAAAAAATGGGTGAAAAAATCAAGTTTGAAGTGTAATGTTACACATGTGTCACTAAAGGCAATCGCAATGAATGCATGGTATTTTGATATCGGATGTTCTAGACACATGACAGGTGAAGAGAGATATTTGAAGGATATCATACCTGAAACAGTGGGCAAAGTAACATTTGGCAACGGTGTCTCAACGGATGTCGTTGGAAGGGGAAGGCTAAATGTTCCTGGTCTACCAAAGTTGAGTAATATTCTTTTGGTAAATGGTCTGAAATATAATCTAATCAGTATTAGCCAGCTGTGTGATCAAGATCTAAATGTGCAATTCACACGTGAAAAATATGTGGTGTCTGATCAAAACAACAAGTGTGTTATTGAAGGAGTTAGATCATCAGACAATTGCTATCTTATTTCTTCCTCATCTACCGTTTTCGATCGAGTATGGAGGACATTGTTCTATGGCATAGAAAGTTGGAACATGTAAATTTCAAAATGCTGGAAAAGATTGTTTCAAAAGGTGCTGTCCGAGGAATTCCTCTACTAAAGTTTGATGAAGACAAGTTTTGTGGACCATGTCAAATTGGAAAGCAAACCAAGGTGTCACACCCGATGTCACAGTCATCTACAACTACCCGTGTGCTTGAATTGCTCCATATGGATCTAATGGGTCTAATGCCTTTTGAAAGTATTGGAGGAAAACGGTATGTGTAACACCCCTAAAACTGTACCCGTTTTTCCCGTATTATTTTTTTTTATCCTATTAAATTCAATTAAACTTTAAGTCGAAGCTAAACCGAAATCGAAACCAGAATCGAAATCGGAATTGAAAACTAACCTTTAAAACCATTTAAATAAAACTTTTAAAACAATTAAATTAAATCAATTAAAATATTAAAACATTTAATGGAAATCAAAGCAGGGGCAGAATCGGAATTGGGCTGCCAAAAGGAGGCAGCGATCGATCTCTGTAAAATACAGAGATCGATCGCTGCATGCTTGCTTGCATGCAGCAAGCGATCGATTTCTGCTTTTCAGCAGAAATCGATCGCTGCATGCTATGCAGCGATCCTCCTTCCTTCATTCACTCCAGCACTTCAGCACTTAACCATTTTACATTTAACATATCTGTTTGCTCTCTGGAATCCGATTTCCAGAGAGCAAACCTCCTTTTCTTTGCACCAAATTGCCATATAACTCACAACTTAAATCTACTTAAATCCAATTTAAATGTATTCTAAACTCAATCGACTTGAGTCGGACTTTGCGAAGTCCAATTGCATGGATAGCTCTAAAAACCGAGCTTATCCGTAACAAATCCTAAAGTCATTTAAGACGTTTTCGTAACATTTAAACGCAGTTTAAACCCAAAATATTCTATATAACGTTAAATACAATTTAAACCAAGCAGTTCCAGAATTTCTATACTATACATCTATACATGTCAAACAGCCCAAAAACCCTCAAAATCTATACATACTGTCCCCACGGGTCGTGTAAGCCTCGACTGCGCCAGCACACCACCGCAGCCATCATCCGTCAACTGAGCTATGCCTCAGGTGGAGGAACGTCGTCCTCACCTGGTATCTCGTAGTCTATGTCACCTACACCATACATAAACACACTATGAGATAAATCTCAGTAAGCCCTAGTAAATGCGATGCATGCTGTGCTATGAGTTCGATAAATCATGCTTTATTTTATCTTTCTATGCAATGCTCTGTAGGTGGCACCGAGATCCTATACCCTCTAACCAGAGAGAGCTCATCCAGCGGGCGGACTACTCTTTCCAGCTAGAGGAGAGGGGTACACGCTTACAATCCGTACAGCCGTGCCTGAGCCCCACCTCGCGTGACCTGTAACTGTATGCCTTTCGGCCTATAAGCCTTTCGGCCGGTGTACTGTAAGCCTTTCGGCCGTGAACTGTAAGCCTTTCGGCCGTGAACTGTAAGCCTTTCGGCCGTGAACTGTAAGCCTTTCGGCCGTGCACTGTAAGCCTTTCGGCCGATGCTATGCTTTACGTTATCTTTAAAACTCTGTGCGGAAATTCGTTTCATGCTTTTCTTTAAAACCAAGTGATGCGTGAACAGTTCAATATCATACAATAAACAAGCAACACATAGACCATCGGGACTTTAAAAACGTAAACTATAAACTCCTAAGACCTAGCTACCCAAACCGAGCAAAACTAACTAAAGGCATCTCCAAAACGTCTCGAGACGACACGATGTACGGTGTAGGCCGATTTGGCCAAAGAAACTCACGAGAACTTACCTCGCGTCCAAAGCAGCTTAAACCCGTCCACGAGCACTGTTTACCTAAGCAATTTACAAGGATTTACGTTAAACAAGTTTATTCAAAAATCTCGAAATTTCGTAAATTCTAACATTTTTCCTAAATTGATTAGATTCGTCCAAATACGTCCAACACGTTCAATATTTACTTAATCATTGACAACCTATCGATTACGAGCCCTAGATCTCGTTTTTAATCGAAAACCTAAACGAACCTAAACGTTTAAAACTTTACGAAACTCGGATTTCAATGTTCCAAAACTATAGAGACTTACCGAGAACGTCGATTGGAGGAGAACGCGTGAAGAAAATGAGACGAACAGAAGGAAAATCGGAGTCGGAATGGTTGAAACCCTTGGCGGACAGAGAGTTCGCGAGAGAGAGGAAAAGAAAATGTGTTCTGGCGTGAGAAGTGGAGAGGAAAGAAGAGAATTAGGTTTTTATGAAAATTTCACTTTGCAAAAGACCATTTTGCCCTTTATTGATTTCTATAACTAATTCGTCATTCGTTTCGTTAATCGTCTAACCATTCGACTTTTCCAAACGTCCTTACTTCACCAATATGTCTAACTTATTATTTGGGACCTAACGAAACTATCCGTTCGCAAAACGGACTTCGTTTGCTATATTTACGAGAACGTCTTTTACATCACGCAAAGTGTATTTACTCGGAATATAGCGTCACTATTCCGAAAATTCTCCAAAATTCCTTAAAATTCTAATTATTCGTTAGGATCATAATGGCGCTTTCTTTTCGTGAAACAGACCTGATTTGACATATTTACCAAAAATGGCATTATATAATAAAATAACAATATAATATAATATATCCGAAATCCGTACATGCTGGGTATTACAGTATGTCTTCGTTACTGTTGATGATTTCTCACCCTACACATGGGTGGAGTTTCTTAGAGAAAAGTCCGACACTTTCAAAGCTTTCAAATCTATGTGTACTCGACTCTAACGTGAAAAAGATTGTGTCCTCATGAAAATCATTCGCATCCGCAGCGACCATGGAAGAGAGTTTGAAAATTCTGAATTCTTGGATTTCTGTAAACATCTTGGAATTGCTCACAAATTCTCGGCACCTAAGACTCCTCAATAAAATAGAGCCGTTGAAAGAAAGAATCGTACATTGGCAGAGATGACTCGAGTAATGTTACATGAACGAGATGTTCTTCAAAAATTCTAGGTTGAAGCTATGAGCACTGCTTGTTATACTATATATCGAGTGTATCTCCGATGAAAAACTTCTATGACACCCTATGGGATATGGAAAGATAAAACTCCAAATCTTAATTATTTTCATCCATTTGCCAGCATTTGTTTTGTGTTGAATGACAGGGAACACAGGGGAAAACTTGATCCCAAGAGTGATGAGGCTATCTTTCTCGGTTATACTACAAATAGTCGTACTTATCGAGTTTACAACAAAAGAACTCGAACTATCATCGAATCCATAAATGTTCAAGTAGACGACTCTCTGGACACAGAATATAATCAAAAAGAAGATGCAAACCAGATTTCAAATAATGAAGGCATTAGTGTTCCAACCGGTGTCACAGATGGTGTCTCAAGCGCTGTCATAGATCAGACTGAGACAATTGATGAAACGGAGGTGACTACTTCACACAACAAACAACCATTCACATGTGTTCAAAAGAATCATCCTACAGATGAGGTTATTGGTGGTCTGAATGATGGTATACGAACCAGAGATAAGCCGAGAGTGAATTATCGAGAAATGATTCAAATGGCATGCTTTACATCAACTATCGAGCCCAAGAATGTGAAAGAAACATTACTAGATGAATACTGGATAGAAGCTATGCACGAAGAACTCAATCAATTTTCCCAAAATCAAGTTTGGGACTCAGTACCGTGTCCTCCCGATGTAAATGTTATTGGTACTAAGTGGATCTACAAGAACAAGAGCGATGAGCATGGCAACATCACTCGCAACAAAGCTCGGCTAGTTGCTCAAGAGTATTCACAAATTGAAGGAATTGATTTTGATGAAACATTCGCTCCGGTTGCTCGTCTTGAATCTATTCGATTTTTATTGGCTATTGCATGTGTTAAGCGATTTAAGCTATATCAAATGGATGTGAAGAGTGTCTTTCTCAATGGTTTTTTTAATGAAGAAGTTTATGTTGCTCAACCAAAGGGTTTTGAAGACCCTCATCATCCCGAGTATGTTTATAAATTGAAGAAGGCGTTATATGGGCTTAAACAAGCCCCTCGTGCGTGGTATGATCGACTCACGCAATATCTATTAACCAAGGGATATGAGCGAGGGGGAGTAGATGTAACGCCCCGAGTTATCTGAACCCGGTTCGTTACCACTAACGCAAACATCACCAAGAACTCTCGGAGCAATTTACAATTTCACTCGAGGATCAAGATTTGATGCTTATTAAAACCTAAAAATGTTTAAAACTTGCAGCGGAAAATCATTTAGACAAGATGTGAATTAATAAAAACTGTAAAATAATGTTTGAAAGAATCAGTTGAAGTGTTAAGGAATAATTAGTTGAAGGAAGTAAAAGTTTAAATCGTTAAATACCGATGGGGTGACAGAGGTCAAACGCCCCTGCCGACGACTAGTCAACGGAATAGGCCATATATAAATAACAGGCTTCTGCCGATGACGTCACGACTCAAACACAGCTGCCGACGACTAGTCAACGGAATAGGCCATATATAAATAACAGGCTTCTGCCGATGACGTCAGCAGGATAACTTAATTATCCAGCTTCTCCTGCCGGTGACGTCAGCCAGATAAACCCATTATCTAACTTCTGCCGATTGCTAAACGGCTAAGCAGAATGTCCTACTTATGCCGATGACGTCAGCAGGATAACTTAATTATCCAGCTTCTGCCGATACGTGCTTATCACGTGACTTTTAAAACGTATGCCGATAGAAGGCAAGTTTACTGCTTATCAACTACCGGTAGGACAACAAAACAACTACTCTTCTCCTGCCGATAGACTTTACCAAACAACATCAAATAGACGTATTACTCAACTTCATATCGATGGACTGAACAATTTGACAGTAAACTTGACTAACAATTGGACTCAACATTTTACCAAAACTCATTCTAAAACACCTCAATTCATTGTATTACTCAAATTCCGTAAAATCGGCATTCTAGAAATTCAACAGGACACTAACATCAGAAATTCTAAAATGTATCAAAAGGTTGCAATCTCTACTGTTATAAAAATTCAACATACTCAGACTAAATCATTGTCAATTAATTTCTCATATCTGCAGACATCAGTTAATCCGCCTCAACAGTTTGCCGAATCAGAACATGAGAGTACTCCTCCAACCACATCTATTCATTTGCACGATCAAGGAAATCACCTGCTATATTCTCAACACCTACATCACAAACTCATCTATTAGCCTAATGCTAAGTAAGCAGAGCAAGAAATGATGGAAGTACAGAGATATGCAAATCCTAAATATGCAATTTCTACATTCCTCTTCCTCAGTTATATTGCATTCATTCAACCGGTCTGATGATCCCTGATACAATGGGAGGTGGATCAGCTTTCCCAGGGTATGAATCCACATATATGTCACTTAAGGGGTGGATTAGTTCCCTTAACAGATGATTGATCCCTGATACAATGGGAGGTGGATCGGTTTTTCCCAAGGTATGAATCCAGTTATGTTCGATTAAGGGGCGGATTAATTCCCTTAAAATGTATTGTCTCAATCTGTTCACAACTCACCATGCTACTTCATGTAAATTCATTTTCGTTTTCTTTCCAAAATATGATGCATGGCAATTGAAATGAAACATACTTTCATGCATACAAGAAAATCCTAGTGTTTTGTGATGTAGGCCCGAAGGCAAATACAAACTCTACTTACCTGGCCCTCCTGGAATTACTTGGTTGCTAGCTACTTCGGTTTAGCTCAAACCTAAAATCGTAGGCAGTATGTTAGTTATACTTCATTCTAAACAATCCAGGAGTTTAAGGAAATAAATTATGGAGTTCGGATCTTCGTGCATTCCCATTTCACAGAAACCCGAATCTATACCAAATCATAGCGTTTTCCTCGAAACTTCATACATTGTATTCCCTCAGCTATCTAACTACTAAAATCACAAGAAGACGAGGAGAGTTCACCTAGGTTGAAGGAGAATCGAACAGGGGAATCGCCTGGAGAATCCTGCTGCTCGAGCTGAAAAACCGAGAGGAAATGAGGGAAAGGGTGGCGGCTACCGTGAAATAACTCAAAACCTCTTTCCTTAAATACGTTATCCACTTTTTAAATTTCCAATTACTCATATGCCCTTGTCTAGTCATCCACCAACCCTACATTTAATATTGCCATATAAAATGCACCATTAGCTACAAGAGATAGAGAATTGGTCTATATAAAAACCGGGTATTACAATCTACCCTCCTTAAAAGAATTTTGTCCTCAAAATCCAGTACCTGAACAATTCGGGATATTGATCCATCATGTCTTGTTGGCGTTCCCAAGTTGTCTCTTCAAGGTTTTGATTGTGCCACAAGACTTTAACTAGTGGGATTTCTTGTTCCGCAATACTTTTACAGCAAAGTCTAGGATCTTTGCTGGTTTCTCTTCATAAGAAAGGGTTGGTTGAACTTCAATACTCTGCTGTTCCACAATCTGAGACGGATCCCGCACACACTTCTTCAACATGGAAACATGAAACACATTATGGACTCCATCCATAGAGACTGGCAGCTGTAACTGATAGGCTGTTTTCCCAAACTTCTTCGAGATTATGAATGGTCCAATAAATCTAGGATTCAACTTCCCTCTCTTTCCGAATCTTACAACTCCCTTGAAAGGTGACACCTTAAGGAAAACTTCATCTCCAACTTCAAACTCCAATTCTCTGCGTCTCTTATCGGCATAACACTTCTGTCGGCTTTGAGCTGTCAAGATTCTTTGTCGGATAAGAGCAACTTTCTCCACAGTCCGTTGCACAATATCAGGACCAAGCAACTGCGCTTCACCAACTTCATTCCAGTACAAAGGTGATCTGCATTTTTGTCCATACAGTGCTTCATACGGTGCCATTCTTATTGTTGCCTGAAAACTGTTATTGTAAGAAAATTCTACTAAAGCTAGGTACTTACTCCAGGAACCTTGGAAATCTAAAACACAAGCACGAAGCATATCTTCTAAATCTGAATAGTCCTTTCGGATTGTCCATCTGTTTGAGGGTGGAAAGCTGTACTGAAACTAAGCTGAGTCCCCATTGCCTTATGCAAACTCTTCCAAAACTTAGATGTGAATCTAGCATCTCGGTCTGAGACTATAATACTTGGAACTCCATGCAATCTGACAATTTCGTGCACATACAACTCAGCAAGTTGATCCATTGAGTATGTCATCTTCATAGGCAGGAAGTGGGCTGATTTGGTTAAACGGTCAACTATTACCCAAATTGCATCATGTCCTTTTACTGTTTTAGGCAATCCTACCACAAAGTCCATGGTTATTTGTTCCCATTTCCATTCGGGGATTGGCAAAGGTTGTAATGTTCCTGCAGGTCTCTGATGTTCAGCTTTAACCTGTTGACAACATAAACATGATCCTACATATTCTGCCACACTTCTTTTCATTCCAGGCCACCAATAATGCTGTTTCAGATCCTCATACATCTTCGTACACCCAGGGTGAACTGAGAATCTAGAGGAATGAGCCTCAGAAAGAATCTCATCACGAAGCTCTTTAATGGCAGGAACAAACCACCTATTCCTAAACTAAGGATTCCATCGGAAGAATAGTTGAAATCCGATTTGTCCGTGGAGTCTATGCTTGACTTGAACTTGTTACAGTCATCATCGTTCGACTGAGCTTCCTTTATCTTCTCAAGAATAGTAGGTCTTAAGGTTATGGCCGAAAGTATAGCTGATACGCTAGATACTGCTTCTAGATTAAACCTTCGAAATTCAGATTCTAAGGCTAACGGCATACTGAAACTCATAGTCGGGGCTGATGTTGCTACCCTGCTCAAGGCATCTGCCACAACATTTGCTTTTCCGGGATGGTACTTGATCTCAAAGTCATAATCTTTTACAAATTCTAACCATCTACGTTGCCTCATATTTAATTCTTTTTGAGTGAAAATATATTTCAGACTTTTATGGTCTGAGAATATTTCACAAGATTGTCCATACAGATAATGTCTCCAAATCTTAAGTGCAAACACCACTGCAGCTAATTCTAAGTCATGCGTGGGGTAATTCTTCTCATGCGTTTTCAACTGCCTGGAAGCGTAAGCTATAACTTTCCCGTCCTGCATCAAGACACAGCCCAGTCCAATCTTGGATGCATCACAGTAAATACTATACTTACCACCTTCAACTGGAAGGGTTAAAATAGGAGCATTGGTCCAGTTTCTGTTTCAAAGTTTGGAAACTAAGTTCACATTCATCGGTCCATGTGTACTTTACATTCTTCCTAGTCAACTTAGTGAGAGGTGTAGCAATCTTTGAAAATCCTTCAATGAACTTTCTATAGTATCCTGCTAGTCCAAGAAAACTTCTGATATCGGTGGCATTCTTCGGTTGGGGCCATTCCCTAACTGCTTGAACCTTAGCTGGATCAACAGATAATCCATTTCCAGAAATGACATGTCCTAAAAAGTGAACTTGGTCCAACCAAAATTCACACTTAGAAAACTTGGCGTATAATTGGTGCTGTTTCAGTAATCCTAACACTAAGTTTAAGTGTTCTGCATGCTCCTCCTTGGTTTTGGAATAGATTAGAATGTCATCTATAAATACAATGACAAACTTGTCCAAATACTCATGAAACACTCTGTTCATAAGATCCATAAAGGCTGCTGGTGCGTTTGTCAAACCAAAAGACATGACCAGAAACTCATAATGTCCATACCTAGTACGAAGGCAGTCTTCGGGATATCTTCAGTTTTAACCTTAAGCTGGTAATAACCGGATCTAAGGTCAATTTTTGAGAAAACTCTCGCACCTCTAAGCTGGTCAAATAAGTCATCAATTCTCGGCAAAGGGTATTTGTTCTTGACTGTAAGCTTATTCAATTCTCTGTAATCAATGCACATGCGCATTGATCCATCCTTCTTCTTGACAAAAAGGACAGGTGCACCCCATGGTGAAAAGCTAGGGCGTATGAACCCCTTCTCTAATAGTTCTTCCAATTGTTTCTTTAGTTCCTTGAGCTCAGTTGGAGCTAATCTATAAGGATTTTTAGACACAGGCTCGGCTCCGGGGTATACATCTACAACAAATTCAATTTCTCTATCTGGCGGTAAGCCAGGAAGGTCATCTAGGAATACCTCAGGAAAATCTTGGACGGCTAAAACATCTCGAGGACTCGATTTTCCTATATGCTGTGTGTCTAAAACACTAGCTAAGAAGCACGAATACTCCCTACACAGGGAAGGTCTAGTGGCAATGGAAGTCATCACAGACATTTCCTTACTCTTCTTTGAAGCTTGAAGGTATGTTTCAACTTACCAGGGGGTTGAAAACTAACTACTCCGGTTCTACAATCAATTGTGGCGTGGTGTTTAAACAACCAGTCCATACCTAGGATTACATCAAATCCTATTATATCCATAATTATAAGATCAGCAGGTAGACTTACATTCCCTACTAACACATTGCTATCTAGCATCACTTGGTCAGAGTGCATGTTTTCCCCAGAGGGTAAGGTAACATTAAACACATGCATGGAAGGGGTAAACTGTACATCTAATTTATTGGCAAAAGTAGATGCTATAAATGAGTGCGTTGCACCAGAGTCTAATAAAGTGAAAGCAGGTACTGAATTGATCAATATAGTACCTGACACTACAGCAGGCTGTTCCTCTTCTCCTGACTCTACCATTGAGAATATCCTCGGTTTAACCATAGTAGGGCCACTCTTAGGGATTGGACAGTCTCTAACCATGTGTCCTATCTTGTTACAGTTGAAGCATCGAAGGACTCTGGGCTTGGTGCAGTCCTTGAACGAATGCCCGACCTCCTCACAATTGAAACACCTTCTAGAAGTCCACCTACACTCCCCCGGGTGATTCTTCAAACACGTTGGACATTGGGGAAAATTCTTGACCTTCTGTATTTTTCTTCCTGCTTCCTTGCTATTTTGGCCTTCACTTGGCCTCTTCATTCCCTTCTGCTGGTGTGGCTGGTTAAACCTTTGCGGGGTCTCCTTTGGTCCAGCACACTTCCTTTCAGCCTCTTCCACTTCCAGAGCAGTGGACACTACTTCACTTAATGTCAAACCCTTTATACCGCAGAATTTTACTCCTCGGTAAATTTCTGGCTTCAATCCATGCACAAACTTAAACACCTTATCTTCATCCCTGGGGGCAAAATGTCCAGCAAATCTGGACAGAGACTCAAACTGCTTACTGTACTCGGCCACAGACCCTGTCTGCTTCAAGTTGAGGAACTCCAATTTTTTGCGGTTTGGACAGTACTGTTAAAATATTTCTCATAGAAAGCATCCTTGAATTGTGACCAAGGCATGGTCAGAACATCTGTGGTGGTCTCTATTGTCTCCCACCAGAGTTGAGCTTCACCAGCAAGATGGAAGGTTGCCAACGTGACCTTGTCTTCTTCTCCTATGCTGGCACACCTAAACATACTTTCAATCTTTCTAAGCCATCCTTCAGCTATGACTGGATCCGTTGACTGTCCATCAAATGTGGGTGGTCTAAGTCTCCTAAACCTATCTCCAGAATGCTCACCACCAGGACCCGAGTTGGCACTTCCTTGTGCTTCTCGATTCAACAGCACCCCTAATTGATCAGATTGTTGACGCACTATGTCAGTCTGTTGGCGCATCAACTCAGTCAGTTGTCTGATCACACTAGAGTCCTCCTCACGTCTTGGACTTGGTACCTCTCTTGGTATCCTCGGTCTTCCTGGTCGTCTAGCCATATGCTAAATTCCTGGACAGGGTTAAGTATGCTCGTAAATATCTAATAACTAAGGTCAAGGTAAACACTTACAGTTGTTGGAGCACTTCCATGCAATGATTGGCACTGATGAGTAATCTTTTGAACGGTTTAACTGAATGTCTCTGATACCAACCTGTAACGCCCCGAGTTATCTGAACCGGTTCGTTACCACTAACGCAAACATCACCAAGAACTCTCGGAGCAATTTACAATTTCACTCGAGGATCAAGATTGATGCTTATTAAAACCTAAAAATGTTTAAAACTTGCAGCGGAAAATCATTTAGACAAGATGTGAATTAATAAAACTGTAAAATAATGTTTGAAAGAATCAGTTGAAGTGTTAAGGAATAATTAGTTGAAGGAAGTAAAAGTTTAAATCGTTAAATACCGATGGGGTGACAGAGGTCAAACGCCCCTGCCGACGACTAGTCAACGGAATAGCCATATATAAATAACAGGCTTCTGCCGATGACGTCACGACTCAAACACAGCTGCCGACGACTAGTCAACGGAATAGGCCATATATAAATAACAGGCTTCTGCCGATGACGTCAGCAGGATAACTTAATTATCCAGCTTCTCCTGCCGGTGACGTCAGCCAGATAAACCCATTATCTAACTTCTGCCGATTGCTAAACGGCTAAGCAGAATGTCCTACTTATGCCGATGACGTCAGCAGGATAACTTAATTATCCAGCTTCTGCCGATACGTGCTTATCACGTGACTTTTAAAACGTATGCCGATAGAAGGCAAGTTTACTGCTTATCAACTACCGGTAGGACAACAAAACAACTACTCTTCTCCTGCCGATAGACTTACCAAACAACATCAAATAGACGTATACTCAACTTTATATCGATGGACTGAACAATTTGACAGTAAACTTGACTAACAATTGGACTCAACATTTTACCAAAACTCATTCTAAAACACCTCAATTCATTGTATTACTCAAATTCCGTAAAATCGGCATTCTAGAAATTCAACAGGACACTAACATCAGAAATTCTAAAATGTATTCAAAAGGTTGCAATCTCTACTGTTATAAAAATTCAACATACTCAGACTAAATCATTGTCAATTAATTTCTCATATCTGCAGACATCAGTTAATCCGCCTCAACAGTTTGCCGAATCAGAACATGAGAGTACTCCTCCAACCACATCTATTCATTTGCACGATCAAGGAAATCACCTGCTATATTCTCAACACCTACATCACAAAACTCATCTATTAGCCTAATGCTAAGTAAGCAGAGCAAGAAATGATGGAAGTACAGAGATATGCAAATCCTAAATATGCAATTTCTACATTCCTCTTCCTCAGTTATATTGCATTCATTCAACCGGTCTGATGATCCCTGATACAATGGGAGGTGGATCAGCTTTCCCAGGGTATGAATCCACATATATGTCACTTAAGGGGTGGATTAGTTCCCTTAACAGATGATTGATCCCTGATACAATGGGAGGTGGATCGGTTTTTCCCAAGGTATGAATCCAGTTATGTTCGATTAAGGGGCGGATTAATTCCCTTAAAAATGTATTGTCTCAATCTGTTCACAACTCACCATGCTACTTCATGTAAATTCATTTTCGTTTTCTTTCCAAAATATGATGCATGGCAATTGAAATGAAACATACTTTCATGCATACAAGAAAATCCTAGTGTTTTGTGATGTAGGCCCGAAGGCAAATACAAACTCTACTTACCTGGCCCTCCTGGAATTACTTGGTTGCTAGCTACTTCGGTTTAGCTCAAACCTAAAATCGTAGGCAGTATGTTAGTTATACTTCATTCTAAACAATCCAGGAGTTTAAGGAAATAAATTATGGAGTTCGGATCTTCGTGCATTCCCATTTCACAGAAACCCGAATCTATACCAAATCATAGCGTTTCCTCGAAACTTCATACATTGTATTCCCTCAGCTATCTAACTACTAAAATCACAAGAAGACGAGGAGAGTTCACCTAGGTTGAAGGAGAATCGAACAGGGGAATCGCCTGGAGAATCCTGCTGCTCGAGCTGAAAAACCGAGAGGAAATGAGGGAAAGGGTGGCGGCTACCGTGAAATAACTCAAAACCTCTTTCCTTAAATACGTTATCCACTTTTTAAATTTCCAATTACTCATATGCCCTTGTCTAGTCATCCACCAACCCTACATTTAATATTGCCATATAAAATGCACCATTAGCTACAAGAGATAGAGAATTGGTCTATATAAAAACCGGGTATTACAGTAGATAAAACCCTTTTTGTTCGCCGTGACAAATGTCAGTTTTTACTTGCTCAAATTTATGTTGATGACATAGTGTTTGGCTCGGTGTCACATGTGATGGTCGATGAATTTGTAGCTCAAATGACTGGAGAATTTGAAATGAGTATGGTTGGAGAACTCAATTATTTCTTTGGACTCCAAATTCAGCAAGAAAAGAATGGTATTTTTATTTCTCAAGCCAAATATGCCAAAAATTTATTGAAAAAGTTTTAGCTTGAAAATGCACGACTAAGTAGAACACCCATTGGGACACATAGGAAACTCTCCAAATATGAAAAGGGAATTGATGTTGATCTGCGTTTATATAGAAGTATGATTGGAAGTCTCTTATATCTAACTGCTAGTCGACCAGATATTTGTTATAGCGTGGGTTTATGCGCTAGATTTCAAGCAAGTCCGAGAGAGTCACACCTCGTGTCAGTCAAGCGAATTCTCAAATATGGTAGTGGAACAACCGACTATGGTATATGGTATTCATTCGACTCTAATGCAAATCTGGTGGGTTATTGTGATGCTGACTGGGCAAGAAGTTCTGATGATCGAAAAAGCACTTCAGGTGAATATTTTTATGTGGGACAAAACTTTTTGTCATGGTTCAGCAAGAAGCAAAATTCTATCTCTGTGTCTACTGTCGAGGCAGATATTGTTGCAGGTAGCAGCTGTACTCAGCTTCTTTGGATGAAACAAATGATGAAAGACTATGGTGTCACACAAGGTGTTATGATACTCTATTGTGATAATTTGAGTGCTATCAATATTTCAAAAAATTTTGTTCAGTATTCACAGACAAAGCATATTGATATACGACATCATTTTATTCGATCTCTAGTGGAGGACAAAATTATTAATTTGGAGCATATGGTGACCGAAAAACAAATTGCTGATATTTTCACCAAGGCGTTGGATGGTGTAAGGTTCGAAGAGTTGAGGTCTGCCCTAGGCCTCTGTGTTATGTAAGTTGGTTATTGTTTTCATTTATTTAAAAAATAAATAAATTCGCCACTTGCATTAGGCGTTTGTTTTTATTGGGGCAATCTACTGTGTCTATGCTCACCTTATGCTGAAAATAATTCTTTCTGATACTGTGCTGATTCTATGGAACAACACCGTGTGTGACATGAGAAATTCTGACTATTCTTATGAAAATTTAAAAGTTTATTTTTAATGAAAAATTGGACCAGTATTATTATATTGGGTTTATTTTCCACTTGACAGAGATTTAAATTATTCAAAGATTTATGAGAGATTGAGTATGTGATTTCTGGTAACTCTCAGATTTATTTTCTGAATATATCCTACAAATATGGGATTTTCTTTTTATTCAGATTTGACAGCTATTTATGGAAGCTGTTTGATATATTTCAAATTTAAGAGATTTTTAGAATACTCTTTCTCTTGTTTCTCCTCGTTCTACATTCGACTATCTAGGGCTTTCTATTGTTCCTTTCACAATGGTAATCATCGAAGAAGTTTCCGATGAGCAGTTTACAGGCAGTGTTCCAGTGCCTGTCTCTCAGAATTTATCGAGCACAAAATCGGCAATGGTGGTGTATTCTTCGCCCTCGCGGTTTGCAAATCATTCTGTTTCGGAAAAGGAAAAATAAAAAATCACAGAAGATGTTGTTCCTATTGTAATACCCGGCTTGTACGGATTTTAGATTTAATATATTATATTAATATTTTAATATATGTGGCATTTTTGGTAAATATGTCAAATCAAATCAGTTTTGCAAACGGAAAGCTTTATTATGATTCTAACGATTAATTGGAATTTTAAGGAATTTTGGAGAATTTTTGGAGTAATAACGCTATATTCCGAGTAATTACCTCCATCGTAATGTAAATAACGTTTTAGTAAAAATAGTAAATGAGGTCCGAATTGCGAGCGGACAGTTTTAATAGATCCCAAATAATGAGTCGGACTTACTGGTGAAATAAGGGAATTGGGAGTTTAATTAAATACCAAATTCTCTTCAATCAGCAGAACACTTCTGCGATTTCAATTTCTGATTTTTCCAGAAATCTTCTACTTCACGAAAACCCTCTCTGCCCACGACGACTTCAACGATCCGACCTCCAATCTTTCCTCCGATCGTTCCATTTTCTTCGTGCTTTCTCCTCCAATCGACGTTCTAGGGATGAACCTACAATCTTAGAGCTTTTATTTCGATATTTATGATGTTTTAAACAATTAGGTTTCGTTTAGGTTTTGTTAAAAATCGAGATTTAAGGCTCAAAATTGATAGATTGTTATAGTTTACGAACGTATTGCACGCATTAAGCGTTATTGGAAGAAGTTAGGACGATTTAGGAGAAATGTTAAATTTGTAAATTTCAGGTTTTCGGAAAACTCGTAAATGGGATTTCGGGGTATCGAGCGTAGATTAATGGATTAAATGCCTCGATAAGTTAAGTTGGAATGTTAGGAAATTCCTTTAGTTAAGGTTTTGACAATTGGACGTTTATTAACTTAAACTCGTTTTAACGTCAATCCTTGTAAATTGCTTAGGTGAATAGCGCTCGTGGACGGAGCTTGAACTGCTTTGGACACGAGGTAAGTTCTCGTGATTCTTCTCTGGCCGATTGGCCTACACCGTACGTCGAATGTCGTGTCGAGGAATTTTGGAGATGCACTTGTTTTATAATGCTTTGGTTGGGTAGCTAGGCTTATTTGTTTTATAGATTATGTTTTACAGTCTTTGATGGTATACATTATTGCTTGTTTACTTTAAGATATGAACTGTTCACGCATCACGTGTTTTAAAGAAAAGCATGAAAATGAAATTCCGCACAGGGTTTTAAAGATAATGTAAAGCATAACATTGGCCGAAAGGCATATCGGGCGAAAGGCATATTGGCTGAAAGGCATATCGGCCGAAAGGCATATTGGCCGAAAGGGGTATCGTTTATCGGTCACGCGATGTTGGGCTCAGGCACGGCTGTACGTGTTGTAAGCGTGTACCCTCCACCTCTAGCTGGAAAGAGTAGTCCGCCCGCTGGATGAGCTCTCTCCGGTTAGAGGGATAGGATCTCGGTGACACCTATCGTGCATTGCATAGTAAAGAAAATAAAGCATGATTTATCGAACTCATACGCACAGCATGCATTGCATTTACGTAGAGCTTACTGGGATTTCATCTCATAGTGTGTATGTATGGTGTAGGTGATTACGAGGATACAGGTGAGGATGAGATTCCTCCTGCTGAGGCTTGAGTCTAGTTGACGGAGGATGGCTGCGGTGGTGTCCTGGCGCAGTCGACGCTTACCTGACACGTGGGGACAGTATGTTTAGATTTTGAGGGTTTGGGACATTTTGGGCTGATATTTGTATAGAAATTATAGGATGTTTGGTTCTGGTAGTTGATAGGTTTATGTTGATGTTTCAAATGTTTTGGTAAACTGAATATAGAAAATGTTTTGGTTTAAACTGTTAATTAAACGTTATGGAAATGTTTTTGATGGTTTTAGGATGGTTACGGATATGCTCGGTTTTTAGAGCTATCCACGCAGTTGGATTTCGCAAAGTCCGCTGCAAGTTGATTGAGTCGAGAATACATTTTGGTTGAGTTTAAGATATAAGTCGATTATGGTTATTGATGAGAAACTGGTGAAAAATATGTGAGGTTGCTCTCTGGAATCGGATTCCAGAGAGTTTTCATTAAGTGTTTTGCTCTCTGGAATTCCAGAGAGCAATTGTGGAAAAAAAAAAAAGAAATGATGAAGGCAGAAGGAGTGGCGAATGATCGCATGAGGTGTGATCGCTGCATGGTGTGCAGCGATCAATCGCTGCAGCAAGCAGCGATTGGTCGATGCTAGCTGCAGCAATGCAGCGATCAGTCGCTGCAATGCTGTAGCGACTGGTCGCTGCTAGCTGCAGCAATGCAGCGATCAGTCGCTGCATGCTGCAGCGACTGTTCGCTGCCCCTGGTTTATAGTCGGCTGGGCAGTTTTACCCTCCCTTTAATTATTTGTTTTCTTTAATTATTTTTATAGCTTTTAATTAATTTATTTAATTTGTTTTAAATGTTTAAAACATAAATTCTATTCCCAATTTCGATTCTGGTTTCGATTTCGGTTTAGGTTCCGCCTAAAGTTTATTTAAAGTATTTATGGGATAAAAAAAAAATATATAGTACGGGAAAATAGGTACAGTATTAGGGTCGTGAAAACTATTACTCAGATAGATTCTTCAGGGATTAAATGAAGATTTCAAAAACCCAGCGGAGATAAGTTTAAAATGAGCTCAATGCCTCCCAAGGCACCAAAAGAATCCAAAGTTACCTCGGCATCAAAAGGAAAAAGGCTGAGAGTTGAACGAGAAACTTCGTCTGATAGCTCCTGGATGCAAGAAGACATCGTTGAAGTTGATACAGATAATGAAGATGAGTTTATTTAATTATCTCCAAAGAAATTGACCCGGAACATTCAGTTGATTTCCAGCCGAAAATCCTCCAGGCTAGCTACTTCCAAGTCGTCCAAGTACTCTGCTCGCAAATCCTCGAAACAAACTGTTCCAAAATCCACAAAGACCACTACTGTTGTGCAAAATATTTCGCAAGTGTACGAGTCGCAACAAGTAATAAAGTGATAAAATAGAGTGTCGAACCCACGAGGACTTGTAATTAATAATCGAAACAATTAGTCTTAATTCTAAATTGAACACACGTTTTTATGATTTTCAATGATTGAAATTAAAACAAACAACTAAAATACTTAAAATAAACTAAGACAAAATATTGCAATAAATAAAATGGGATTAAATCAAATTGATAAAAACCTAGGTACTACGATTTCACCAAGACAAATATTTATTTCAGTCCTTCGCAATTATATTCATAAATACTCTTCCTATGTTGATGATCGATTTCACTAAATTCTATCACAATCTCTCTCGAGCATTGCGTAGTTTATCTGATTAATGGGTTATCACTTCTCAGTCTCAAATCCTACATTAATCAAATACAAATAAATCAAGAAATCACAGTGATCACACAAATACCGTAACTATCTCTAGCCTACGTATATTCATGACATTAATTTCAGTGCTCGGGTGTTTATCACCTCTCGGTCTCAAAACACCCCAAAAATCAAGTAAAGATTGATCAGAAATTTACAGGTTTTAAGAACAGAAATTAAATGTGCCAACAATATTAGAAGAAATACTCAATAAATATAATCAGACGAAGAACATAAAATAAACATTGTCAGGCTACATCGTAGCCCTAGTATAAAAGTTAGTTCATGCTTATAGAAAAATAAACAAAAATAATAATAATAGAATTCATAATTAAATTGTAGAAATTTAAAAGAAAAGAAAAACAAAAACTAAAATATGAAAATTGATTCTCTGTCAAGGTAAATAGCCTCCAGCGCTGTTCCAGAATCGTCGCCTCCTGCTCGCCGACAGCCGATCGTGAATGCTGCTCTGTAGATCACCGAACTCGCAGCTCGCCAGACTCGTCGGAATCGGAAATCTCTGCTCCAAGTCGCCGAACCGTGTCGATGCCGCGCTCTGTTCTCAAAATCGCCGATTGCCCAGCCTCTGCCGCAGCTCTCTAAATCGCCTTCAATCTCCCGAGCGCTGTTCAGTTTTTATCGCACCCAGCGCCTCTCGCTTGCTAGGTTTTTATTTAATGTTTCTTTCTCTATTAGATCGATCCGTGGTTGAGATTCTTTCCTTCCTCAAGTTGACGGAGATTGAATTAATTGCTCTTTCCATATTTGAATTCATGTGGTGATTGATCGCTGGACTGTGGCGATTGATAGCCACCTTCTCTGTTTTCTTGCATAATTTTCGATTGTTTTGCTGTCGATTGTTTTGCTGCCTTTGTGTTTTCACCACCCGATCTTTCTTTCTTCTTTCAGCTTATGTTTTAGATGATTTGTCTGCACACTTGCAAACTACGTCAAATTCGTTCGTATACTTGAGAAAAACTTAACCATTCAAGTGTAAAAAGTAATAATAAGTGTGTAAAATACACACTTATCACACCCCCAAACTTGAATGAAAGCTTGTCCTCAAGCGAACAAAATATAACTCAGTTAACACATAGATAATCTCGATCAAATATAAAATGCTCAATGTAATATAATGGTAAAACAATCTGAATCAAGACTTTCGGTAATTTGTCTCAGCTTGAAAAACTCATACTAAAAACACCAAGTGTAACACTTTGCAAAAGAAATAACTCATATTAGTGCATTGACAATAATTTACTTAGAAATCCACGTGTGTGTGTGTTTTTATTCTTATCTTCCTCTAATTGTTGGTTTAACTAGTGTAGCTACAGGTAAGGATATCATTCTCATTTCACTCGGGATCGCTCCAGTCACTCTAATCATTCACTAGCTTTGCCCACTATCCAACTAATAGCAAATATCCATAAATCAAAAACAAAAGTCAATAGGTCTTCACAAGTTTGTAATGAAAGGCCGGGTTGAAAGGTAGGAATTGTATGAATTCAAGCGAATACCCAGAGCACCACTCATTCCTCCTTATTGCACCCAATCAAAAATTTCTTCCAATCACTTACTCACTTATTGAATTTGCTCAAACTTTCTTTCTTTTGTTCACCCCCAAACTTGATTCACTCAATATCACCAAACTCAACTCCTTTGTCATTATTACAAAACTAAATCAATACAAACATAATATTCACGGAGAATAAAAAAAATACTAGAAAGAAAACTAAACTGTTCAAACTTGCTTCTTTCTTTTTCTTTTTCTTTTGCTCTTTTTTTTTTTTTTTTTTTGACTCATAACGTAAACACAACGACTTAATGTTCTAAAACGAAACAGATGACAAAGGAGTTGCTTTTGATTTTCACCATTTCCTCCAAATTTCCCTTAATTTAGATCAATATCCTCGTGCTCAATAAATAAGGTAAGAGAAATATATAAAGCTAGGCTAATTTCAGGTGACAAATGAATTGTAAATAATAGGCTCAAAAGGGTGACTATGGGTGTCATTAAATGACACAATAAGGTAGGCTCAGAAAGCTCAAACGGTTCAAAGATGGCCTAAATCATTCTTTTGTTTCAGAAAAATATCAATTCACATTCGAGGATAATGAGCAAAACCAAGAAAGATTTGTCTTCACAGTATTCTCATTCTCACACATTTGACTGGAGTTACACTCCCTTACCCTGTTTATTCTCGTTCACTCCCTTACAGTATCTGAGTTTCACTCTTAGTAGACTACACAAATATTACCAACAAATAGAATCAAACAAGAATAGAACGTGTTCAAATAAATTGAAGATAACTATGTAAGCTCTAATCAATGCAAACTAAAACAAATCACTCTTTTATTCAGCATTTCTCAAGGAATTAAAGTATGAATCAATCATTTAAATCATCATCGACACCTCAAACAAGATTTCAGATTGCAATACCAAAATATATCAAAGTGCTAAGATACGCTAAAATCACCCCCAAACTTAAAATAGACATTGTCCTCAATGTATAAAAAATATAGGGTAAAAGTTGCGTACCTCATAATGTCTTGAGCTGATCGTGGAGTTGCGGTCGAAGGAGTAATCGAGCAGAAAAGCTTTTTTTTTTTTTTTTTTTTTTAATATAAAGTACTAATAACACAGTAAAATAAAGAAATGCAAAATAAAATAAAAAATTGCAAACGTAAAATGCAAAGAAGAAAATAAAAATAAAGAAATAAAAATAAAGGAAAAGAAAGAAGAAAATAAAATAAATAAAATAAAATAAAATAAAGAAAACTTTATTAATAATAAAGTCCCACGTGAGCTATGTCTTTTTTTTTTTTTAGAGTGAATAAAATAAATTAAAATGATAAAAGGAATTTAAGAATTAAGAAAACTGAATCGGACCTTATTTAAAAGAAGAAAAATAAATAAATAAAATAAGAAAAATAAATAAAAAGAAAATAAGTAAGAAACTAAATAAAACTAAAAATAACAGTAATAAATAAAATAAAATAAATAAAATAAAATACAAATAAAAATAAAATGAATGAAGAAATTATTATTATTATTATTTTAACATGAAATAAATAAAATGATAACAAGGAAATAAAATGACTTAATCGAAACCTATTTTAAAAAAAAAACAGAAAGATAAAAATAAAAAAGTGAAATAAAGTAAAAAAGAGAAAATAAAATGAAATAAGAAACTAAAGCATAAAAACACATGAAAATACAATGAAAACGAAACGAAATAAAAAGGAAACGAAACTACAACTAAGTAAAACGAAAATGAAAAATAACAAAACAAAATAAACAGAAATAAAAATAAAGAAAAATGAATAAAGGAAAATAAATAACTAATGGGTTACCTCCCACCGAGTGCGTGTTTAAACGTCGTCAGCTTGACGATATGCTGCGCCATGTTAAGTCGAGATATATAATGGAAGTTGCATTTTAACTGTACCGCCCCAATATGGTAACCATTGTTGCCCATTTACCAACTTTCATTCGCCAGAATCTTTTGGTGGTCAGGTGGTTTCTTAATAGGTGTATGACCCGTAATGTCGATTCCCGAAGTTTTGAACGTACTGCTTCCCAATAGCTCAAGAAAGTGGTTTGGTTGAAGTGAAGTTCCCTTGTCCACAGTGTGAGGGAGTTCCGCCCGAAATATGTCATCGCTAACTAGTGGGTACTCCAATGATCTATACACCTTGAATGTCACCTCCTCATCTTGTACCTGAATTTGAGCTCAACCCTTCTAAGATCAATTTGACAGTTCTGCCTGTACGCTTGGGTTTTCTTTTCCTGTCGAACATGACCACAACTTGGCAGAGTTCAGCCTTTGAGATAGGACAAACCATCTCTTTTTTGCCACATCGAAGTCCTTTCTACTCATATGACCCAAGCTGGTCATAAACTCATAGACTATCTTTGGACAGCATTTATTGGATATTTCCCCTTCCGTCCATTGAGTCACATACAGCTAGACTTTTGAATCCCTTGTCCTCTATGATTAGCGAACCTTTGTTGAGCCTCCCATTTACTGCCAACAAGTTGCTCTTATATAGCCGGCCTTATCAGACACCATGATATAGATTTAGTCTATATCCAGAAGATGTCTCACATCCCCCCCCTTTTAGCACCAATCACATCATGTGTTTGGGCTGGATACAGATGTCCTATTTTCTAATTATTTTGAAACATGACTGTTCCCCCATTTGGACAATGCCAAAATCACTGCTGGTTTAAGATGAAAATACTCTATACGTTTTGAAATACATATAAATGCTCTAGAATCACACACCCACATGAGTCATTCATCGTGAGGTTGACAGCATCTTTCCGGCATACAAATACATCTTCACCCACTTAGAGACAGTTGTAACGCCCCCGAATTATAAACCCCCGTTCGCTACAGTATAAACTAAACCGAACTATGACATTTTTAGAAAATCTTAAAATTCACGTCCAAAATTCCAATTTGATCCTTAAACGTACAAACTTGCAGCGAAAATTTGTATAAAACAAAGCCTTTTTAAATAGATTAAAATATTAAGGACGGTGTTGTAAAGAAGACAAACATAAAAACAGAACACATCTATCGCTGAACACGGTCGGCGATAGAAGCGAAACAAAAAGTCTTCTTTTCTACCAGCGTCCACCGCTCACGTCAGCCGACGACACGTCGACTTCCAGCACGTGACCACTCCCAACACTACAAAAACCTATTCTCGCTTCCCCCGTC